>OU343033.1:3679246-3992910 GCA_910593735.2 Ectemnius lituratus
TATGAAGTCGTGCAATTTATATGAATCGAGATATCCGAGGCAATCACTAATCAAATAGGAACGGCGCATCGGTAGCAGTCCCCGGTGGTTGAAATTAAAAAGGATAACAGTGGCAGGATATCTCGACGCTGAGTTTTATTCCTGATTCCTGGGGATGTTGCCGACGTTGTCGTGTCCGAATTTCGCTGCCGGCGGCGCCACGGCCGTCGCCAGATGAAATAGACTTGCAACGGGCGCGTTCTTCGATTTAGACGTCGGCGTGCTTTTACATATGGAACGGGAATTGCAAATACCCGCTCTCACAACAATCATGCGGTACACCGGGAGAACGAACGCCGCCCACTGCGAGAATCCTTCTAGCCCATCGCGTCTCCCCTATCCGCTCTTCTTTGGTGCGTATGCGTAGCACATATTTCACGATATCTCCTGTCACTGACAAAGAAATGATTGGGTTTGTAAAGTGACATTTCCTTGGGTGCGCCAGTCGTCGCCACTGTAATCGCTGGAATATAGACATTTTCGACGGCGCAGCAGGCGCCGCGAAGATGCGGGTCGTATACACAATGCGGTAATAAAGACGGCGTCGCTTATGGCATAATTATGGTAATTCATTAATAAAGCCTGCCAGGCACTCGGGTAACGCACGCCTGACTGGGCATACTCCTTCCGCAACTCACCTTCGAAGAAAGCTTGAGAGCCAGTCGGCGACGGTTTATGCGGCATCAAATGGATCTCGACGTGCATTTCGAGAGCACTAGCCGTGCGGTAAACGGGGATACAAACGGGTCGAGTGGCTTGGCAAGCACGGTACTCGAGGACCACGATGGATTAAGGACGGCGGCAGCTCCATTTCGTCCTATCTGGCGGTCCATACTAAAAAGCAGTCACTCGCTTTAAGCTCATCGCAGGATCAATTGAGCCCGGAATCGAGTCGGATTCTTGGCTGGCATCATGTCGTTTACCGGGTAATCGCGATGACCGACAACTCCAGCGACGGATTTCACGAATTGCTCCTTCAACATTGCCCAACTATCGTCGTCCAGATTTGCCGATAGAATCACCAGAAACTACCGCTAAATTGGGCCATCCTGAAGAGAAGCGAGCTTACTGGTCGGACCCCTTCGTATTAACCCCGGGGCCGAATGATATGCCAGTAAATGATTTGTCTCAAATTGCACCGGAGGCTGCTCCGCGCATCAGATGGAGCAAGGAGAGTTGAATCGGGGGAGCTTCTTCCCCGAGAGTTCACTTCGTTCTGCGCGAGAGCGTGCTCTATTAACTTTTCATCGAGGTTCGAGGAAAAACAGAATCGATAATGTTTCTTCCTCGAACGCGCTACGTGGTTGGCATGTGGAGGGAAGTCGAGCACAAAATTCGCATTCCCTAGCAGTGCTAGGACTATACCCAGAGGGGATGAGCATTACCAGTCAAGACGAAATGCACTGGCAGCGTTTGTTCGTCCATTGAAGCAAGCGGGAAAGTAACGAGTCAATGAACTGTTGTGGTTAAGAAAGTCGAAGCAGGTGATAGGAGCGAGTTTACGATTATTTCATCAATTAAAGTGATACAGCTAGTCGACTAACTCACCGGTGATTTTCAGGCTCGTCGCGGCACTAGTTGTGGTTAAGTTTTAATGTCTCCTAGCTCGGGGCTCCCTTCATTTCCAATTAAAACGATGTTCCGACCTCATTTACTTCCGACTCCCCCCTACCATCCGCCCGAGCGGACTTGCAGCACGTCAACTTTCGGATTCTCAATGCCTCCGCCTTCCTGGCGAGCCGCATCGTCGAATGACTCGCTAACTTCCCTCTCGCTATTTCACCCATTAATGGATTACTGTCCCGCCGTCGAAAGTTATAATGCACTTACCATCGATGCCCACTCCCATCTATAATCGTCATCTTTCCCAGTCATTTCCCAGGGAGCACCGACATTTCGGTATATTAATTCAGACTTCCATTAAGCCATGAAAATAGAAGGAATTCTTGAAGAGAGCGCGGGATCTATTTTCAATGTTCCACCTATCTGCATTCTGTTGGGAGAACATTCTGTTTACGTCTGAGTAACTACACTCGCATATTGCGTTTTCCGTGGACCGATATTGTTCGCGGATATTTCCGCCAGTCCGTAACTTCCGGCGCGTTGTTCCGCCTTCCTCGAACGCGGGCTCAATGCGACTTCACCCAGCCCTCTCCCATTCCAACGGATAAATCGAAACATGGAAAAATGTCGGACGAAGAATATCCAGTATAATGCTCTGTCGATCGAAAGTGGTGACTAGGTCGAAGAGCAAACGAAGAGTCGGGCTGCTCTAGCAGGATGGTGGGCTAGCTTTTGGCGCATGGCCGGCCAACTCCATGGCGGATTTCATTTTATTTCCGGTTCACTATCGGCCACCCTTTTGTGGCAGGTCACCCGGCCGCTCGCGCGTTTCGGCTTTTCGCCTTTGCTACCGGTTGTCTCTGTCGTCGACTGTATACCATACACACAAGAGGGCGGATGGATCCGAGCGAAGGGGATTTCCGCGAGGCAAAGACTTGTCTTGGGATACTTTCTTCCACTCCTCTGCCTTTCTTCTCTATCCCCCGTCGACCCTCGCTCGCCTCTCACCCTTCAAGACCTCCGACCTTGGAACTTCTCGATTGGCGAGACCCTAAACGAAAATGTTTCCGGCTCGTTCGAGAGCTGGACATTATCCTCTTGCCGAGTCGTCCAGTTCCTTTATGCTTTGGGGCGAGTCCTCCTCTCCTTCCTAAATTGTCTCCCATGAAAATTCCAAGGACACCCGTCCACCCCCGCAATAACCAAACTTCTTACGATCTTTAGTGTCACTCAGGAAATCGTTGGAATCATCCTACAGTACTTCATGAAACCGATTTCCAGATACTTGCCTGCCACTTGAGTGGAAGTTATTATCGATCCGTGAGGGGGGATCGGGACGCAAAAAATAGTGAGGGACGAGACAGGACCTCTTTTCTCGCCTAGAGTAATCCGACGGTAGTCGCGAGAGCGGGTTAGGAGGTAATCTCGGGCGAAACGGGATTTGTAATCCACAGGGATATACATTACCGGTGTTGGTTGTATCGAAAAGGGAAACGCGCGACGGAACACGAGAAACTTCGTGGGAACGTTGCGGGTGTTGGACGGAAGAGGCGGCACACTAAGCTAAGCATGCTAGGTTGCCGTGAGCGGCGTAAGACCTTGCATTGCGTAAGGCCTTGAACCTGACCAAGCCTGCGGTGGTGGCGCGTGCTTCTGCTTCCCATTGCAGCGACACGTAATTCCTGATTCAGAAAAAGTGAGTGACTGGTCGACTTTCGATTATCGCTGGAGGACTCGCTCTTCTTGCCACAGAGTCACGCGAGGCGACGAGGGATCGAAGGTTGCATTAACATAACATTAACGACGGCGGTGGCACCGGTGGCAGCATGCTCTACTATCTGTGTTCGTTCGTTGGCTTCGACGGGCCACAATGTTAATATGGCAATATATATTCATACGAATCCACGTGGCTTACGTATCAAGTAGCTCCTAGTTACGCTAACGTACCAACTTGTACCACATAAATTTCCAACCCGCCAGCCGGCTTCCAGTCTCTCCTCTACACATACTCATTCTCTCTCTCTCTGTCTCTCACTCGTCTCCTCTTAGATCGCGACCTGTCTTCTAACGAAGATAATTACCTCGACTGACGTTATCATAGCAGTAATTGATTATGAACGCCTTAGTATTTAGCTTCGCTTTACTTCGATCATAAACCGACCGTTCTATATACCATCATTATTTCTCGACAATTTCCTTTATTACAAGGTTATCCACAGGCCCGTTTACGTCGGTGAAACTTTGGTGTAGTTCACTAGAATCCTTAAGTTGTTAGGAGCATGTTAATTCCCTAGTATCTATTAGTTCCCTAGTACCTAGTAGTTGTCGAAAGGAAGTCATATTGCGAGGTAGACACGATCGACAAAGTGGTAACATGCGAGCCGAGTGTTATTCAACGGGCATCATAACAAATTTACCAAACTTTAACAAATATCGGCTTCCAATAAATCGATAAAGCAAATCAGTATCGCTGTAATGGCCGCGTGTCGACGTACGTTCGCGGTCAGAATTTTGGCCGGTGCTTTTTCATCGGCATACAGCTGGTGCCGGCGGTGTGCGGCGGGTACGCGGGCGCGTTACCGGCGATGCGCCAATGTGAAACAAGGGAAAAAGCGGGTAGCCCAGGCATATTTGCATAGATAATTGCCTGATGCACGTGACGCACACGCGTGCGCGAGCGCGCGCGCGCGCACTCTTTGTTGTTCGTATAATCGAATTGGGTCGGCGTTCATTTTATTTTTGGCACTCTGACCGCGATTGCCGGCTTTTGTTTGCCCGAACCTATCACCGCGTGGCGAGAGGGCTTGTTTGCAGGCCGCGTTTCACCACATTGCCTTCGCAGCCAAACTTCATTTTTAATGCCAGCAATTTTTAATCGGAGTTAAGGCCAGAGCTAGTCTGGCGCGCTCCCAACCCGTCCCGTTCATGCTTCTGTCGTTCTTTCGACTTTTTCCAAGCCACTCCGCTCTACATCGCCGCGCTCCAGAATACCGTGACTCGCGTTTACCCGTTCACGCTGGTGGCAATGGGAAGCCGGCTATTTTGTAGCGCGGCGCCTTTCAATCTTCCCGCCTTGAACGAACAGCGTGGCTGGCCTCCTTTCACTGTGTACGTGCATACTTTCGCACAATAGTGGGTGCAAAGTTTCGCGGCCGGGCGAGCCTCGACGGGTAAGAAGAGGAGAGTGAATCGGGAAGTATGGAGGGCAGTTTGTGAGAGGGAAGCCGCCAAGATAGGTTGGAGGATCTTGCGATCCCCGAGAAAGAAAGTTAAAGTATATTGGAATACTGGAGCTCCTTCTTTACGGTTATTTGTACATGAGCGTATCCACGCCACGCTGATGGAAATCAAATGCGATCCGACTCTTCGCAGTTTTGATGCGCTCGCGCATCTCTCAGCCTCGTACGCCGGGATTCCGGACATCCCTTATTCTATGTCCAGTCATATCTTCACGTTAGACTTCACATAATTCAAGCACGCGGCTTGCCATGCCATCCAAACTCCATTCGCAAGAAACTTTCCAACGGTCGCTATAGTTTACGACTGTTTTCATTTCAAGACCATATTTACTGTGTTTTGTTATCAAACACAGCTCGATTAGCGAGGACCGTCCGACGGGTGTTGAATAGCATCGATATAACACAAGTGGTGAGAGCGACGACAGGCTGGCGTATACAGGGCCAGTGTCCATTGTCAGGGTGCAGCGAGGCAGATCGCCCTCGCGACATCGAGGCGAGTGGGACTGCGACGATGGGACAGCAACACGTCTCTTCTCTCACGACTAATTGAGCCTGATACATAATGCGCACCCTGCAAAAAGCACGCTT
Source organism: Ectemnius lituratus (assembly GCA_910593735.2). Taxonomy (NCBI): domain Eukaryota; kingdom Metazoa; phylum Arthropoda; class Insecta; order Hymenoptera; family Crabronidae; genus Ectemnius; species Ectemnius lituratus. The sequence continues at coordinate 3,684,676 of OU343033.1, forward strand.
GACCATCCCTACCTCCGAAAGAGACAGTGAAGAGAGTGTAAGGGGAATGGGCACACGCCGGCCGGAAGAACAAGGAGAAAAGGCAGTGAGAAAGAAAGGACTAGGCGATGGCAGGGCCGGCTTGTAATGAGAGGTGAAAGGGCAAGGGCGAGAGATGTGACTGGCAGGAACGAAGCGAGAGGGACGACACTGACAATGAGACAGCGAGGCCGAGCAGGAAGAGGAGGAAAGGTGGACATGGGATGAAGCACTCAGACGCTCGCAACTCTCAGATAAAGGATGGAGGAGACGTTTGGTAATGCCGGGCTTTACGCTTGCGAATAATCAATGCATCCCGGTGTGCAGCTACGGCCTCGGCCAACGCTGCCGTCGTCGCGCGCGGCCCTGCGGCCGCTTACTCCGAGATAAATGTAATGCGGCGAACCTACTTACTTCTCCCCCGAAACTTACCGGGTGTCCGGGAAGTTGATGAGGGTACACTCTAGCCGGCTGACAGTCGTCGGCCTCTTATTGTCCTGTTTTCACGTAGTTGAAAGCGCGCGCGCCAGCGCCTTCCGACAGACGCGCCCGTTGCTTCAACATGCAACGGGCATAGAAACTGTTGCCAATGTATAGTACACGAGCCCACTATTGCGTGGAAGGACATGCCGAGTGAAAGACGGAGATGCAAGAGCGCTACGCGGAATGGATCTGTGAGAAGTTTACCCACGTTACCGTCGCTTGTATGTTACCACCGAATTGCGAAGGCTCGAGTCCTAAAATAATTGGAGCACCTGAAAAGGTTCAATTTCAGAGCGTTCGTTCTCTTGGCGCGGCCCACCAAAATTCGTTCCTTCTGGAAGCATAAGCGTGGAGAGCACGAAAAGAAAAGAAAGAGCGGGCAATTGTTCGAAACGGACTTAAGGATATACGAGCGGCAGCACAGGTTGCCGGTTACTTCAGTGCTGGAAGAGAGGGGACGGGGAGATTTAAAGCTCTAGTTCCGAGGGAGAAGGAAGGATACTCAGAATGGTGGTAGGAATTTAGCGCATTATGGCGCGAGTTAATATTGGGCGGACAGCGGGTGGAGTCCACTGCCACTAAATATAGCCGATCTTCCACCAGCAGTTCCCTCTTAACCTCGCTTTCGAAAAGCTTGGTCTTTCAATCTCTTAGTAACCAGAAAGTACTTTTCACCACGGTACAAATACATGTGCATACGTTCCTGGATGCTGTAAGTGACGCATTAATCGGCGAAATATTAAGGCTGGCACGCAAATCCAGCGAGTTTATTTGATTCGACGGTGACTTCAGCAATTAAAAGTTACAGGATCGTCGGACTGCTAAGTGGCTTAGCGCGGTCGCTCGATATTCCAGGGCTGCCGACTTCGTATGGTTATTCGGGGATTAGAGACATAGGCCATGCCTGCCGTGTGGGTATATGCAAATCGAGCATACTTTCTCTTCCGGGAGCGCACAATGGATAGAGCGCTCATGACGCCGCCGAGGGTTTAATCAATTTCGAGTAATCTGTATGTATATGTCTCGTTGAATTTACGAACTTGATGAAGACCCGAGACACGCATAGTCGGCACGATGAGTGAGCCGTGAGATTATTGACATCCTCGAAACCGTACTCTTGTGGGAGTCGATCGGCGTTTCGGGACTTGTATCCATCGATTCGTCGATTCACCTCAAACACGTCGACACGTTCGAAATTGCTCCGGTAACTGGCTAAGTGACCCAACTCTCAGCGATCATTCTCCGCGAGAGGTTGCAGTGAGCCGTGAGCGAACTTGAAGAGAGAACTCGACTCACTCGGCTACGAATGAGCTCCTTTTCCCGGCTTCTCGAACCTCGGCAGTTTGGTAGTGAATACTGTGTGCTCGCGTGGATGTATGTGTGGTAGTCGTATGTCGCGACGGTCCAGAGGATGGGAAACAATGAGAAATAAGAAGGGGGCGAGCGGGGGCTACTGGAAGAAAGTTGATCTCGCCTCGGGAGCGAGTTGCCAGTGGGTAGTTGAAAGTGACTCGCACACATACCGCCGGGATTATTGTTGGCCGCGCACGCCGTGAGCGCGGAATTTATCGCGGAACCGTTCGACAATGCGCGAATGTACTTGGCATTCCTGCGAAAATTCATCGATCCTGGGCCCCTCGCAGTGCCAGAGGATGCTTCGCGCAGCGTTAAGCGGCCCTTAAAGCGCGCACGGCGTCGCCACGCAAAAAGGCAAAGGCCTCCTCCTCGGTGGCCTTTAGATCCTGCTGTTCCTCCTCTTCGGCCGGAGGGTCATCCGCCTACCGAGCCGTACAATATTGCAGCCAGAGTCCTCACTCGTCGCTCTTACTGCTAGTGTGAAACTTTCCCAATGGATTTACCGGCTCCACTTTCTTTCATTTCCTTTTTATTCACTAGATCCACTTAGCCAAGTTTTATTCCTCAGCCCGAATTTACCACGTCCTACTGAGTTTCGTTCAATTATGCAACTTTGGTATTCTGCTATTCGCATTCCGGTCTTATCCACTCTTGTCTACCTCCACCTTCGACGCTCGCACTCTCTTTGCTTTTCCACTTTTGCATCGGAATTTATAACGAGTCTTGCTTGCCCCCTTCCTCCCCTTATGACTTGCCGCCGTCGTCGCTGTGCTTGAGAGCGATGCCCCCAACGCGGACGGTAATGTACAGACGGATTAGTTGGAAACTCACACTCGCCCCGAGAGGGCCACTGGTTAATTAAATGATTCGAGGCCACTTTTATGTCTATGTGCACATCTTTAGCGCTGAGACATGCCCGCCAAAGTGAATTATCATCGGCGAACCAATCAAACGAAAGTGACAAGGAAAGTTTTTCATACTTACTTTCATTCAACGCCTTTTTAAGACACGAAAGTGTTAGTCAAATCTGCAATGCAAAGGTATATCGCACTTTGAGCGCTTGCGATTAATTGAATGTCGAACTTTTATCGAGTTCACATCGCCGCGCTATTTCATCAAGGCCAGTGAGAATGGGCTAGCAATTCTGGAACAGTGAGTTGCCTCTCTGAAATCGAAGTTTACACTACGCGAAAGAAACCAGTCGTGAAGCCAAAGCTTGGAGTGGAAATTTCATCGCAAATTTCGCCGCGGCACGAAATTCCTGCTCCGTTATATCGCACGAGTGGAGATTACAGGAGCAAAGCGCGAACGTTCCACTCACCTTCTATTATTTCACCAGCTCCTTTTCCACCGGAATTTCCCTGGTCACGTAACCATGCGGCTCAAGGAATGTTTCCCTCTCTCCTGGCACATACGTAGATCCCACTGATTAATTAAGCCTCGCCGCAATGAATCTCACGATTATCTTGGCAGGCCCAATAACCGGCGATAATTGGGACGGTTGAAAATTGAGGCTTGCTGCACTGTTGATTACGAAGGCTAATGAAAAACAACAAGGCAGGTAATGAAAGGCAGATTAGAGTGAGGTTGCCCAGCAGGAAAGGCGGCGGCAAGCCGCTCAACGGCGGTGGGGGATTCTTCGCAAGTTACTTGTCGAATTTGTGCGTTAAACGAGCCTCGTTATCGCTGGGGGGCCTCGCCTCGACGGCGAGACTTTATGGCACAATAAATGCATTACATTAAGAAGCCGCTGTAAAAAAGTTTGCCCCAGTTGCGTTCTACTGCTGCTGCTGTTGGTGTTCTGGTGGCGCGCGCTACGCCAGCGCCACTATGCTAGCCTCCAGGGAGCTACAGCACTCGGGGGTTGTCGGAGAAAAATCAGATTTACGAGTTACTTTAAGCTGTGAGCGGACGGAACTTCCTAAGACGACTGTTCCCGCTTCCGGCCGCGTATTATCATGGTCCAGTTCCTGCCGGTACGTGACTTATATGTTGAGACAAGAATCAGCATTGCCTCGGGACAGCGATGCTGAGGATACTTGTAATGCGACACGATCTTTCATTAATCTAAGAGCGAGTGTCTGGGAAAAGTCAGGAAAAGCATTAGTACGAAGTGTGGACGTCGAGGCAAGGAACGTAAACTGTAATATCACGACCTCAAGACTTCCAAGACCCAGGTGTTCGTTTCTTCCTTTTCTTCTTCCTGCCGATGTCTGCTGTAATTCCTCACGTTCGCCCTTACCTGCTACTGGTTATTGATGTTCCGCGCTATATAATCATGCTAGCACGCCTATAGAAAGGAAATATTCCTTCCCGGGGCTTGACTCATCGTTCCTCAAGTTTCGTTGTAAGTTTCGCGAGCCTCGTACAACAGGTCAATGACCCCCTTTCTATCGGGAGTTTCTACGATCCAGACACAGCGCAGTTCGTTCCTTTTCCTTGTTATATGCGGGTTTTCGAATTCTTCGAAGTTGTTGTGGAAAGAGGACACGTGGCCGAAGATATTTTTATTTCTTAGAATATCTGCTTTTGTCCGTTTGGATACGCGTACGTGTACGTTTGGGGAAGAAAGTCGTGGACATAAGTTGAAGGGAGAGACGTCGAGCGTATATGTTCATGGGAAGGTAGTAGGGCTGTTTATTAAAAATTGATTCGTGACTTGGGACTCTTGCTGCAATCGGTCACAGGTGCCTATCTGATAGAGTGGAGACACGCTTAACTGGCTCGGGCACGGCGTGGCGTCGGCCACGTCGAAAAGTGTGAAACCGCAAGTGGTGGGTGTCGGGGGTGGCGGCACGCACGTGGCGCACTTGGAATAGGTGTACAATAGTTGCGTGGCGGTAGTAGAGAGCCAGCTGCCAGCGGAGTCTTGCCGTCGGCAGGAATAATAGATGAAAGTGAGGAGGCTCACTCCGCTCACCGTTTCACCCCGCTAATTCTCGTCGCGAGCTCCAAGTTTAAATGCAGCAAACGTGGCACGCACACTCTCCCCCTTTCACCATCACTCTCTCGCACTCGTCCTCCCTCGGCCTCCTTCACCCAGTAGCTATCCGCTGTGTACGATCGTGATAAATGGAACAGCGCGCTCGTTTAATTGTCGCCGTCGGTGATTATGATGAATATCGCGAAGAGCATGTGTGCACAAATTAGGACGAGGCGCAAGGAGAAATTAACTTTGGCATCGCTTTGTACGTCATGTCCCCGGCAACTCACACCTTGCGAGTCCGCTCCAATTATCTGCCGCAAGGGAGACTACTCCTGAACCCACTTACAACTATCTTTCATTTATTCTTCCTTTGCCCCCCCTTTTCCATCATATTTTACATGAGATTAGCATTAAGGCCGGCAAGGGATGTTCTTGAAAGTATGCGCTTCCGTTAATATCGAGTGTTTCTTGAGCGTGCGTTCAACGACGATATTCATCGGCACAGTGACCGGAGTTATTTCGATATTTCGAGAATAAGAAGGAGAGAGAGAGAGTAGAGTTTATCCAAAGGGTATAGCAGGAGAATGCACTTTCGCGGAATTCATTCGACATTACTAGGATATTTCCATACTGAAATTTGAAGAATCTTCGAGGCGCCTAGGGAAATGCCTGATATTCTGTGCATTCTATCACACGTTGCCTTCCTCCACTATAGCTTTCAAAACTACTATACCCGCTCATACACCACTCAAACTTTGTATAATCCGACTGTACTATTCAAAACTCTAATTACTTGGAGGTTATAACAATCTCCAAATGACCACCAACACTGCGATTCATTTTTCTTCTGGATCATTTGCATTGAGGGTTCTTGCAGTTGTCCAAGATCCACTCTGTGCTATCCCCTTATCCGAGGCTTTGCCGACAATTATACCCATACACGAATTTTAACTCGAGGGCTATCTGGGCCGCGTGGCCATAAGGCGGGCATTGTGCCACGATGACAAATTACCCGGCGCAAGACGCAAATAAAAAATACATACCCTTCTCGGGAGCGAGCAAGCGGTGTCAGCCCAGTTGATGTAATGTCCTGCCTGCCAGGGCAACGAGGAACGATCAATCATTGGGCAATATTTATTTATAGGAAAGCGACGAGTGGAGGGCTGCTGTTGGGGGGGGGGGGGGGGGCTGGGGGATAGATAGAGACCCGTTTGCCCCCCCATCAGCCTCCCGGCACCCTTTCTCATTCGCCTCTCTTTTTCCCTGCCTCTGACTCTCTCTTTCGTGTGCGATGCTGAAGGGTGGCTGTGCATTATCGAGGCCACGAATCCGATCGCCGCAAAAGATAGATTCCAGCCGGCAATGTCGACGGTAGCAATGGTGTGCGCCGAAAGTGCCGATGATCCTGGATCGTTCTCGAATTACTCCCATGGTCACGTGCTCCGTTCTCATGAACTGGACCGATCGTGTTCTCACTCCCTCTTTCTCTCTGTTACTTTCCTTCTCTGTCTTTATCTACGCTGCGATAAAGGCTGAGCACGTTATCGTCAGCGATCCGGGGAGTGCGATGACAGCGGAAGAGGATAAAGTGACTTCACATGCTGGCTGGATTGTAAAGCGATCTTCGCGCTCGCACTCTACCCGGACGCTGGAGAGGGCGCTCGCTTTTTATTAGAACACGTGATGTTTTCGAGTTAGCGAGAGTAGAACACAGAGCTCGGCAGAGAGATCGTTCTCATTAAAGTAAAAGCTCGTCGCAGTCGCAGGCCGGCCGGTAGAATTGTGCTGTAAGCAGTCTCCAGTGAAGGTGCGCGCATGTTTTTGTCGCAGAGAAGCTCGGGGCGAGCGCGCGCGCGCGCGCGCCTACTCCCAGACAAAATGAAAAGATTGAGCGTGACTTCCTTAGCAAATTAACGAATTAACGAGGGTGCGCCAGCTCTGAATATATCGTGTAATGCGAGTGTAGGCGCGCGTGTGCAGATGGGGTGTTTCTCGGTTTCAGGGCGCATATGACATTCGCTGCACATAAAGCTGTACGCCGAGCGGCGGCCACTCGAGACAGGTGTCATTAAGATTTCGTTTCCAACCACCACTGCCAGACACCGGGAGAGCGCTATGGCGGGAGGCGAGCCATGTGCTCCGCGAAAGACATACGTACCTTTACAGGCATGCACACTGTAATACCTGTGTTCGAAAGAAAAGGGCAGAAAAAAATCAGGCAGTAGCCAGGAAGCAGGGCCAGTACGTAACGAGGTGGCCCGGGCTCCCCTGGCATCAATCATCCACCTCTAAATACCATTTTTACGCGCGCTCACTCGCTATCTTCATTGGCCAACCAGTACCACATGACCATATGTGTATGCTACCTTTTGCCGGCGTATACTCAGAACTCGTGCTGCCTGCCCCACTAGCCAACCCCACGTATTTACGTCTCTGTATTCATGTACTGCTCGTATCATTTGTACAGAACGCGGACCAGCGCCACTGACATCTTCATTCGCTGGCTGCTGTTCATTGCAGCCTTTTTTCCCATTCCGACTCTTCCATTAGCAATGAAGATGGCAACGTTAATTAGGCTGGAATAATACGCCTCGCACAAAGTCGTGACTCTGTCAAAACGATTTCACAGTCCTGTATATAGGTGTGTACTATGCTTTCTCACGGATATACCAATTTCCCGTGGTTACTGCGGAGCAAGCTCGATGTTGGAACGAGTGCAGTGGTAAGTTCGAAACTGGACAGGATTCTTAGCCGAATACGAAATAGGATCGGTGATTCCTGTCCCAGGAAGAAGCGAAGTCTCGCTGGTCGGGCGTCGTAACGATTACTCTCTGGGTTCCGCTGACTGCTGGGTTATTGGAAAAAGGTGCTAGAGTCAGGCTGGTCCAAGGATACGTATAGCAGCACTCGCAAATATCGGAGCCAAATGTAAAGAAGTCGAGGAAATTCCCTTTAGTTCCTTCGTTTCTTATTTAATTTCGCCGGCTGGCATCTACGGCAGCCACCTCTGCCATTATTTCGCTAGCCAACGTGATCTCGGGATTCGCAGCGATTTGTAGGCGACCCGCAACCTCCGAGAGGCGTAACTACCAATTCGGGTCAGTTTTGTCCCTAGGCCTGATAGTGTTTCTCGTATTTATGGCTTTCCATCGGTCACCTGGCGATTTCAATTCGTTCTTCCATCAAAGGCACAGACCGCTCGACGAATCGATTTCGAGTTATCGCGCGCTCACTACTGCTGCGAAAACCGAGGGAAGTTGTGTGCGTGAAAACTGGGAAAAATCGTGTATACAAATATAGCAGCTACCCGATAATCTAAAACGATCCTCCGTGGCCATTAGTCATCGTACGGGTCGACGACAAAAACTGGCTTAATACTCCCGGTTCAATATAAATATCAACATTTTTTTCCAACTACTCGGTCTTTGCGAAACAATTACATCAGATTCTATTCTTACTAGGCGATCTGTCGTTTTATTCGTTTGGATCGATGTTCATATTTTTTAAGATCAAAGAAGTTCTGCATTCTTGTTGATGAAGGAGAATAATCATCTTGCGTGTGTCAACACGCACTGAGGAAGAACGTTGATCGATTTCATGAAGTTTTTCAATTTTCCACTGCGGTACTTTCACCGATCGACCGCCGCGAATTTTAGCTGACCAATCTTCAAACTCGACGTTCGGCCAAGAATATGGGAGGGTCTGGGGCAGATCTAGAGAGTCGTGAGCCCAGCGATAGTTTGCCAACTGTTTGACAAGTTCCGAACACAAGTAGGTGAGGAACTTTCCAGGACTACGCGACGATTACGTCGTCACTCCGTTCACCTGTAAATTACATCTGTCATCGCCGGATTTTGCCGGCTTCGAAATACACGACGAAGTAATAGCAGACTTTTTAAAGTCGGGCCCTGCAAGTTCTTTGCTGGTATATCACTTGGAGTTATCAAAATCACGCTCGAGCCGCTTAGAATACTGATGAGTGCCACGGAATGCAATCACGGGAGTATGTCTGCCTTCGGCATTGGCCGGTATCAATAGCCGACGGCAGGAACAAAGTAGAAGGGAAAGAATTCGATGGAGTGTGCAGTAGAATTGGAAAAGCTACTGGGCAGGCAAGTGGAAGCCATATTCGCGATTGCCGGTAATAAATGGGGAAGGACGGTGGTGGTTCGCCTGCTTCTGGCATGCCTAGCCTTTTCTGGATATAATCGGTCGAAAATTCGAGTGAATCCGTGCTCTGCCCTTCCCCTTTCTACAGGACGAGAGTAGAGTCTGTCAGCGCGAGTGGCACGTTACGCGGACTGGAAACGAGTGAGAGAAGCCGCGCGAGAACTGGCAGCGGAGAGATGTGCGGCTGGCTTGTCAGAGCCAAGAGCACAGGATGCGGCTCATTCTCAGGCCTCAACGAGGCAGAGCGGGTCCAGGTTGCTTTCAGTGGAAACGGTTTACGCTAACTAAGCCGCGAGGATCATGGCCCTTTAATAACGTGATAACATATCAATTTCACGCAAATACTATGCCGGTGGTAGTCTCCGGGATAGGCAGGCGCGCTTTAAGCCTGCTCCGTGAAACCGTGCTACCGGCTGTTGCTAGGAGAGCGAGAGAGCGAGTGAGAGATGGAGAGAGAGAGAGAGAGAGAGAGAGAGAGAGAAATCCGCTATGCCGCACGAGCCAGGAAAATGGCCTCGGATAATTAATGTCGGACTGCGATCGTCCGGGATGATTAATGGCGAACCCACCGTCCCGCTTATAATAACGCTTTCCTCGCAAATTAGTGCTCACGCGTACTCCTCCCGCTCTGGAGCTCCTGGCCCTTTCGTCATCGAACTTTTTCCATGATACGCTTGCCCCCTCCTGCGATGTCTAAAGGCAGCCTGAGTGCTCGAGCCTTTTAAAGGAGCGTTGCCTGGTGAACGAGCGTTTCGCCGGGTAACGCTCCTTTATGCGCTAAAGACGACTGGCGTGGCCCCAAAATTCCTCTCATTAGGTGTGCTTTGAGTACCTCGGCGAACGTGATACGTAACGACTTAGGAGAGCTGCCTCCGCGCCTCCTGTCAGATCGATATAATTTTCCTGGCACGAGCACCTGCCACTAACTAACTGAATATACCTGCCTTAGCTGTGAGCCAAGCCGCTCGGCGAATCTCTTTAAAATTGGAGCGGCGTATTCGACTTGAAAGAAGCTAACCTTTCACTAAACTCCCTTTCTCTTGAGCGATTGTTACACTAAGGGAGAACAGTCAATCCTTCTCAGTGTGGCGTGATCTCCTTTTCGTGCCATGGAGTCAGTTGGCTACACCTACGTCTTCTTTACCTGCGTCCCAACTCCTCCTTGTATTTCAGAGTACTTTTCTCACGCGATCTCGCCCGGAATTGACGGACTAATTTATCAAGTATCAAGGTAGTCTGGCATGTTTAACGTACCGCTCCTTTTTCCCCTTCTCACTTCATCCTGCCTGCTGGGATTCCGGGAATTCCGAATGAAAGAAGCCAACTTCCTATTAGGATGTCACGTCAAGTGGAATTCAGGGTTTTCGTGGCACGGCACGTACGGTGCATTGAGCGACATTGGCCTGAGAGGCGAGTGGGGAGATTCCGCGGGTGAATTTACATTTACAAGCATGCGTTTAGCAGGTTCGATTTCTTGACGTGGTATACATATGTTGGTTGGCTAAGCGAACCTCGCCCAGCAGTGGGTAGAGTTCGGGGGAGGTGGGAGGGGGATGATCTTGCACGTGATGCTTAGTACATACATAACTTGACGGGAGCCTGATGCTCCTCGCCGAGCAAGCACGTGACGGCTGACTGCTATTCCTATCTCACCCAAGGCAATATTAATAATGCCAGGAATTTCATTACGAGTTTCGCCACCCACCTATGCCTCTTGGAGTGATATACCTTGTGTCTCGGAGCTATGGCTAATTCCGATGATTCTTAGTACATAACATTTTACACGTTTGTCCCGAGGATCCAGTATTATTCTCCCTGCTCTACGGATGTTCAATTTACTCTATTAATTGGTACAATTATGTTTTACATTCGGTCAATATTGTCCCAACCGCGAGAGACAAGATTTTCCTCCGGAATACGGGGAGGATCGTGGTGTTTACAATGAATATAGATTGGACGTGCTCTCATGCGTAGATTCCCGGGGAGTACGTCGACGAGTCCCTCGAAGACGCGGCATCTTTACGAGACTTTCAGAGCTTCCTGATTTTACAACTCGTTGAGCTCATTTCCTTACCACTCGAGCGTCGCCTAACTTTGATACTCGATTTCCACCAGTTGCCAAAACTTTCCTCCGGCGGTAGAGCGCGCATAAAATTATTTCACGCCAGAACCACGTTACCGTGCAACCCCAGTTTCATTCGATTTTATCGGATACCCTCTGATCCAATTATTTCATTAAACAGTACAGTTATTACCTCTTAAAATAGATAGCGTGAGACTGACGAGGCTTGGTATGGGTTATGCGTGTAATTAGAAGAGTTTCAATTTGGCATAGTGGGGAAGGGCACTTCGCTGACACATTTCATTCTGATAATAACAGAGTCGCATCCGGCTGGGCAGTGCTGAAAATGCTTGGTTCGCGTGGCCAGGAGGAATCGCGGCCAGTGCCGAAATTAGGCCAATCTAACAATGATTAATTAAGCTGTAATCATCGTTGGATTGCCTCTTGGAGCACTCGTAGCAAGCGGGTCGACTAATTCATGGTAACCAATTGCAGTGTGTGTGCTCTCACTTGAGATTCGGAAGTGGCGCGCTTACACGATGATCGATGGCGAGGAGAGCCCCTGTTTCGTCAAGGGTAGACACATATGGGCGCTCGGAGTGCCTCTCGGAAACAATCCACGTGACAGAAGCGCGATTGATCGCGGCATGATCCATGAAAGGATCGAGAGAAATCCATGGCATCCTAGGCCAAATAAAAGTCTACCGTCTCTTGTCATTCTTGGTGGACCCTGGAGTGGCCTGTCTCCGAAAGATAAGGTTTCGCTATACAATGGCTTTCACCCTCTGGCAGTCCCGGGAGATTACAGCGAACAATCGATCATCCCACCAAATAGAGGAATCCTTTTGTTTATCTACTCGAAATTAGCTTTCGTCTAACACGCCTGAGAAAAGCCGATCGTCTCCGATATTAAGAAAAAATTCTCTCGCCCCGCGCGTGCGAAGTTTGCTCTCCCACCAGAAACGATCCATTTCTCGAAGATGCCTGTCGTAGGAAGCTTCGCCGTACTTGGAAGTTCATTCAAATTCAAGAGTTCGACGACTGACACCTGATGGATGGAGGGGCCGCTACAATCTAATGGAAATCGGCTCCTCGGAAGGTGCGAGCTGAAAATAATAATGTGGCTAGAACTAACAAGAGTAAAGAAACTAGTTTCGGCCAGTCGACGAGAAGTTTCAATCGAAGACAACAACAATTTGGATCAAGGTGTCGGAAGTTTGGTAGGGTTGAGTTCTTAAAGGGGTGGCGCGCACATGGGTTCTTACGGGAAAGCAGCGCCAGAGACCGCACTGTAACCAGATGACTTAGCCGGTCTGCAGCGAAACAATATAGGCAATCAAAGTTTCGCTGAACCAGTTTCGCGTTCGATCGAGGCCGGTTGAGGGTGCAGTGGAAATTCCATGTGCCGCAATGTGCGGCGTACCCTGCAACGGCAACATAAACCGAAGGCACAGCGGTGCGGACCGGGCCGAAATGTCGGGAAGTCAATTAGACCGCGAAAATTGCATTGAAGTGCGCCTTGCCGGGATAGTAGATGCAATTGCAGCAGTGGTTACAAAGGGCCGTGGGCCGAAGCATCCGCACCTCGCCCGTTCCAACGCAACCCTTTACCTATGGTAATGCGAAGGAATGCCTGAGCTGCTCTCTCGGTGCACTGTTTGTAATGTACCTTAAAAGCTTACATTCGTACCTGTCAGCACAAAGGCCTCGCCCCGAAATTCGCTGACCGATCGCCCCTTGGCACGCGATATGCCCCCTCTCCCACTTCTCCGGCTCACTTCCATAAGGATCTCTCTGTGTACTCTATACGCGTGTCTACTTGCCACATTCAATGTCTTGCTAATCAGTACATCGTCGTAGTAGTCGCCCGGCAAACAGAGTGAAGCAGTCTAACAGTAGTGTACACAGTGTCTACGTCAAGTACCAACTTTTGTGAACACTGCGCCGTAAAAGCTCGCACTTCTTCTCAAGTGACACATTGCGCGAGCGTGCGCGCACCCCCGCGAAAGGGGGTAGTTTCCTGCGATGCAGCGCGCCCCATTATTGCACTCAGAGTTGCATGTAGAAGAACGCGGGAGGGAAGCATCGACAAAAAGCATTGTTGCGGCATCCAGAGTACGAGGGGAAAGGGTTGAGAGAGTGAGAGAGTGAGAGAGCGAGAGAGCGAGGAAGGATAGTGGGGTTAGAGCGAAAAGCAGGCGACGGAGTGCAGGTTGTAGTCGACACGGGTAGGAAATGCGCGGGAAAAAACGCCAGACACTCGGCAACGGTGAAAAGACAGGCACAGCCGGACAAGACAAGGCAGAGTACGAGGAGAAGACAAGAATGTTGATTGGCCTCAAATTGAACCCCGTCCATTTATCACTCTCGGCTTCGTTCGCCCGGCTCCCTCCGCCCCGCCGCTCCGTTTCTTTCTTCAGGGTATCTCTCCGCTTTGTGTTTAGCTGCGTGTACGGTCGCGGACAAAAATGGTGCTGATTGCTCTTCCCCGTCCGGGCTGGGTACGCGCATCGCTCTCGTCCCATAAGTGGGGAATGGGACGAGGAGGCGTGCTACCGAAATCTCTCTCTGGCAGGCTCAATTCGTGGAAGCATGGGCCGTGTTTCTTGCGGAAAGGGCCATTCACACCAGCGATCCTCTCGGCTATAACTTACGCTCCTCGTCGCTGGGCGCATCGGAGCCCGCCACCGCTGCCGTCACCATCGCTGTGCTGCTCGAGGAGCTTTTTAGCACGCGGCGCGGCCGCTCTCGCCGTTTTACGGGGATGTAAAATTAATTAGTGGCCCGAAGGCGAACTCACTCGGGAAGCACGCGGTGGCATTATACGATCGCCTGCCGCGATGTCGGCCCCGACTGAGATCTATTGGCAACTTTTTTCCTTCCTTCCGTCGGACTCGCGGCACTCGCTTACCTCTCGCGCAAGTCCCCCGGCAATTACCACCGAGCAAGGAAACTTGAGAGTCAGACACTCATCCCATTTATGCACACACACACGCATAGCACACATATGTTCGGGCACGATTTTTGTCAATGACAATTCTCGATGCCGACTGCTCTTCCTGAAAAACTTAATTACCAGCCCCGTGACATGAATACTGGCCGCCGCGACGAGTGGCGCGCTCCGGGCTAATTAACGTTGCAAGCCGCAACCCACGGCTGAGCACTTCCGGTTTCATTGCTGGGATATGCCAGAAGATCGTGCTCGAGTACGTGCCACCGCGTCACATATGTAAATCAGTGCGCCCGAGTCGCGAGGCGTTCACGGGAACACTGCGATATCACTCCGCGACGTGTTACGCCAATAAAAAGGCATACACGCCTAGATCTAGACATTACCCTTCCCAAGGGGATGAGAAACAGGGAAAAGGAGAACTATTGCGTACGTGCCGATGAGAGTGCTCTAGCCACCGAGAGAAACTAAGCATGTATCACGTGAAATCTCCCGTTAATAGCGCCGTTCCCCGCCGAGAAACGGAATTGGCCCAGATGTATATATAATGATACAATTATCGTTTAAGCGCAGGGCCAAGCACGATTGGCGACCTCCACTTCTATCCGGGCGACGGCCGGCTCTGCTCATTCCCGAGGATCAGGATCACATGTACGCGCGAGATATTCTTTTCCGGGGGAGCGTTATGCAAATTGAATTTAATCGCGTTATTTCAAGCGGAAGGAGGGATTTCCGGCGCTCTGGGATAGCGGACGGCCGAGCTAATTTTATGCCGAAGAAAAAAGTATTTAAGGGAGATTGGCTCCGACGGAAACACGTGATTAATTGTGACGTATCCGCTGCACATAAAACGAACTTGATAGCTATGAACACCTACACCCTTTTTCTAAGATTAGCCGAGCTGGTATCGAGATTGCTCAGTTATTTCATTGGCTAACACATTGGTAGATAAATCTGGTGAAATACCAGAATTTCGCAACTTCCATTCAGTGCGATTAATTGAAATATGTAGATTTATATTCTACTCTAACCATTACTTTTCTTTTTTTGTTCCAGGTAAGTCCTTTAGTCGCACGCGCCAGCCATTGGCAAAAATCACAGGGAAGTAGCATTCGCAGCTGCAGCCGGGTTCTGACTGCTCCGGCTATCTATTACCTCTGTAGTCAGACGATTAATTATTTCGCACAATGATCGTGGTGGAATCGGTAAGCGAGTAAATAGAATCTATGACGCGGGGGAAAATCTCCGTAAGCGGAAACTCTCCCTTTCACCAAGTGCTATGGAACCAATGCGATTTCGGCGTACAAGATATGTCTATACAAGATTAATGGCAGTGGGAATATAATTAATCTGGCGTGAGGTTGCGCCTTACACGTACACCTTCCCCGACACTGGAGTAGTGTCCGGAATCTCTGGTAGGATAGTCGATCTTCCGTATTCATGCGTCGATCGGCCAGTTCGGTCTCAGGCAAATTAATGAGGCAGCTCTACATATATCGTGGGTGGCTTTGTGTTGCTGGGGAGCAAAAAATCCATTCATCGCCGAATTGGCCCTCGTTAAACAGGCCTTTCTGCACTTGACACTTCGGAGAGCGAGGCGGTACCACGTGTAATCTCGTGGATGATATACGCCGCCGTTCCTGACGGCTCATTTGTATTTCTCGTCTAGTATCCGCCCTCGACGACAGTAGCGCCCGATTTTTCTGGCCACTCGCACTCGATCCTCTCTCTCAATAGGCAGCATTCCATACGCCCTCGATACTGTACGCGTCTTCGACCAATTAACCGCGTAATCAGCAGCTCTAAAAATCTTGTATTTAATGATAGAGTTCTTAGAAGCGGCCGCCCGAAACTATAGATTACATTGCGACAGGATAATTGGCCGAGCTCGGGCCACTAGCGAGTAGCAGCTGCGTCCATTATAATTGCAGGCTACTCGCCACTCGCGGAAAAAGAGTGCCGGTATAATTCGCCCATCCTTGCAATTTCTTATTTCGAAGGGCTCAGCCCCCTGGCGCCAGGCTAAGATCAGCCCGGATCATTCTCCTTCGAATTCCCTTGCTCGGCCGCCAGCCGCGCGGCCCCTGCACTCCCAGCAAAGTAGACCGCAGTGAAACTTTCGCAACCGAAAGAACAACTCTTCACAGTATGCCTGAGTAGTCCAGGTAATCGATCTTCGCTAATGTTTCGCTTTTCATTTCTGCGGCGTGAACCAGCCCCTTCCCCGGCCTCACTCATTGACAGCTAAAATTTGGATCGATCGCTCGAGTTCTTCGAGCGGGAATAATGCGCGGAATCCGACCAGCCAAGTGATTGATAGTACGGGTTAACTTGTATAGTCTTGCGCACTCATTCGTCACCTCCACACATATAGCCATTGTTTGTAGAGGCTTCAATTTTTGGAAGCTTTATTGTTCAGACAATGGGGATGCTTCAGCGTTTCCAATGCTGAAAAGATCAAAGCGTTGGAGAGTACGCTTCGCGTGTCAGTGTTCCATGGCAGCGTGCACATTATTTAATCCTTTACGTGCATTGCGTAGTCTTGGTGTGTAGTGTGTTTAAGAAGAGTCCAAGAGTTTAACGCGATTTAATCTACTTAGTTTCGTGCCCCGTAGAGAAGAAGTCTCTTCTTCCTCTCGCTTTCTCTCTCCCTTGTCGACCATTGGGCTAAGTGGTTTAGTTTTACGAATGGACGAGATCCGTAAGAGCCGACACTAAATTGGAACGTGCTCGTCCTTTCGAGGAAGCTTGTCGCTGGTTTGTCCGTTGCTACACAGACCGGCTTCGGACTTTGTAGATTTTCGTGAAAAGCGCGCGTTTGAAAAGGAAGGACAGGTGAGCGAAGTGCGCGCACGCGACTCCAACTTTCCAAGTGAATTTAGAGCCGATCGAATAATGACGTGACGGCGGAGTCTTTAGTCGCCCCGACTTAGTATGACTCGTCCGCTGCCACGAGGAAATTGCGTTGCCAGCTTAATGCCAGATGCCATTTACCTTGTCTTCCTGTCCGCATGCGAACGTCACCAATTTTTCCCATTTATTGCCTCGCTCAGGGAAAACTGATGCTTGGCTTGCGACAAGTGAGGTTTCGCTTGATTCTGACACGCGCGTGCGGCAGGTACAAGCCGCTATCATTTCCACACTGACTGGCTTGCCGGCCATTTGACAAACGTCACGCGTCCGCCATAACATAGCCGATCGGATTTTATTTCTCGGAAAGAATAAAGAGCCGCTCTGCTGCTGGACGACTGAAAACAAACAGCCCCTCCTACGGGACTAAAAGTAAACGCTAGTAGAGTGTACACTCGCTTGTTTCGCCGTGGTGAAGCGAGGTGCGATTAAAATCCACTCGATTTTCCACGGACCACGAAACTTCAGGTTCGACCAGCGCTGCGATCTCCAACCCCCGATGAATATCATACTCGCGCAATCGACTTTGTACTCGTGATCCATAAAACCTTCAATGACACGATCGTAATCTGCACGTGGAGCACGCTCGCTCGCACTCCTAAACGCCTGTAAAATGCCTGCGGTGCTTTCTCGCGTTTACCGCATTATCGATTACCGGATTAAATGCGCGAAATATGATTTCCATCGAGGGTGACTAAACGGCAAATGTGATTGTTGCCTCCCAACACTCACATCCCTCTCGTCAGGCGTGTTTTTGTTTCACGCCATTCTACAAATTTGTCGCGATAAGGTAAAACACGCGTTACCACGCAGATAGGGTTAATATTACGAGCTTTGCGATCAATCCAACCAGCCACAACAAACGCTTTCACAGTAGATTACAGTAGAGCGGTAATATTCTCTTTATTAAAGACTCGTTTCGTTACGCTCTCAATATTTAGAGATTGAAATTCATTATTAAATCGACGGAAGGTAATCTTCAGTGGTCTGAAAGAACTCCTTTTAAGAAGGTTCTGCCTTTGACATCAATTCACTTCTTGTAAATCCGCATCGTCACCTATATGTAGACGTCGCTTTCTCGCTGTAACAGCAGATTACACGGGGGAAAGAGCGGAAAATACGGCAGG
Organism: Ectemnius lituratus; assembly: GCA_910593735.2. NCBI lineage: Eukaryota > Metazoa > Arthropoda > Insecta > Hymenoptera > Crabronidae > Ectemnius > Ectemnius lituratus. The sequence goes on from OU343033.1 coordinate 3,702,678, forward strand.
CTACACGTGGTAACGAGGGAGGGAAGTATATTGTCATTTTGGTCGTGTCTCTCGTGTGCGGAAAATAGGCCAAGTATAAAGTGGATGCACAGAAAGACGGGTGCGCTTGGTAGCCCTGGTGGCGGTGGTTCTTATGCACTGAAAGGAAGAAGGCTCGGAAGTGGGACGAGTGAGAAGAATATGCTGATGAAGAGGAGAGGGTCTCTGCGGTAGCGGTAGGAAGGGAGTCACAGCTTAAAAGAAGTCGGGCGAATGCATTGAGCCACTTGCTTAGCTTTTTGCGGATTTTTATAGATACTACGTCTCACTTCATCCATAATTCCAAAGGCAACCACCATGCAGCCTTTATGTTTTCCATATACTTACGAATCTTTCCGACCTCGCGCGATCTATTGCAATCGAATTCACTCCAAGTGGCATTCGTGCGGAGAGTCGGATACTTTACATATCGAGAAACGAATGAAATATACTGTCGTGCTCTGGAAGACTGTATGCGGGAGGAGTAAGAAACATGTTGGCATGGAATAGGGCAGCTTTGGTAAATGGGCGCGCAAACGAGATTAAGTATCAACGCCTGGAGGTCGGTGGGATCCCGCAGGAGAGTCCCCGGTGTGTCGGAGTTCTGGCAGAGAGAAAGAGAGAAAGAGAGAGACAGAGAGAGAGAGAGAGGAGAGGCTGCTGGGTCGTGGCGGTCAAGCGTACTTATATTGCAAAGTGGGCACGGGTATAAACGAGGGGATCCGGCGATGCACACCCACGAAACACGGCACGGCTCCAAGGAGAAGCACAAGCGAAGAGCCCGGGCCTTCTGTGGTCCAGCCATTCCTTATCGGGACATTTTTATGACCGACATTCTCCCGGCTGCCGACCCCGTCACCACCCTCGCCGCCCGCTACAAGTCTCCGGCGAAGAAAAAATCTCCTGTATACCGCGGGGCAGCGCAAACAGGAGCCGGCAGGAAGCGATTCCTTGCAGCAGGCGATTATTTAAGTCCCGCATAACCCCGTCTGAAATCGACTCTTCTTTATTGGGCCTGACTTCCAACAATATCGTGGGCGGTTCTCTTCGCCAAGCACACTCCTACCAGGGAAGTGGAAGTCTCACTAAAAACATGCTACTAAGAATCGCTCCGCGAGCCACAGATATGTGCATGACATAAACATCTGCCCGATAACTTAAAGATTCGCGTATAAGATAATTGTAAATCAAATTCATATTCAAATACAACGAATTATAACTCAATTCGTTCGAGCAATCAAAGCAATGATCGTTGAATTAAGAATAGTAGCTGTGAGCAGCGAGTGGGCATTCCTAAAGCGCTAAAGAGATCGGATGGAGCTTTAACGAGGGCATCGTCGAATTTCGCTGAGCGTGAAAAACGCATTTTGGGGGTTCCGGGACACGCGAGCAAAAAACGTAGGCGCCACGCCGCACGGCGCCGCAACGGCCGCCCGTACCGGGGAATGCGAGCCAAGCAGAAAGAGTGCTAATACCTAAATAATTGCTGGCTGAACCTGATATGATTTAATAGCGGCAAGCGCAAAGGTCCGGGGGTGTATGAGAGGTGGGCTGTTTGGCCGGGTTGAATAGGTGAGACGGAGAGGAACGGGCGGGGTCAGAGGAGGAAGAGGGGCTGAGGCAGAGAGAATCGCGAGTGGCCCGTGGCAAGCAAAAAAGGAAGGTGAGCGTTGTTGGCCGCTGGTGGGCGATAAACGAAGCCACGCTCGCGGCTGGCTATCCTCTTGTTCTCTTCCTCCAGCAACCCTTTCGCCTCCTACAATTGTCATGATTCCTCCCTAAATCCACTTGGCCATGCTCGAGCTTTACGAACCAGCAAAAATTCTCGCTAATTGCATTTATTAATCCTAGTTCACACTTGGCACTATGACAGAGTGCTCTCCTGCTAGTTGATCTGGCTTTGGTATCTATGCACCCGCAGACTCTCCTGTAAGAGCCCATGGATAGTTGATCTGAAAGTTTCACAGGATCTCAGCAGCATTCCATTAACGCAAACGAGGTAATCGATCGATACTACGCGTCGCTCATTAACTCCATTAGCATAATCGTGGAAAATTAAGTGTCTCGTTTCATGGTAGACGTGCTTCACTACCAGTATTCGATAATCTCCCCGAAGTAAGCGTGATGCATGCGCGCATCAGTGCGAACAGCCTTACAAGACCTGCTGTCTACTGATGATAGAGTCCGAAGACAGATTCGAAGTAATCATTAGCCCCCAATTAACAGGGGACTTGATTTAATGGACAAATTAAAACTGTAATTTGTGTGGTTTTGGTATCCAAATGTTTTCATCGGGCCGAGGTCATTATTCGACTTTTGTGTCTCCCGTGGGCTTAACAATTGCGCAAACAAGGAACGCGTGGCCATGCTCTGATTGTTAAATCAGTAATTCCCGAATTTGGCTCTCTTTTCCCTGGTATTCGTTCGACCTCACAATGAACGCTTCGGGCTGTCGTCGGTCGCCCATGAAAACCCTTTGCTACTATTATTTCTGTGACCACCATTTTATGGAATTCGATGTCAAGAGAGTAGTATGCAAATGATACGATGTTTTGTCAAGAACTCGTTACCCTCTCCATCATTTCTTCACACCGGGTTCCTTTACATCTCCGCGCTGTAGGATGTGGCAATCTGTCTTCCCATCCGGTCTACATTTTCCCTAGTATCCCTTGCTTCTCGTTTCCGCCATGTCTGCATTAACTGGTACACACGAATGCCTACGATCCTCTCGGTGCCTGTCTTCGCTCACTCCGAGATTTTCCGGAAGCGGATTGTCGCGTTCGATTTACGGCGCGTCTGTTCAGGCTTGTTACATTTACATAAATTGACATACGCGTATGCTCGCCGGCCAGTTCCACAGTGCATAAATCTCGCGCGGCTGCGAAGAAAACACGCAGCATCAATCACTCAAGCAAATGGGAAGAAAGAAAGATCGAATGGCCACCCGCCCGAGTTTCCACCGTCATTTGAATATATCTCAGCGCCACTTATAGATTCTTAATGCCGGATCAGCAGAAGAACCGGATTATTCGTTAGAACTCCAATGAACCCTGACGGAAGTAGTATGGTTGGTGCCTCGACTTATCACATGTAATCCTTTATCTTTATGGACCCAAGGAAATAAAGTGGTGAAACTTTATCGTATCTTGGGAAAGTTCACTTAACGTTCTATCCGATGATACATGTATAACCGGCAACACCAGGGGGGTTGCTGGTTTATTCTGTTAGTTATCCAGAAAGACTAGTTACTCAAGGGAAATGACCCTGTAGGACTACGATCGATGGACAAGCGGTAGCGGCTAAAGGCCGCGGATAGAATTTCACCAAAGTGTCTCGGGTGTGGCAGTAGTAGCTGGTAGAATAGAGGAAGACGGATGTGCGGAAGTGCGCCAGTCGGTGACGCTCGTTCCAGGTGGGGATCCACAATGATGGGCGATAGGCAGAAGGGTTTTCGAAGACCCTTTCAAATCTTTACTGATTCCAAGAGAATGGTTCCCGGCAGATAGGTATCGTTAATCCACCTGCATTCGTCCCGCAAGCTGCCGAGAGAATCAAATGGATCTTCCAGCTTTTATTTCCTTTAATCCTCTCGGCTACTTCGAGCCGATGCATTTTATTAACGTGTACTCAATACCAGGGTTTATAGTGCGGAAGTTCGTGAGTGCCAAGAAGACGAAATGATCTTGGGCCGGCGTGGTGCACGCGTTTCCTCCTCAACGATACCACTATCCCAGGCTTCAGTTTCTGATTGCGATGGCCCTAGCACTTTAGCAATATTAAGCAGGAGAATAGGAGAGTGCGATCGCCTGCACTAAATTGTTGAAAGTGGGTCGATCCCTGGGAGCGTTATGAGAATTTTGTAGGTGAGATCGATGAGGAGGGTGAGTGGGTGAAGCGCAGGGCGATTAATCTGAAATTGCTAATTCCGGATGGCTAATTCAATTAAGAGAGTGGTCAGGCGGCGCGGTCGAAGGACGATGGATAGGACGAGGGAAGAAGAAGTTTGCATAGGGGGGTGCAGAGTATTAGAAGGTTCCTTGCTGGTGGCGGGCAGCTAGGATAGCGGCCTCGTTTGCCGGTTAGTTCGGCTGGCCGCTCGACCGGTTCGCTGGATTGGCTAGGTTCGCGTCCCTCGAATAGAACCGACTTTGCGGTAACTGCTGACCAGAACCCCGGCGAGCTCCCGTGGCCACACGCTCCGAATCATCGACGCTTACCAGAATCTACAGGCGGAACTGCCGCCGCCGTCGCCGCCGTCGCTGGTGCCGCACTAGCGGCCGACAGGCTTTGGCAGAATGTGCGCATGCAAAGTAGACTGGACACCCGACTGTGTCCGGGGGAACGGGGACGATCGGATGGTAGCGCTGGCCAAAGGAAACCGGCCAAATCCGTCGTTTGTTTGCCCATCGATTCGTTCGCGTCAGACTCTCCACGCCGAGTTCACCGAACCCGAGTGTTTCCCATCGAGCTTCACCGCCCCCTCACGTACAAGAAACAGACATTGCGCGAGAAAATAATCTCCAGTGATTCACTGTATTCTATCTGTCAGTAAGATGGAGCCTGGCCTTTTTACTATACTCGAGCACAATTCGAAGTAGCTGCTAGATACATCAAGTTTCTGCAATAAAAATCTTAAAGCGGTTTCCTTCTTCTAATAACGAGTGATTTTCTTATAACCTATACTTATCGTAAGACCAGTGCTCATTCCACCAGTTTAAACTTGAGCTTGCCAAAGGACGCAAATAAATAGCTCTGACATAATTTGTAACAAGATGGAGTTTTTGGGTCGAGTGCACATTTCCAACTGGTCTTCCAATACGGTTAGAGCAAAGAGCATTAAAATATCGTGCAACCAATCCTCATTAGAAAGTTTCGATTAAGATAAATCCCTTTACGGGGAGCGAGCAGAGTTGGACGGGAGAGATGTATCCCGGACTATCCAAGCGAGGAAGTTGCCCCCTTGCCATAGACTCGGTCGCGTGCCCTTACGCCGAGTTTGACAAAAAATCTAATTAGAACTGGATTAAAATTTAATCACTCGCTAAAGGAACTTATCTCGGGCGCTATCGGTAGGTGGTGTCCTCTCCATTTAATTGTGATCCAGGTAGCAGACTCTCCCCTCCCTCCCTCCCTCCCTCCCTTCCTCACCCTTCAACTCCCTTTCCGGACTCTTCTTCCCCAGCATTACAGCAGACTTTTTCTCCCGCCGTCGAGGATACTGAATACCTTTTCGACGCTCCGGCTCGGCCCTCGTCGGGCAACAATTTACTTTGCATAGACATTAAAGTCCGTTACTTAATCGAGCTACCGCCGTCCCTGCCGACGTTCTTGCACCTTAAGTGTTGCGGATACCGACAGTCTCCGTCGTACCATTTTCCTCGAGCGTAGACTTTCAAGGCGCCTTCGACCTCTCGGACCAACGATTTTCACACCGAATAATTTTCTCCTTTTCCGCTTCTAATGTGGTTGAGCACGTAGCGCTATAAAAGTAGCCGAGGAGAGGGTCATTTGGAGTGTGTGCTTTACAAATCGGCCATACCAGTTAATCGTGGATGACTCGATGGTGCGGGGCAATATAGTTTGTTAGCGTTCGGCGCGCTCGAGGATTAATTCGCTTTTATTCCCTTCGCGATTGGACGCGTATGGACGCGTCGCATCGTATTTCGGTATCAATGATACAAGCAATGACTCGGTAATCTGCGCGGCTATTGAATTTTTGTGAGCGACAACATTTGCCCCGCGCTCCACGCTTTTATTTACTCGGCCAAATCAAAATCAACAGTTATCGCGAGCGCGCGCACAGGAGGTCACTTTATTTCCCTTCGGGGCTACCCTTTACACTTACTCTCATATTCATTTGCAAACCGCGCTAATGTTTCGCGATGGTATACGCTGGCAAATCCGCAGATTAACCCGCCCGTCAAACTTAACGAGTTTTAATTTTCAGTTTATATTTCGGGCGACTGAGTGGATGAGCGAGAGAACTCACTGCCGGGGAAATGTGGAGCATCTTCAGCCGGCCATATTTTCACGGCGGGTTTTATTCGAGCCGCGATTGCGCGGCTATGTGCGAGAGAGATGAGGAGTTCGTTAGCCAGTGGCACATTTGTGCCACCTTCATTAACGCAACAGCTCTCGCTGCACCGTGAAAAATTCGGCGCGCCCGCCACAGCTTCTTTCTTTCTCGGAACGGTAGGAAGGCGGCCGGCAATCTATTCAACATTCGAGATACTTTCATAAAACTTGATATATCCGCGACCTAGGTCGCGGTAAGACCTTCTTACTCGAGCGAGGACGCAATCGTTTGTCGTAGCCGGCAGTATACATACCGATAGGACTTTACTCTAACTGTCGGGAGTCGCGAGATTACGTCTTGGTGCTCGGAGGCAAGAAAGCCGCGGGTGTGTCGCTCCTACAAAAGAAGTGGACGCGGCCTTTGTTTCACGAGTAAGAGGTTTAACCCGCTTCGTAGGCTCTCTGGCTGCTTCTTGCTTCCGTCCGACCTGGATGAAAGTGTGGCCGGGAGCGAACTGGCCTCGTTATGCCTTGACGATGATGCAGCAGTGCACTGCTCGTGCAATGCATCCGGCTGGGTCACGTTAATAGTATAAGAGCCGCAGCCCCAACATTGCACTCACGTTGCAAAGTGTGAAGTGGTCGCGATTTGATCAGCAGAGCGCGGCTGCCCTCTTTTCTGCACCGCCCCCGCAAGAGCCACTGCTCCAGAGCGTCACGTCCGACCAAGTTGCGTGGAAAAGTAGACTTTAACTTCTCGATCCGCGGCTCTTACCGTGTTTTCCATTCGCCTCCTCTTGCTCCCTCGCACTCGTCCTTCCCTCCTTATTTTGCCGGAACTTCCGCCAGGGAACGGCTACAAGATTGCCCGCCCGGAACCGTACACGTTCTTGGAATATGCATTAAAGAGGCCAGAACTCGGGCATCATTCTTCCAACAACGGGCAAACTTACCACCGCACTTACGACGTTTCCTGTAGCAGTGTGCTCGCCACTAATGTTTCTTTAGTCGCGATTACACCACCGAACTTTGCCCGGCTTATCGTTTGACCACCGCCTCGTTATAATTCCTAATTAACGTTTCCTTTATTCCATGGATTTGACCTGGTTCGCCGAGAGTGGGGAAATGGGTGGATAAGCGGATCGTAGTATCAGTGGCATTGTTAACCTCTGCGGAAATCTCATCTTCAGCTGGTGTTCATCCCCTCCAGATAACGCGAGAATAATTGAGGAGAAGATTAGATGCGGAAGCGTGGCTGGTGGGATGCACTTGGTTCGGTGACTTACGCGCACGGTGCGCGCAGCTTTGCTAGAAAAAGATGACCTCGTTGGAAGGTCCTTGAAGCGAAAGAACATACACACACACTATTATACTCTGTTTCTAACTGCGCTAGCCGATGTGGCTGGTTACTAACCGTTCCTGGCCATTCCAGATTCCTCATGGGGAAAGCTCCCTGGTAGCAGAGGGTTGCCAGGCTCGACCTCTCCCATCAAAGATTCACAGGCTCTCACACGCACCTCTGCGGCTCGCCCACGACCTCACGCTCACCCTAAATCCCGTAGCCTTCGTTCTTCCCCCTAAAACTAGGTCCGATATACCCACAATGGCCTATTATATGCCTGTCACTGGCTTGACTTTCCTACCAGCACAATCGCACTCCCTTTTGTACTCGCCCTTCCACAATACAGACGTAGACCACCTTACATGAGAGAATTATTCTTATACAACGACTTTCGTTGATCTGATTTCCAACGAAACACTGCCGAGTATTCTTTCACGTGTTTCAACTTGACTAGAGTATTTCGGTGTGCGATAAGTTCTGAGCGTACTTCTGACTCTGAGCTGTACGCTGGGATTCGGGATTTTTCTTGGTCGAATTACTTTCAAAGCACCTTGTGAAACCACGTTCCTTCTTATTGCTCGAATCTCGAATCTCCGGGAACCTCGGGCGCAAAACATCGGGTGAAATATTCTGTACTCTCGAACGACTTGGCTTCCACAATGGAGTATAAATCCGCGTGAGCCGGTACATTGGACCACCTCGTAATGCGATATTTTATAGATGTAAGTCGAGCTCCATCGAAATTCCATTTGCTCCCGTAAACATTGAAGCGCACACTCCACGTACTCTCCTCGATATCATTCGCTATCAACAGTGGAATGGAAACGTGTGGAAAATATTGTTTAATCGGTTTTAACTGAGCGTGGGTACAAAGAGAAGTTTAATACAACTTTAACTCATATATTACCAAGGCCAAATCACCGATTTACCCAAATACATCACAGCAGAAAATAGTACAATTCAGGAAGAGTTTACTACTCTCTTTGGTATTCGCACCACCGAATATTTCTCTGAAGGAAGACCGAGAGGGAAATATCGCTGGTGCGCACTCACATAAGATAATATTTAAAGTGCGGCTTCTCTAAGGATTTAAGTCCCGGCGAAGGTTGAATTTCACGCGATCTGCAATGCGAGCGCGCGGCGAGAAGCCTGCCGGAGAAGGCGAGATTTCCCGGGAACTGTTGAATTTTCTCGGGTAGCGCTGTTTATTTAAAAATCCCGCACACCGACCGGGAGTGGCTGGTTGGTTTCTGGCAGGGCGTTAATTCAATGCAAAGATAAAGATACGAGGGAAGGTGGTACGTCTGGCAAGAGGAAGTCCTCTCTCTCTCTCTCTCTCTCTCCAAATGTCTTCTCTAACAGGCTACGACGAATTAAGGGAGGCCAGGAGCGAAATTAAAAGAGTACCCGAGAACTTGAGGGGTTTAGCACGTTCCAATTATTTGCACGGAGGCCGCCGTGTGCCGTCGAGCCCTCCTTTTTCTTCGACTTCTCCTTATTTTCCTTCGCCGACTCTCACTTCCTTCGGCAAGCTCCTCTCTCTCTCTCTCTCTCTCTCTCGCACGCGTGCGCACGACATCCGATAAAGGATCTTACGGCGGGGTGAAAGGGGATTATTTTGGATTACTTTTTGCATGGACTTTCGTCCGGGGAACAGGACACTGCGCCGGAACGTAGTCAGGGGAATCGTGGAAGGGCCGTGCGCGGAACTCAATACGCCGCATAAACTCTCCGGGAGGAGACCCTTCGGAGAAAGAAGATGGGGCAGAGGAAAGAAAGAGAAGGACAGTGAGGGATTCGTCCGTTGGAATTTAATTTCATTAGCCGACGAATTTCTTAGTAAATCGCGTGCGAGGCACCTGATGTAGGATTCTCGATACGGTCATATAGAAACGTGCCACCCTAAAAAAGAAGAGCCGCCACTCGAAGTCTGACTAAACGAGGACAGCTCTAGCTTAAAAGGAAAGTTAAAAGCAGGAAAAGGAGCAGTCTGGTGTGGTCGTTGATTCGTATTCAGGCAATGTAAAATATTTCCTTACTGATTGTGAGATTACCACCAGTTGCGCAGCGAACGATTAAGATAATGGTTATGTCCATGTCTCCCCTCCTGGTACTTTCAATTTTTTACTCCATCTTTTTTCAGTCGGTGTCTCAAAGTCCAAACTTTTACATTCTGGATAATCTGGCACTCTACTCGCGGGATGTCACAGCCGATCATTCAACTTTCACGAAAGCGCCTACGTGTCAGATACAAAAGGATTCTGTGATACTTTTTGCGCGGGGTCAAGAATGATGGTAGCACTCGACGGTGCTAGTTCGTACTAGACAGGCATCGGCCCCTAACAGATAAATGAGGACGTATTAGTCGACCAAAGAGTAGCGATGAGGGTGGCTGCGAGGAGTAAATGAGTGCGAGGTTGCCGCATGCGTGTAGGTAGGAAGTTACAAACGATCAGACGAATCGCCGGCATTACTCTCAGTCCGAATCAGAGATAAGCCAAATGAGGTATGGCAGCCGGAAAAAACATCGGGCCATCACACTGTGCGACCGGATTATTCAACAGCTGCAGCTCATCGGAATAATTTGCAGGGCGGCGTGGCTGGCGGCCCCTTCCGCCGCGCCGCGCGCCCATTGCCGCTCAAAAGCCGTAATAATCGCTAATTAAAGGGACCGCGGGATTAAGGGGAGAGCGACACTCGTGTCAATGAAGCCGCGCGCACTCTCTTGAAAGCGTTTCCTATTCGCGCCATTATTCTCCCGGCTGTTATGCAATTACTTTGTCGGCCTGCTGATGGTGGCGCGACCCATGGAAGTCGTAGTAAAAGCATGCACCACTCGAGTTAACCGGACCCTCGTTTTCACTATTCGAGCAATACCATTAACCAACGGGACAAAGTCGGAACCATCCTTCTCGCAGCTCTCTACGAGAACATATCGTCAGGAAGGCAACTTAAGGAATTGAAACGAACGCCCGTCATCCTTCACGTCGCCGGGAAAAATCTTATCGTGAAGGGTGGCTAGTGTGTTTACGATTCTCATAGTAAATGGAATCGAAGATTCCAAAGAATCCCGTGCGAGGACGTTTATCATTTCCTAGCCGACGGCGATTGGATGCTTCGAGCAATTTGGGAAAAAAGGCCGGCCCATAATTCGCGGGAGTTTGGTTGTTGCGGCCTGTGTTGAACCCTGTGTGTGTGTGTGTGTGTAGGTTGCTCGTCGGGGCAGGACGATAGGGCGACGATGCTCGATGGATCGACAGTGGATGGCTATCCATTCGAGCCACTCCGCAAATAACGTCATAAGATAGACCATCCGGGACGTTCTTACTCGCGTTATATGGCGAGCTCTATAAAATATGGGAGGAACGGGGAGCATTCTCATACAATAACAGTCGCGAATCCAGTAGGGCCTCTGTTCTCGGCCGCTCGGCACCCTCGGCCATCCACAGCCTCTTCCTCTCACTTTCTAGTGCTGCCGAGAGAGAACGGGAGCGAAGAAAATAGCGGAGGTGAGCTATCGTCGATTCCCGGACATAAATCGACATGTACTTACCGAATTGCTTCCGAATCGTTCCTTTATATCCCTTGTTCCCCGCAAACCTACCCTCGAGCTGCTCTTCCATCTATGCTCTACTCCCTGGGATCCTCTAACCCGTTATAGACACGATCGCCTACCTACACATACTCTCGCACGCGCCCCCTATTTGCCACGGTACTTTGATCGATCTGTCAAGTCGTCCTCCACCTACTTCTCCTTCGCGGTTCGGCTCAGTCTTCTTTATGACAATCTCGAGAATCCGATTTCATACGAAACCTATCTCTCCTTTGTATCAATGTCTCATTCTTTTTTACTTAATAAATTCTCATCTGGTTTTACGTCGCTTTTATTCCAAGAGGAACAGATGCTACCAGGAGAAGGCGAAGCACGCCTCGCACTCTCCCTGAAATTCTCCGTTCGAAAATTACTCGGGCATTATCATTAGTTGTAAACAGTGTGCTGGTCTCTTGCGAGACAACTTGTCTCAGGAGTAACCTCGGTGCAGGTGATACGTTTCGAGGGGAATGCGGCTTGGCGAAACGTAGCTCAGGAATCAGAATGTCTGGTTACCGGTCGTTTAAGCTTCCGCGGCGGCTCAAAGGACTTTTTTGGCGCGCTCCCGGCTCGACTAGCCGGCGTTGGTTGTTCGCTATCGAATAGCAACATCGCGATCGCTTTGCGGGCGAACAGTGATTGATTTGTCTCGGCCGCGCTTCACCCTTTCGCTTCCCGCCGAGCAACGAAATGCAACCGGTAAACGTACGTAGGCGCGCGCGCATACCAGGCCGAGGGCGGCGAGCACTAGCACTCGCACGTTTGGCATTCCAGGCCCGCTCGAAATGAAACTTCGCCGGGCGCAGCAGCGTCGACATTCCCGTTGGTGCCTTTATTAAATTGGAATTTAATTGCTTGGCCTCGGCGCTCTATTACACCCTGTGTATTCTCAACCGATGCAAATCATAGGGTGTATACCATACGCCTGCGTCTCTTGTCAAGCATTCCACAATGCTTACGCACTGATTTTTCCTCTTTCTGCTATGCGACTGGTTAGGGCACTGCGTAGTCTACGTCGAGCCAGTACACCATTCGTTCGCATTGACTTTTAATGAAATCTGTTTTCGCTGTTTTCCATGATGAACTCTTTCTTCCAATTTCCACAGAGCTTCCGGATAGTGGTTGAATTCTTGTGCAATTGCTCTGTGGATTCCGGTATGTGTTTCCGTGTAATGAAATTCTTTTCGCTGATGAGCTCTTTGTCTGGCATTTGATTAGAGGGACGAACCCGCAAAAACGTACTTTTTACTTTTCGGGTGAATATTGCTCATAGAGGGGTGAAGCTATGTTACAGAGTTTAGTGATATAGAGAATCTCTTTTATCGACGAAATGATAAGGTTCAGAAATGGTCGGGCGGTCCATTGCGGCCCATTCCCTCGGTAAGTGGCCGCCAAGTTGTGCAGGAGGGTGGCTACACTCCATCGCCCTACTGTTCTGTCTTATCTTGTGGCACGACATAAGCGTGGTGAACAGTTCCCTCGGTTTTGTACGTTCCGGATCATTTGCGCGATTAATGTCATCGAAGAGTTAAGTCATCGCGAAAGAAGCGGGCTAATCTCGACAGAGATGACAGGGGCTTCTCACCCCTTAGCTAAGGTTTGGCCCACCCGACTTCCTCGCCTCATCTTCTCGAGACTGGCGAAGGCGGTTCACTCTTTTTTTTCAAGAAGATTGCCGATGAAAAACCGAGAGGTACCAGCCGAGACGGTGGGCCCGTCTTCCCCGGCAGAAGTGAATTTCATTAACGACCTTATCCCGGCCACTTCAAAAAACATAGTGCGATGAGACTATCAGCCAAGCAGACCCGAAGGCACCGCTAGATCCCCGCATCACTGAACCTCATGAACCTTAAGGAGCTTTCCGGGGAAAGTAAGATGAGTAAATACCAAGCATCATCGTGAAGCTTGGATTAGAAGCAACGATAAATCATCACAAGTAGAACAGACCAGCCATCAGTATGATATGCTTAAATCGCGAACATCTGGATTTGAGTACTTCTATGTATGTGTTCATATAACGAGGACAAGAAGCAGGTGGTGGATATGAAGATGATGTCGCTAGTCAGTCACACCGAGAGTTGAGAATTTCGATCGTTGTCTTACTCGAAGTCAATCTCCCAACTCATCTTTGAGAGGATAGAATCGACGTGGAGTCAAAGCGGCGAAACTCATCCCTGATTACTAAACTGAACCACGGCTTCGACGTTTGACTAGGGTAACTACTTGGGGTAGTCGTCGCATGTGCACCGACAATTCTGCAGGAGTGCTGCCGCGTCTATCACTGCCGTCACTCGCTTATTCATAGCCAAGAAGTACATACCAACCTACCTTCGAGGAAGATGCACTTGTTACTTGCATTAGTAGGAGATGAATCGCGACACTATTGACACTGTGACACCTTATCAGTAATCGGAATCCGCAAGATCACGATTCGATTGCGGTGCTAGAGCGCTCCGTTTACAAAGCCACGGCCAGATGTCTTGGCGCAGCCAATCGACTCCAGAATTCTCTTACGCGTTGGGACGCAACGGTGAAAACAAGCAGCGAGCTTCTCGAGCGAGTAAGGATCAAAGTGAACATGACACTCGAGAATCTTCCGCCTCCGGTAGATCTAATCTCTGTGAAATGAGCTTTTCTCAAATAAAGACATATCCTGATAGAGAGAGTATGTAAAGTGCCACTGAAGCACAGAACAAAACCAGCTAACTGATCTGATAGGGCTTTCGGGCGGAGAGGTAAGCCATTCAGGAAAATTCGAGCTTGCACGAACTTTCGAGTGGCGTTTTATACCGAGTCACGATTGATACTCCTACATCTGCCGGTAAAACGTGCCAGCACGTGTGATCGACGGTCATCTGGCGTCGTGGAGGGAACGGCGATTTGATAGAGCGTGTCGGTTTTTATTTGCCCACCTAGCTAGCATCGGGCTATTTCTCATGGGAACGGTGAAACGTGATCTTTACCATTCGCATAGGGCTGTGCCGAGCAGCTCTCGTGCACGACAGGGGTGTTAAGCGGGTCATCTTTAACCCCGCCATCATCCATCCCGATGTCTGCTGCCAACAGATAATCAATGAAGATACTCCGACGACTAGCCGGCTCATAAGTTTTATCCAGTCATAAGTGGTGATCTTATATCAACCCTCTTAAAAAAAAAGAAAGTAGCACTACTCTCAATCTGGGCGTTAACTTTGCAAATATTATCAGTAGATGGGGGGCGAAATAAATTGCCCTTGCTTTTTGTCGTGCAGGACGATTTGACCGTAACGCATTTCACCGCGCCGCTGATACGTGTAATTTATGGAAATAAAAGTTGCGTTAACGCTACAGAGTGACGGACCCGCCGTGACAAGGTTCGGGCGTTTCATTTAGTGGATGAATTGCGCTCCGGCGACCGGCCGCCATCATTATAAATCACGACATAATTACACGACCACCGTGGCAGGGGCGCAAGTGGGCCGTCCCCTCTTCCAACAGCCCCTGCTTACACTCTCACTCTGTTACGCTTGAACCGCACTTGCATAGGTGTACGCACATGTATGTGCTCCCTTTTGTCTTGAACCATTTCTGACGAGCATACCGCTTTCATAGGTGACCGTGCGCTCACAGTCCAGCTAAAGCCTCGTTGACCAGAAAGCTGGTTCAATTTATAACGCGCACACTTCGAGTGCCGTCTTTGATTACACTTGATATTTTCATTTCTCGTGGTATGCGCGCACGCGATCATACTTTTTCGTCCGCGTATAGAAGGGAGCGATATCATAAATCAAATTACTGTTATGTGCCCTTTTATAGTATACCGCGCGACAGAGAGGGAGGCAGATTGTAGATTGTAGAAAGGGAGAAAGAGTCTGAAGGTACTCGTTCTATCGCCGGCGTGTCAGACCGCCGTTATTGCAATAATATCGCGTTACATTCTTCTTTATGAAGACCACCGTGACATTACAAGGTTTACGCACGTCGTACATCCATTTCGTTCAAGGATGTCGTTCGTTTTAGCTGAGAACCACCCATATTTACCCTTAAGCAAGCGTCTATACAATGACTCACAATCAGAAAGCAGTGTGCGCCAGTGAGTGAGTATGTGTGTGTGTGCGTGTTCGTATATAGTAGGAGGAGCAGCGGCGAGCCTCTGAGTCCAGAGGCAACATAATCGATCGATAGTCGATCGAACGATAAGACACTTGTAACAATGTATTGGTCCGAGGGCTCGATGCACCTTGCTCACCGGTATTCCCACAGTAGTACAGCCAACGAAGAGAGGCAACCTGCGGTTATTTATATGCATATCTCGGCGTTGCCTGTTCCTGATAGCAATCGGCCATCGCTCATCGAACGCCCGGCATTCGACATGCCTGCCTGGCCATCACTCCCCTTGGATCCACTTTGATTGGAAATATTTTTCTCGCAAAGAAGACGACTTACGCGCGCGGCACACCGTCCGCATAGGCGCACTCGTTAGAGATGTCTGTCCGCGGAAGCTTCCCTTTAATCTCTTTGGCAGATGTGACGAGGGCATATCGCCAGAAGGCTACTACCACCCGACTTCAACTTCTCACAGGCGTATGCGTCCGTGTATATCTTCCCGACAGGACGTGCCATGAAGATATTATTGGCACTTGGTGCTACCAAGTCCCGAGCTGGCTTTTGCACGTTTGCTGGCCTTCTGGCTCGCTTCTCCTTCCTTGGCTGCTGCTCCCTCTTCTTTGCTCTCTGGTGGTAGTATGGTGCTAGTGGTGGCCTTTTCTCGAGGAGAGCGGGAGCAGGAGGTCGCTTGCTGTTGAGCAGAGCGCAGCGCGCGACCCGACCCGCGGGCTATCCGAGAGAGCATGCCGTGACATAACCGGTACCTGTACTGCCTATCGCGGAGCTACTGATCCGTAGAGGAATTCCAGTAGGTATACACTCGATCCCGAGATGACTGTGGCTGGATCGTGGCTGCATCGCAATGAAACCGAGCGCTCAGGCCCTCCCCTTGCTCTCTTTGCTCGTGGACCTTGTCGATTATCCTGGACTCCTTCGCCGCTTGATCACGATCCACGATGCAGTATCGGCGATTTATTGTATTAGGCCGACTTTCGATGCTAATACGCTCGGTATAAATTCACCGAGGTCGATCGTGCACCCCCTAATGCAGTCGTTCACTTCCGCCTTTTTCCAACGGCGTGCCGAGCCCTCGGGCATCGCTCGGGATTTGCAGTATGAAGAAAAGTGCGGTGTAACCTCTGTCCTCCCCACATACATTATCCCCGCCTTAGTTCTACTTTATCGTAGGCAGCGAGCTGCTAGCCCGCGATAAAGGCAGTCATCTGCTATGGTGTCGGATGCTTCCGTGCACTAGCTTACAATCGCACCTTAAACCAAGTTAAAAGCAGCCGTAAAAAAGGCCCTCGGTCCCGACGATTATTCTCTGCCCCCTCGAATGGACTGTAGAGAAATGCTGCTGCCTCGAGTGGCATTTAATTGCACAGGCCAGTACGTTCTTACGCCTTTTACGGCAGAGGAATTGCTGTTTCTGATCGCTCGGATTCTCTAATCTCTTAGTGATCGTAAACGAATAATAAACGAGCTCGGTGATGGTAGTCTCTGCTCTTACGGTCTCTCGAGCACAGACTCGCCTTTAGTGGTGAAGGTAACAATGTGCGCGGTAGTTCCTGCAGCTTCTTTAATCACCCCTTAGCGGGAAATGGGCTAGTAAGACGGTTTTCATTACCGTTAGAAAGCACTGCTTCCTTTAACCGAGGACGAACTTCGCGAAGCAGAGGGTATCAGTAACCGTGAATGTATTTTCTACGCCAACCAGGACGGGTAACTCATCTTTCGCTAAAGATTCTCTTTCCCGCTGGATTTTGAACTTCCATGGCGCATTATTGAGTGCATAAACTGTAAATGCAGTAACTCTCCGTGCAAGGATAAAGCAGAGGTATAGCTTGGAATGTAATGCATGTCACGAGAAGCATATTGGATACCATAAGGCAGGGAGTTCCTGTCTATCGACGTTCCTTTGAAGTCAGGAATCCGATGCCGACAAAAGATTTCTCCACGTTTTCCGACGAATAACGCGCTCCGCGCAAATATCAATGGAAGATGCAAACCTTAACGGGTTTTGATTTCCTTCTTGCTATAATCATTTGGCTCGGCAAGGAGAGCGAGTTTCCATTGCGATACTCTCAAGTAAAATCCTTTAAGAATCGGCGAAAAAGATCTTCAAGATCGAGGCTACAAGCTCTCCGTTAGCAGGCTATTTGTCGAGCAGGATTTTCCTATGAAAGCGAATCAGTGCGTAACTTATCTCTTTGCTGAGAGGGCCAGCCTTTGAGGAAGACTTGCGTACAGTATACATGCAGGCGAATGGTAATATTCGGACTTTGCTACCATATCCCTGGCAAGGACAGCTTCGGGGTGACCAGTAGCTTTAGTTTCCAATCTAAACCAGCTCCACTAGTCTATCAAGTTCCTCTGGGAAACTACCAACTTGCCACACCAGCAGTGTGGGAGATGGACAAAAAACACGGGTTAATATGAAAGCAAGAAGCAATATAATATAACGAATAATGCTATAAGTGAACTGGGACTATACTCTCATTTCTATGAGTGGCTGTTTCGCCATTCTATTCTGTATTCCTAGATAACAGGCAGGCAATTTTGTTGGAGCAATTATATAGTTTATAGCGCATAATTGCTACGAGGTGAAGGAATCTTGGGAGTTGGCCCTGGCTATTAGGAACAGACGCACTTAATGCCAGCTAAACTAATTCTTAGTTACAGCTCATAAAGACCATCCTAACGTACTCCCTTTTTCTTTGTTTCAGGTAAGTAGGAGAGCAAGCACTTCCAGGCGACGATAACTCTCAGGATTAGGGTCAGTAGTTATTTATCCGGCGAGCAAGGCTCACTCTCGCAGAAACTCTCGCGAGCACTACCGGCGCGCTTTATCGAGAAATCAAGCGACGAGAGGGCGAAGAGCAGCAGATCCAGTATCGAGGTGCGCCGGGACTTCTTTTCACGCCGCACTTCATAAATCCATGTCGCCGGGCTATCGGGCGATCGTGTGTCGGGTGGTGTGTAAATAAATAAGATGAAATAGTATCGGTGCCATCTCTGGTTGCCGCGCCGTGTGGTGACCGCTCGAGAAGATGGTGCCATTAATAACGGCGTGCGCGCCGAGAACGAGAACGGGGGTGCGCGCGAAAGGCACCGCGTGACTGAGAGCAGAGGGTGAGCAGAGGGAGAGAGAAAGGGAAAGAGAAAGAGAGAGGGAGAGTGCGAGAGAAGCCGAAAGCTGGACGCGTCGGACCACTGATCCAGCTATTAAACATATCATACCAGCTTCCCAAAGGCCGAGAGTGAGAGTGGCCACGCTCTCCCGATCCTCTCTCTTCCTCGCTTTCTCGCATGGCATCTCGACATTCTTGCTGCTTTCCTGGAATTCGTACGCACACCACGGCTGCTTTATGCTTACGGGCGGATGTGTCGCGAGCGCGCACCTCACGCGAGAAAAGTAATATTTTCGGCAGTGCTCGTGAATTAAGGAAATACGACGGGCACGGATCGCCCGGGCGCGCGATTTAATTAATGTTGCCAGCTTTTAAACTTATATATTAGCCGGCTATACCCTATATGCCAGGGGAGATCGTATTGCCAGGATTTTATCGCTACTCGAGTTCCAAGACGGCGGGACCCAACGCCGAGTGTACAACCAATAAGACTGGTGGCACGAATGATAATTAGTAATTCATTCGGAATCTCCGCCCAAGTAGTATGTATATGTGTACATTTGACACGCGCTTCTATGTGAATGGCTGGTGTGAATTCAACGTAGTATTAGGGGAGAGGAACGATACGAGTCTCGGTGGTTCGCGCGATCCTTCATACAATTCAGGAAGACATATTGCCGCGTTCGGGATAAGGTTAGACGTTTCGGTATTCGATCAATAATTAACGATTACGGCGATCAGCGGTTCTCCGAGCGGAATCTTTGATCCCTGGTAATCCGATCGAGTCCACATCCGATCCGTGTGCGGCTCGGTTGGCGCGCGGGTTTCATCGTCGTTAGTCAGGGTACTGTCTATACATAAAGCAGTCCCTGGAGCTACGCGATAGGCTTTGATAATATCGTCGATGCCAGTAAACCGCGGCTCTCGCCATTCCTAATTTTCCACCTTCTTCACTCTTTAGTTGGGTTCCTGCACCGCCAACACCAGCAGCCACCGCCTTCGTCGTTACTTCTAATTACGGGTTTAGCCGCGCGCCCGCGCCACCAAGAAACATACGCCGCTGGCGCATTTGAACCCGCTTAAAGGGAAAACCGATCAATCCTGTAACGCTGTTAGGCGTGTTAACCCCAACCCTTAAACCGCCTGGAAATTAAGGCTCGCCTCTTATCGGCTGTACTTACCGAGGAGAGCGGCGGCGTGTTATTCGATTTCCTTAAAAGATACTATCGCTACTGGCGGTGAGTGCAGACTGCCTTCTCTCTTCCCTACATTAACGATCTTTTTTCCCAGACCACCGCGGCACGCAATGCAATCCCTTACGGAGCGGCTCAGCGTTGAGTGTCATTAGTTCGGGAGACTTTGGACTTTAGAGTATGCAGATTTAACCGCGCTCCTTTATACTTCGATCCTTTAAAACTCCATTCGATTCTCCTTTCGCCACTTCCGGTTCAATGAGAAACATTATTCTTCATTTGGTAGCCTGTATCGATACGATTTTGCATAGGCGATGCATCGGATATGTCGCGGATGATGATAGAAGAATCGCATAGGCGACTAGTAGTAAACGAAAGTGTTATCGGAGGAGGAAGTAAGGGAACGCAAGAAAAATTATCGGTGCAACAACATCCAGGCTCTCACCGAGCTAAGTAACGCGTATCGAACATAAGTAGTAGGTTGTTATCGCCCCACGTGGCGCAAGGCGTATTTAACAACTCGTATTTGCCTTGGCACTGATCCGATCCCGAAGCTCCTCGGGGTGTACATGAGAATCGCGCTTAAGGGATTAGCACGCGAATCCACAGGGAACAGCAACCAGGAGTGCAAGCGGCGGCAAGAAACAGAAAAAAGTTTCGACACGCTCTTTACCGATATCTGTTTACGCGCTCCTCTCCCAACAAACGACCACTCGCACGTGTTTACCATCGATAACACTTGCAATCCTTTCCGCTTCCTTTCGACTAGATGAGCGCGCTCCTCAGATAATTATATACAAGATCACGTAATATCCGTTTTATTAGGAGTGCGAGGCAAAAGTGATACCTGGAGAGACTTCGCCAAGGAAGCTCCGACGCGATATGAGGAGAAGGTTGCTTATTCACTGCGATGATATTATATCCACCCTGCGTGGGTCCCTTGCTGAGCGACCACGATGCCAGGGCACGTTGAGGGCCACATAAGTGCGGCGCACTTTTCCCTTCCACCCCACCGTGTATGTGTATGAGCCCGTGTGGCTGTCTCTTTGCCGGGCAGAGCAGTACAGAACATATATAGATGTATAAATCAAGCAGGGCACGTTGATAGAAGCAATAAAGACTCGCGGAACGGCAATGGGTAGAGGGGCGGGGGGCAGGGGGCAGGGGGAAGGGCAGAAGGGCAGAAGGGAGTCAGTCGGCGTCGCTCGCTCGCATTGGCAGAGGCGAAGGTGAAGGAAGAAAGGCGAGGAGGATAGTAAGGAGCCGGATAAAAGAGGGACGTTAGTCGAGGGAAGGAGAGACTTATACTACTCGGTGTGCAGTTGGAGCGTTAGTCGTGGAATTCGGGACGTAGGCTAAGATCTTTCTCTGGTTCTCTCGATCTCAGTCACTCCTTGTGCGGCGGGGTGGAGGGCGCGGGAGGGTCCGGTGGGTGAGTCGAACAACGGCTGCCAAATTAATGGCAGGCTTCGTCCCACATTTCTCGATTTCTCCGCGTACGAGCGGGCGGGCGGGCGGGCCACCTTCGCCCCCCGTGGTCGCAACCTTCTCTCACTTACCTGGCGATATTGGAACGGCCGGTCAGCCGCCGATAAATAACTGCTTATTGAATTATTATCGGGCATTCCAGTCACCGCACGTTGCCCGTTGTCCCTCTTCGCGCACCCACCATCCCAACCTGACTATCGGCCGATCGTTGTTGTTGCCATTGTTGTTGTTGTCGATTCAATTCGTGTACTGGCTGGCTATTTCCAGCCATTTCGTCCGCGGAGAGCTTCGCTCGTTGAATTAAATGAAATTCGAAAGCGTATCGCGTTCCCCGTGCCTGGCCCGAAACAATTTTCAGTCGCGTGTGCTGTGCGAGTGCGTTCTCTTTCGAAATGCTGAGCGACGTCCGGCGTAATCGAACCAGCAGCCCCCCGACAGCCAGGATAATTTCTTCGAGCCATTTGAAAAACTGATCGCCCCAACCGATACACCCGTTTAACGCTGCCACCACTGGTGCGCCCGGTAGCCGTGTACACGGGCGCCCGCTCGCCTCTACATGCTATTGCTTTTAATCGCCTACATAAATTGCTGATCAGGAAATCCCGTCGTCATAATGCGAGCCAGCCTCTGTGCGATTACAGTTGCACGTTGGAGCAGCTCTCGTTTTGCTCTTGAGCGAATCGACATTCGCTCAGTGGACAGTTCACCGACCCGGCTGACCATGCCGGGCATATTCTACTGAGGGGGCACTCGGCCTTGCACCTACTTATTTGCTTCACCACCTGTTTCACGATATTATTACTGAAAATTGAAGATGTGCACGGGATCATTTCACCTCCATGTATATCATAATCATTAGCACGTCAACATAGAATACTGCTATCCTGCAAAATTTTACTAGCATCCTTGCAAGAGAAAAAGCGGTAGCAAAGGCAGAGTGCTAAAACGCCCGGTAACTGGATTATTCCGATCCAATAATTTCGACGCTTGATTCCGTATGAAGCAGCGACGCGGAGTAAAAATCATTTGCGCTGATTTAGCAGAGTGGAATAAGTCGACGCGGCTTACTGTGTACGGGAACAAGGTCACTCGTATTCGAGACTCGAATCAGAGCAGGTATTTTTCCCAGGGATCGCGCGTACGTCCGTTCGATCGAATGCAAACGCAGATAGTTTCCATAGAGGGTTGAGCGCGCGCGCTTCGCTGCTGCGGGCAAACAGAAAACTTCTAAATCGTTCAAACGTGATCGTAAGATAGGAGATTGCAGGAGAAACAAGAGAATCACGCGGAAGATTTTCTTTCCAGGCATAAGAGAATGGCGAGATTGACCTCTGATACAACGAGGAATGAATTCGCCGGAATTTAGTATACTTACGGAATCAAACAAATCTCAACTCCGAATGAATTTCGATCATGGACGATCTTCTTTCTGCTAGATGCAGTGTGTTTTTATCAGGCGAGATCAGGGGAAACTTCGGCGTGATAGTTGAATTTCTTTAGATTAAAGTCGATCTCGGTGGAGTGTTTTTTCCGCGAATGAGAACGTTTGCATAAGCGTCGAATCGAATTTCATGGCGCACTCTAGTGCGTCGGATTTGCTCGCAGTATAATCCTGGTCACACTAGCCTTACGATAATTGGTGAATTTCATGGTTATCAACAGTAGGAATACGATCATTTCCAGACCAGATTTATACTTTTGCGCTTGGTCTTCCGGGTTTCAAAATGGAAGGCATCGGTTAAAACAATTCCAGATTCAGCCAAGCATTTTAAGATAATACTCCACTGATATCCATACAATAAACGGGATTTATGAGGGCAATATTTAATATTTACTACAACTGGAGCGAGCCCGTCCGTCGGAATAAATCTGCGCGATCCCGCCAAGTACGTCCAACGGTGTAATAAGCACGATTCATCACGCAGTCGGATTCGATCGAGGGTGCAGTCGATCGGAAAAACTCGTTTAGAAAATTCCTGCTGGGGAGTAGTATCGTGTATACCGTGCCCGCCCACCAGGAGAAATAAGAACGATCACGTAATTGAACAATGCAATTACGGCAATATGATATCGGAGATTCCAGTAGTATTGAACGCACTTGCGGGAATAATGCGAACAATTCAAGTAGACGGAAATCTGATTTTCCTTGCCACCAGTTCATCTAGTAGGCACGCTGGGCTCGTTGGCCGACGGAGATAAACACAATTAAAATTAAGAAGTACTAGGGAGCAGGCCGTTCCGTCCGGCCTCTTGCTCTTTTTTCCGCATTTCTTCTTTTCTCCGCGACTCCCTCTTATTAACGGCGCGCGAGGAACGAAGGAACGCCGCAGTCTGCAATAAACACTTCTGGAATTGGTTATTCTCCTAGACGCCTTTACGAGGGTAATTGTACGTCAACCGCAGAGATTACCATCGTGATGATTGCTCCTTTGTTTTCATAGTGCCGACTATTGCCCTTGTTTTTTCTTTCTCTCTATTTCGTAGGATACTCCTCGAGCCGTGACTATTCGCCTTCCATCCTTCCTTTATCCAGCACGGTGCTGTTCATCTTCAGTTTCGCGTTTACTCTTTGATTATAGTAAGCCCGTACGCAGAGGGATATCCGGCCCAGGGATTCCCGGGAAGGCAATTGCGTCTCCGCGCCGAGTCTGATCGCGGAAATGGTGACCTTAATCGAGAGAGAGAGAGAGCAATCCAGCATTCGGTGTGGCATCGGAGCAATCTCCAGCACGAAATCGGCCGCGGGGAGTCGGTGCGCCCCTTTTTCTCCGGATGATCTGCTGCGCGCACACATCACCGATTCCTTTTATTCTCGCACGCTCATTTAGTCGCACGGCGTGTATCGCTGATGCACTTACATTAATTACATTGGATATTCGGCGGGGCTCATTTAAAAGCTCGGCTGGCCTGGGCAGGAGCGATGCGCGAATCGAGATGCGAATAAATCAAGGAGACATTGACTGATTGGTATCGGGTGGAAGAGCCAGATGGGGGGAAGACGAGTTGAACGGTAGTAAGATACATTTATGCGCCGTAGTACTGCATCATTCGCCGGGTGCGCACACATCAGACTCTTCATTTCGAATTCTTTATCCAACTGCAGTCCTCCCCGCTCCACACCCCACCAGTTCTGCCCCGGATGCTCGTCGCCACGTGATTCCTGCCTTAATATACCACCTTTCAGAAGCCGAAGGACATGTTAAGAACTACCGTAGATTCTTTATCCTTTGTCCCGGCGATAATGAGGTTTCCACGAGCAACACAGATCAAAGATCTGGCTCGTTCGTCTCATCCCGCTACAAATAACAATTTCCCCGCTCGGTCGGGAACCGGAATCGAGTCTGAGATCGGTGATGCGCTGACTCGCTTTTCTCTAACACTCGCCACTGCTGTTACCGGAGTAATTAATTGAGGGGCTAATGGAAAAATGCAGCCGACTCTCATTTGCCAGTGGCTGCCGTAAGCGGAACTCTCGTGACGACCTCTACGATTCATCAGAGCAGTTGCGATCATTGTCCGCAGACCTCGTTATTATGTTCTTCTATTTAACGTAATGCAATCGCAGTAATTAGGATGCGAAGAAACATCTCTTCCTTCTGTGCTTCATTTTTCTCGGCCCGATATCGTTTAGAGTCATTATTTTCATCTGACCTGTCAGCTACTGAAAGGCTTCTTTGTACACTCTTTATGCATTCTATTTTCTATCAATAGAGTACCTCCCCTGTTAGCCTAGCAAATTAATGTCTTTCTTGTGTGTCGCTGTCTTGCCAGTGACTCCAAGCATCCTATCAACTATTATACGGGCATAAGTAAAAAATAACTTGTCACTCCAATAACTACAATTTCATCCAGCAACTACGTCATACAAAATGAAAGTTCCTCCATTCTCTGTCCCCCTCATTTGGCGTGAGTGTACCACATGTAGTGTATAGTGAGAAAGGAGGAAGGGAACCAGGTGAGAAGTGAGAAGCGAGTGTGTGGCATGGGATGCAGCAACGGGCGTCGTAGAGACTCATCAGTTAATGGAGGCCGCAATTAATAACGGCGCAGTCGTTTATCACTAGGATCCGCGACTTATCCTCATGGTGGCTGGCTTGAGCCAACCTGGGGGTTACACCGCCCCCTCCTATCCTCGATCAAACGGTTCCCCTCTTTCGTGATCCTAGCAAGCGAAGCGAACAGCCGCGAAGAACGAACCTCCGTGAAACCCAGCTTCTCTATGAGCTCCCTCTGTCTCTCTCTCTTTCTCATTCCTTCTCTACCACTGCTTGCATCTTTACCCTGCTGACGAGTTTCCGCAATGCACCCGCGTGATTTCGCGAGGGAACGTAGTGCGCGCGGCGTCAGTGGTACCTCCTGAGTTTCTAGAAAGGGTCTCGGTCGATCGGCTGACTCTATCGCGATGGAGTATCATCTTGAAATCAGGAGAACGTAGCCAAATAATCTTGCGCAACGCCACTCCTAAATAACAGGCGTGCTCGTTGCTCATTCGAGAGGAAACTCGGTCAATCTTTACGTGGATTCTTATCGAGCACCACCCACCGATCGTATTATCCAGATACTTGGGAGTTTTTTTTATAGTTATTTCGATTTTTGATCGACAGTTACTGTAAAATGGAAGTTTTGTAGATCGGAAAGCAGTTGCAAATGTTGGCGAGGATAAATAGCTATGGCATGGAAATCGAACATGATGCGGTTGAGTACTCGGAAATATGTGGGAAAATGAGGGGTTCCTGCCGGTGTGTAAGATACATTCGGCTTCATCTATGCATTATGGGCCCTCTCAGGAAACGCTCGAGTTCACGATTCAAATCGAGTTATTCAAATCCCCTGGGGCTGAGAGCTGCGAACAGAGCCGGCCGCAACGCGCAGGGGTGAATCGGGCCAATTGAATTTGGCGTTTCAAACAGGAAGTAATATTGTACCCGGTGTGCAATGGGATACGCGTTTACCTATCCGTTGATATCCCGAAAACATCTCTTTCGTGACTCTTTTGAGACCTTTCGTAATATCCGGATTGCCGACGAAATGGACGGTTAAAAGCTTCGAAGCGCCTGGGCCCTCTCGAGAGTGCACTCGACGGTGGGATTCCTATCAGAAAAGCGGCCCGGAGAAAGGCCGCGAGAGCGGGACAGAAAAATGTGAGACGGCAAGTCCGGCCAGCTTAAGAACCGGAGAATCAAGAGCGAGAGAATACGCAGTGAGAGAAAGCCAGAGGGAGAGTGCGAGAGACTGAGTGAGAGAGAGAGAGTGAGTGAGAAGGGGATTGCAAGCAAGAGGGACCTGGCTTCTCTGCTAATTAAGCGATCGCATTGATTCGTAACAGAACGAGAGCCGCATTTGCATGCCCTCGACCGGCTGCCCTGCGTTACATAGCTCGGTGGCCACCTTCGATTCTCGAATGATTACGGCACCAGGCTCAACGAGCAATTTCACGGCAGCCGCGGATTTCGGCAGGCCACTTGCTCCTGCAATTACTCTTCGTTCCCTTAATAGCTTCTACACCATGTCGCGTATACATACAGTACCACTTCAGCATTACTCGCAAAGCCTTAGATCTCGTTTCGAAACTTATCCACTCCAACTTTTTCACTGTACACGCATCCTATTATATTAAGAGACAGCCTGACATTTTTTTCCCAAGCAATAAGTCGCAGAAAGAGCAATCAGGGAGGATCGTGTAGGCAGAGGAAGACTGGGTAATGGTGAACAATAATATTGATTAAGAGCGGCAAGTTTTTCGGAGACAGGAGTGAGCGCGCGTGTCCCATAGCGGGGCTACGGGAGATCTTTGGTGAGTGGGTGGCGCGCGTGGGCTCGCCACCGCTAAAAATACGAGTTTCGAGTCTACGAATTCATCTGCGCCGCGTAAATTGCACATTGAATGCGAGCTCCTGTCGGGAATATTGTTTATCGCGCCCGTTTATTTCCCCGGGATATCCTGCGCTGCTCGTACCGCGTCGACCCTCCCTGCTCGTATAATGCCGTTTATTTCCTCCTCTTTAGACACTCGTTTCGCCGCTCGTTGTTACCTCTCGGCGGCCTCTCTCGCCGATATATCGACCAGCGGGAGTAGAAGGTGCGCGTAAATGAGGAATCGCCGGGGAAACGCGTCGGCAGAATGACGAGGGCCGAACTCGAAGATGGTGGTTTCGAAGAAGCCTTCTCAAAAGGAGGTCGATTGGCAGACTTCTCCTACCGTTAAGAGTAGGATCTGCATATCAGTTTCGTAGCAGCAACGCCGAAGCAAGTAGCTAGAGCGAAACATGCGGCTGGTGCTTCCTCTAGCCACGAGACAGAAGTTTTCCCTGGATGCGGCGCGGAGTAAATGGGCGAGCGATGCGAGTTCGCAACTGGCGAAGGGAGATTTAATGGAAGGCGGTCGAAGCCCGGGCAATAGGAACTCCCAATTAAAGGGATCTACGCTCTCGCGCAACGATCACGATAAGGATCGAGCTCTGAGCTGCATCCAGTTGGCTTAAGTCAGTGCTTGCGCC
Organism: Ectemnius lituratus; assembly: GCA_910593735.2. Taxonomy (NCBI): domain Eukaryota; kingdom Metazoa; phylum Arthropoda; class Insecta; order Hymenoptera; family Crabronidae; genus Ectemnius; species Ectemnius lituratus. Next base: position 3,730,040 of record OU343033.1, read on the forward strand.
CCCACGTGAGCGCGCGCGCGCGCGCGCGTCTGCCGCCTTCCGGAAGTGCCGGCGTCGAATCAGGAAGTTTCGCTTGTTCATTCCTGCAGGACGCAGAACGATCGGTTACCTCCTTCCTACTAGCAGCTTCCCACACTCTCCTCTTTCTCACCCACAGCCTTATCTCCCTCGCCCCGACTTGTCTTACGGCTCTTCGAGATGTATGCGCGTTGAATTAAGAGCGGCTTGCAATTGAATTAAGAGCGAATTAAGAGGGAATTGAGAACGGGCCCCAAGCAGGAGGGTCGAACGGTTAAAACACTTAATCGGGCTGGAGAAAGCAGCGAATATGTGCGGGCAGGCGCACACGTTGATAGGCAATCCGCTTGCGGTTTCGGCTCGATTGTCAATTAGTCACCGTTACACTGTACTTATCAACTTGAAGGAAAAACGTTACTAGCGCCCTGTCGATCTGCCTCGTTCGCCATTCTACAGAGGTACACTGCTTCGTTCCACCCAAGCTCGTTGTTCTTTCTTGCCAGTATCTTTTTTGTTCGCAATGTCTCCCCCTTCCTATGCTCTGTTTCTGTTGCAAGCGTTTTCACCCGTCCGCACCCACCTTTCCTTCTTCGTCGAGACGAGCTGATAGTGATCCCAGTTCTCTCTCTTCCTCGCTCGCTTTCATACACATATTGAGTCATGAAATCGATAAGGTTTTGCTCGCTAAGGAGCACTGATCGGCTGAGCTATATCAGAAGCCGAAGGTATTTATATGCCATAGTGAGGAGGATGGGGGAAGACGCGTCCGACGAGCGTCAGTGCTCACCCGGCATAGCTACACATCGGGAATTGACGATCAGGCCGGAAAAGAGCGACGAGCAAGCAAGTGATTGACGGGAGAACTGGTTCTGGGTGTAGCGCGCAATATCAACTGAGCCGCTGAGCGGTATTTACGATTTGTAAGGTTGCCTCGAAGTTATTGACAAGAATGTAAAGGTAAAGGGCTCCCTCGGTGATTGTCGTGGGGTTGGCGCGGCGGTCGTTAAACCGCGTGATCGCCGATTGAGCGGTGGCAGCGCGAAGAACCAGTAGCAAGACCGCGTGGCAATGTGGTCTCGTTACTCCTCCTTTTATAAGAAAGACAGCTTCATTCGCCGGGCGGCAATCGAACGGTGTTAATTGCGGTCGGAATTTTGCCTCATTCTTGCAAGAACCGGTCGTGCGAGCTTTGCCGGCCGGGCAACCAGCCGCTCGGCGCAGCAACGCGAGCGTGTAATTGCGGCTCGGATTTGGCAGCTCGAAGTTTCCGCACATTGCGGTTACCAGGCGGGTAGGAAGCCCGGCCGTGGTAGCAGGAGCAGCAGCACCAGTACTCGAGCGAGCCAAAGGCTATCGGAGTCGTGGTCTTACGTTTGAGCGGATTAGCCCTCGTGCCCAATTTAATTATGCCCGCGCTCGTTAGGCGCACGAAACGATATGTGGCGCGAGAGACGAAATTTGTGGTCATGCGAGCGAGGTGCTTGTTCGAGCGAAGGTCAAAGGCAGCGAGGCAGCGCCTTCACGATCCCCCTTTCGTCCACTTGTCCGGTGAAGGAGGGCCCACTCGAATTTCGTACGCGATCACCGTGTACGTTTTAGGGACGGAAGATCAAGGTAGAAGAGCCCCTCGTCTTTCGCTGGCACTCTGGATTCCAATCACGATATTTATACTTCGATTTCCGCTGGCAGGCGTCGAGTGCCCACTCGACAGTCCCTAATAATGCGCCGCTACCAATTGGGAATTAATTTCGCCGGCCTTAACCTTTTCTTTTTTCCTATCTGTCTTCCTCTCACTCTCGGTGCAAGAGGATCTCGCGCTTATCGGAGCGAAGCTGTATCGGCACCCTTGTCTTCGATTTGGGAGATCGATCGGTGGGATGCCTTGTTTGTCCTTCCAATCTTCGTACGCCTGGCAAAGGAGCGAGACGGATTCATTCGCGAGAAAGAGATCGTCTCTGCTCGCACCCTCCCACTTCGTGTTAATTCTAGCCTTCGCTTCTCCACTCGATACGCGAGCGAGCGAGCGAGCCAGCGGGCGCGCGCGCGCGCGCGCGCGCGGACAGGGAGGCTAAAAAGAAGAGACAGGAGAATGAGCGGCGCAGCGGAGAAGCGAGTGCTCGGACGAGAGAACGGACAAGCCAGAAAGCCCGGGACCCCGAGAAAAAGAGGGAGGAACGGGACGGCCGGGGGGAGGAAGAAAGAAGGAGAGGAGATCGGCTTTCATGCCAACCGGCAGTAAATTTGCACCGGCGCGACGTAGAAGCGGGCGATTTCTTTTGCACCTCACCCTTAATCTGCTGCGCATCTGACTACCTAAATTGGCTTGAGCAAAGCTAATCTCGACGGCGTTATCAATTAGCCGCGGCGCAGATAACGCGCCGGGGGCCTTGCCGGGCCGTTTAACGTATTTTTAACCATCGAAAGCTGCCGCGCACCCCCCCCCCCCCCCCCCTACGGAAGTACTCGAACTTCGTACCACGTGTGCGCGAACCTCTAGCTGCCTCCTTGCACGAACCTTTATCGGCCGAATCTGATAGTTCTCAGAGGCAATTCCCTCGACTATAATAAGGAATTGGCACGCGCGCTTGTTTAATTCAGCCCGGCTGACTGTGTACGTAGTTCTACTACTAGAGCATCCAGTTCTACTGGCTGCGTTGCGTCCCGCCGAGAGCTATTTACGAGTGGTTGCATTAGCCGCGCAAGGAATATCCAATTTATACAGTGCAGATGCGACTCCCGCTTAACCGATCCATTTCATTCACGGCGAGTGCAGATGCGGCAATAAGTTTACCTCGATCTCGATAGTAACTCGTATCCATCGCTGGGCAGAGAGCCCGGCTCTCCGACGGTATCTCCCGAGCAGTGCTGGGCCCCACGGTACGGGGATAAGATACTGCCGAGGCCAAACCCGAAGAACAGTGGTTAGCCTCGCTTACTTACTCCGAGCGGAGCCGCTCCGAGCGGGCGAACGCAGTAAATATATTCTTATCTATCCGCCAAAAAGTTTAGCTGAGCCGCTAATTAAAGGTATACCCCTTTCCGTCGCTCCCTCCAGTGGCAGAGACAGAGAGAGTACCACGGAATCCTGGGCTCACCCTGAGTGCCGTTCACGATATGGCCCAAGGGACGCCGCTAAACGAACTAAAGGCTCCTCGGCTTAACTCGATCTTGGAATTTATTATTAGGCTGTAGAATGTCGGTTAACACCCCGTAGCATGCGACACGACCATCGAAATCCCAGAGTCGTGCGGATCGGCCTCCGCAACCCCTTGAGACGTCTCCCGGCGCACATTCCTCCGGAATCGGTCTAATCTCGGCGACATAAATCCCGCAACTTTCTTACTTTCTTAGATTCGCAGCGTAGCAATATGCCCCGGGGCGAAGCCCCTGGGTATTAATTTCGAGACACCGTCGCTCTCTTAGCTTTAGCCCGCTTTACACCTGGTGACTGCTGACCGACAGTATTAATCGCTTCACCGCACGCGAAAAGAGCTCGTCGAGTGGGCACGAAATTAACGCGAGTCCATGCCGATTCCACTCGGCGATAAGTAGCCCTTTTTTCCGCCCTGGTCAACTACGCGAGATATCCAACCTACTCGCACCCTTTTGCCGGACGATAATATCGGCTCACCTTTCTACTCTACTTGAAGATCACGTGTTAAATAACAGATTTATTGTTATGCTTGAAAGAAAAGGTGGAGCCATTACATAGAACGAGAGAATTTTTGGGTGTAAACAAGTCTGAGAACTTCTCGCATTAAATGAAATCAAGAGTCCTTAGTAACGACCGCAATAGACATAAAAGGAATATCCTGTATTGCCGGAACAGCGAGAGGTAATCGTAACAGTTTTGCGGCAGAAGTGTACTCGTAACTCTATTCAAACTGCAGTTGTGCAGCAGGGCGAACTGGAATAACCCTGTGAGGACTTATCGTACTTGAAAACTGACACTAATTAACCCACCGGGACCGTAGGCTGTGGCAGTTAAACTATCTAGTCTGAGTAGCGAACGGAGAAATTATGCCGCAGGGCCAAATTCTGCTTTGGCGAAGCTCCGCCTTTGCCAGCACGATGTGCCCAAAAATTAATTTAATTTCATTAACACCGTCATTTACCTACCCATTATGCTAAGGTGGTGTACGTCAATTTACGACTCACTGCTGTCGTGACGTGCAACCCTTTACTTCTGCGTTACAAGTTTCACCGAGGGTTCTGTGGTGCCTATGTATTCGAGTTCCTAAACTTTCCCAACCGGAAAGTAGCTTAAGCGAGGAAAAGTCACTAATCTTGCGGGAACTTCCTGAAAGGTTTAGGCGGATCCTTTAAAGTTCTGTCTCCCGATTAAGATATTTATCTCGACGAGGGAAATCCACGCTTGCATAGAACATTTACAATTATTTCGATAAGCTGTGATTCAGACCAAACCAACCGTATACCGAGAGCAAGGCGGGATTCCGTAAATTTACCACACTTTCAGACTTTATTGCGAGCATACGTTTCACTTAAACTACTGACTGCACCACTGAGTGAAAATGGTCGGCAGATTATTTTCGTTGACATCCTGAAATACGATGGACTGTTATTTCCGCAGTAACTTTTTCCCTGGCTAGCTTGCACGCTTCTTGTTAGCACTTGGCATATTAACAGGGAATTGAGCTCACAGCTAAGTCGTTAAGGGACATTCGGAACATCTTGGACCATCGTGACGACTGAAAGTTTTCCTTTATCGCGATATAAAGATCGAGAAATTGGTGCGTGCTAGTTCAGCATCTTATCTATTTTCTACTACTCTTTCCCACTGACTTGAGCATTAATACAGCAGCATTTATATGTATTTATGTACATTAGAAGTAGATACAGATAGAATTTCAGCGACGTGGGGTTGGGCTGGTCGGTATACATGTATCTCTTTGGAATTGGAAGCGGCACGAGTTGGCCTGAGTGATCTACGAGCACTCGACACGCTCCGGGTGCAACAAATGCGGCTCGCTACGATTTCACTGCGGGTGGTAGGTCGTACTGGTGACAGGTTACCTTTTCGTTTTCCTCTTTACACGATCGCGCGCTCGTGCTAGCCAGCATTATCAGTCTGAAATTTAACCAGTCGGCACTTTGCGATCTATGCATAAGCAGATCTGGCGCCAGTATTGCCACAGTGACAAGTGGCCAGTGGTTCCCGTCCCAACGTACGCTTGTTTGCCAAGGGACTTGATCAAATCGTCGCCGTAATAACCACGTTAGAGCTGGTAATAAGCTGGTAATTATTACGGTCGTATCTCGCGAGAGACATCCCGGGGAATTCGAGGATTAATTGAGCAGGAAGCAGGTAGGCAAGTGGGCCGAGTCATTTTATCAAACATTTTATTAAAGACTTCGTGAGTCCACGATAAACTGCGTTCGAGAGGACTGGCGCGGGTCGAGATAAGTCCCTCTTAATTCGGCTAAAATTGCGGTCAGCTCGGTCTCGCTCGACTACGGAGCAGGGGCAATAATCAGCAGTGATATATAAGCTTGGAGCGGAGTCCTTCGTCGTTTATACCTGCATAGCTCGCAGGGCGGATTCCAGTCTAATTGGGACGATCCCTAGGTGCCTCCCTAAGTAGTGTATATTTGTTTCGCAAATTAACGTGGGGCCCCGGCGCTCATTACGTTTTTCATTTCTCCCAATAACGAATAACGCGCGCTTGATTAATTAGAGAGAAGCTCGAAGTGCCTAGCGCGGGCAAAAGGCGAAAGGAATTCCACCGCCACCGCCACCGCCACCGCCGCCGCCGCCGCCGCCGATATTGCGAGATCTCGTGTAGCACTGGGAAAGGCGGTAGCTCCCGGGGAGTAAGAGAGAGGTCCATTCTTCAGGGTGTAGCGTGATGCGATGTCGTAAGGTTAAGTGGCCGCCGCCGCCTCCTCTCTGTGGCCACCTACCACTCTAGCCGGCGGCTTCATGCTTTCGCCTACTTTTCATTGCTCGTACTTCTCGCTATCAGCCGGATCTCGCCGGTTATTCCTTCTCCCTTTTTCCCCTGAATAATGCGATTAAGCTCGCCGGCCGAGCACTCGGCTGATTAACGTGCCGGCGACACTCGATCGTGGCGTGCTACTTTCCAAGGTAGAGCGCTCTGGGAAGATGGATCCTCGTCAGCGCCGTTATCGCAATTGATAAATGAAGAGCGCTCCGTAATGCCGAGTATTACCGGGTGCAGACATTCATCTGCCAGTGCATAGTATCGGAAGGATGGCTCCGAGACAGATGGCAGGAATTATTATTCAAGTTCAGAACTCATTGAAGTAAAAGGATACTTTTATCGTCGCGTGTAAACCAAGCTATCGCTCACAATGCCTGTACAAATTTCAATGGAATCGCAACTTCCACGCGCTTGAATATACGATTGTTATTTGCGAAAGTAGTCAGTGGTGCGATTAAGCAGATCTACGTTGCTCCGAAGAAAATTCAGCAGCGTTTTACTCATGCTTACGCGTTGGCAGACGTGCATCATAACTCGGCCATATACATTTTCCTTAGAGCACGCGTGCTCTGTAACCACGAAATACGCTCTCTCTTCTATGCAGTCCTTGCGTACGTGTACCAACGGTAACATATATATCTGCATATACATGCTCTGCTGAAATTCTTCTCTATCTTGCTCGCTACATTCGAGGCCAGCACTCGGAGCGAGTGCTCGTGTACCAGTTGCACTCACTCACGCACACGCCCACCAGGAGCGGGGTGCATACAAGCACGGCAACACCTGACGTCGAATTACAGCTCGACGAGAACGCGGGTGAGCCGAGGCAAAAAGAAGTTGCGGTGGTAGTAGTAGGTACGAAAAAGAACAGGGCAAGGTATGGCAGGGCAGGGTAGGGCATAGCATGGATGGGGCGAGAGGGGAGTGAGATCGTGGAGAGTGCTCGCTATACCCCTACCTAGGCACACGATGTCGTTACCTACGTATTATCCTCGCGTGTGCACTTCCCTGGGACGTTTAAGCTCGGCTAATGGCCATTCTGCGAAACGTGAAATGCACTCGCTCTCATTTACCTTGCGTTTCAGGACCCGTTGCCTTCCGACACTCGTATCACTGACCTTATAAGCGCGGCCGAGCGTCTATCCCGGTGTGATTACTCGCTTACTCTGCACTCGTCGCTGTCTCGTGAATCAGGCTGCCGGGCGACGGACGTTTTTTCGTCCGTATAGCTTAATTACTTTTTGCTGATAAGTCACTTAATCATCGAGGTGATGTAGCCGGTGTGCTCGAACGTGTCGAACGCACTGGGAAGTCGGAAGTCCTTTTGCCTCTTACTCGACTACTTTCTCTCGTTCGACTCCTTCTCTTTCGCACTCTCATTCCGCGGCCCTCTAAGGTTCTTTTGCTTGAGATCAGTATGCTGTTCTTCCTGATCGCTAGTTGAAGCACTATTAATCTCCGTTGACCGGCGATGGTGTGTACCAGCCACGCTACCGCTTCCGAGAAGGGCCGCGTGTGTAAGAGGTGCTGGTTCAGCTCTGCAAGTGCAGAGGCAGGGCAGCAGCCAGTGCAGAAGCAGCATGTGGAGGAGCTCGAATTGCTTGCTGTACGATCTCGCGAACGTTATCGCGGAAGGTGTTGCCAGCACCGGTGAATCCTTCTCCTTCTTTCTCTTTCTCTTTCTCTCACCCTTCTGTGGTAACTGCATCGGTGCATCGATGACGGCAGGTGCAAAAGCTCGCAGGCCGGCTGGCGCGCCGGGAACTTGCCCCTCGGCGCACCGCGAAGTATGCGTCGGTACTGTACGCTTCATTAACCGGCGTGTTTTCGACACTCTCCGACTCTCTTTCCCTGCCCCTCTCCGTCGCTTTTTCTCTCTCCCGCGCACAACGCTCAAGGGAACGAAGATGACGCGCACTTCGTTTGGCCAGGGCTTTGTAAACGACGCGGGGAACACGCTGCCTTCGGTGTAATTGCATCGTTGACATCCAATGTTAGGATAAGCCGCTATTGGAATGCCACTCGGGGATAAAGTCACTTATGCAGTAATTCAAATGATTGCAAGCAGGAAGTGAATTATAATGTACGTGGCATTCAGTTAATGCATCGAATATGGCGCAAGTTGGGGCGGGTTGGATGTATCAGGAAGGGGAGAGTTACGATCGGAAAGGTTAAAGTGAGAAGTGTAAAAAGTAAATGGTTGAACGGGCCGCAGGTCTGGTCAGTAGTCGCAGTCAGCTATTAGTCAGCCGGCGGTCCTTCTTCGGGCGGTACTCACTTCCGATTCCCGGTGCAATCAGTTGGTGCGCCACCCCCCGCCTCACTTCCTGCCTTCGCAAGCGACATAACACTCCGCCTTTATCTCATCCGCACTAGCGATTCCTCTCGACCGGAGGATCGTTCGATTACTCTTACACGACTCGCCCGTACTATATCTCACTCTCGACACCGTTTCCCTTACCCACCGCCCCTTCGTCATTCCTTCTCCGCGGGACTCTCAAATCGCTTTTCTTCTGACGGCACCACGCGGCTTATGTAAAAGCTTGCGTCAGACTTACGCCTTTATGGGGCTTTTTATATTACTCGTTCCGCGAGGCGGCGGGCTTCTTGCGAGAGACAGTTGCAAGATATCCTGCCACCATCTACGCTAACGCCCGCGCCTCTAATAGCACCGGCGCTCCGTGCCCCGTAAATTCCCTATTCTTCTCGTCTCTCGCCATAGGAGAGGTTCTGTCTGTATAGAAGCTCGAGCGGCTGAAAGTTGGGACAATGAGAAAATGCGATGCCACCCAGCAATCTCTCAGGCTCGGATGTACTCTCGCGGCCCACTTCGCTGCGGAAGTTAATTTTTCAAGTGTAACCGCGTGGCCTGTATGCGTGCACCAAGATTTCGATGTCCTGTTCGTTCCCTTGGAAAGCAAGTAGAAAGTGGTAGGTGTATGCAAAGGGAAAGGAGTACGGTGTGTTTTAGTGGGGTTCGTTCTGCCCGCTGCGTCTTCTTCCGCCAGGGGCTGCTTTAAAGGGTGCCGGACGGACGCGCGGCGAATTCTTAGTACGGAAGCATCTTGCGATGGAACTTTGTAGGATCCTCGCTTCCAGCCACCAGTTGGGCAACAGCCTGAAATTCCACCGGATTTCGGGTGCTAAGGGGCCACCGCCCGCGTCGCGCGTCCCGTGCGCGGGTGTTATTCTTCCTGTCGGAGAGAACCGAGCGGAAGCCGAGGCCTCGGGCTGAGAGTGGCTCCCATGACGAATGGAGCTCTCCGGATTCCCGGTGCTTCGGCTGTTCTCCTTGTCGACGCTCCGACTACGGAAAGTTCATAAGAAGGAAGATTCAGCATGGCTTCGGACGGTTTTCTCTTACACCCCTGGTTTCTTCCTCGAACGCGTACCAACATACTTTTTACGAGTATGGTTTTGATAATTTTTTCCCCTTAAATTAAACTCGAAGCTAACGGTGCAGCGTCCCAATTTCTCTGCTTGCTCGGTTTTACCAGAAGTTGGGTAAAAATTAATTTCTCTCTGAAGCCACTCTCCACCGCAATTCTCTCTTACCCTCAACCGCTCGTTATCGAAGACTGATTTTTGCCAGTGAAGTTTGATCTTGCCTAACTAGGCGAATCCAGCCAAGCTTTCTCGTCCGGTAACCGAGAAAGTCCAGTGTACTTTTTCCGAAATAACTATTCGACAAAATCAGGTAAATCCGAGTGGCGCTTATTGCTAGCAAACGAACACGGTACTAGAGTAACATGAAGCGCACACATCACGCCGGAGCGAGGCGAAATACGTTTTATTAATTTACGGGCTAGCAGCGGCGGGCTCAGACACTCGTGGACGTTCCTTTCGTCCGTATATCGGAGTAATTTAGCACCGGGGCCGAGTCGAAGCCGCCTCGGCAGCGTATTAAGTACGGCCCGATGCACATTCAGCGGGTACCGTCGCCCGATGCCCGATGCAATGTTATTCCTGTTATTATTTCATGCACCTACCAAGCATTGCCTCGGCTGGACTCGTGTACGTTGACGTATCCACTCGGCGTACACAAATACTCGCGCAGGTACTCCTGCGTACTAGTATATGGCTGAAGTATACTATGTAGTACGTATGCCGCGGAGGAGCATATGACGCCGGCTCGCAGCCCCCTGCCGAGTTTCCACGTCCGCATACATGTATTCGCTCTTGTAGCGCAGCTCCATTCCGCCTCCTCGGAGAGAATCTGCCTCTTTCCTTCGGTCCAGCTTCCTTCCGCGCGTCCACCGACTTGGTGAGCTGCATCGAGCCACATCGCTCGGCGAACTTACGCCGGATGGGAAAATATTCTATTTGCCGAGGAACACAGCATCGTATCTGTGCTCGCCGCCGTCAATCTCGTCTTCGCGTCTCTACGTCTCAACCAGCACGGAGTATGTAAGCCCTGCTCCTCACCGCGGCCTCATATGTCGCCCGCGGGATAACACGTGTGTCTCACTGAATATTCCGCCTCCATCACCCTGTGTTATACATAGTTTACCCCGATCAGCCTAGCTCTATTCTCTCCCGGTAATCACGCGTCCTTCATCGACTTGGACCATCCTTTATCCCGTTTACCTCTGCTTCTTATCATCATCCTTGTGAATCACTTGGATCTTTCGTATACTTCAAGGTTCTTTAGTTTATCGGCACATTGAAATCGCACGGTCTGACGTGATGACGAGGATACAGGAATACTTGGGACCCTCGTTAGTACTGCCAGCACTGTCTAGTTTACGTAGCGAAATATGAAAAGCGGGCATGGCAAAATCAAGGCACCGACTGGGTAAGCAAAGGCGCCAGTTTAGCTTCCTCTTCTCTCTTACTCTGTTTCTGACCCTCCCTTCTCGGCAATCTCGAGCATTAGCATTATCCTAGATGTTGTTAGCTGTACATCGACGAAACTACCATGCCTCGTCATCGGCTAGTTCCATTAGTACGCCGACTATTTCCCACTTGGTACTTACATATTTTGCTAATTAGGTGGTTTGCCCGGGCAATATACTCCAGAGTGTTTATCCACCAGAGCAGGAAAATTGGAGAGCGTCCGGGGTTTGAATATACTGGCAATGTTCTCGGGTGAGGAAATAGTTGGATGGATTATCAGAATAGGATTACTCGGGTAATTCTAGACAAGAATCATATTACATGTATGATATATGTGTATAAAAGCAGAGGATTACGGGAGTAATGCGATTTCATCGTATAAACGTGGAAAAGATATCATCGCTATCATTTCGTCGACTAGTTTTCTATAACTTTTTTAACAGTTCTTGGTGAGTGATCATATTTGTCTTCGCACGAAGAGCACATCAGCACCACTATGAACCTCGATAGTGCAGTTCGAGCAGCATTAACTCGAAACGCTGACCTCCTCAGTCCGATTAAGGTTTGCCCGTTCAGCTGGTCCGCGGCTAGAAAGAAAGAGTAAAGGGAGGGCGATGTTCAGCACGAAGTGGCTCTTACTCAAGGACCGTGTCGATGAAGCGACAGTCATTTCGCTGTGGCTTGGAATAGAAATCGCTCTTGCCAAGGTAGTTCCTCCTTGGAGGATGAAAGGAGGTCGCCGGAAAGCGTTTATCCCCATTAATCACATTATCTGAGCAGCGCGGGGTTTTGCTATCTCTACGAGAGGACGATTTACTCCGGTTGTTCGCCAAGCGGTTTTACTCGCGGGTTTGCAACTCGGCGTCATCTAGTATAGCGGTTCTTGCCGCATTCAGTGGTATCCAAAACCGGGTATTGTCAACCCCCTATTAAGATTGTATCGTCCTGTTTTACCAGTATCTCTTGGTATTACAAAAAATCAAGCGGGTGGAATGTAAGATGATTAGTGCTGAACCAGCGGGTAGAGGGGCGATGCAAAACAGTTTGCTTGGATGGTTCTTGGACCAAGCACCATCTGTATTTATTGAGACGAATGCGTGCTTTCCTAAAGTCATGGAATTCCCGGATGGCCGGGTATTACGTACTTCCGCGTCCTCTTGAATGCCACCTGAAGGCATCCATCCTGGGATACACTCTCTGACGCAAGCGATTTGAATCTATACGTTTGCCATCTACGGCGAAGGGGGGAATCGGTTGGTATAGAGCTCGAAGTCACATTTGGCCACAAGGACAAGGTACATTCGTATTCATACGAAGGACCCGGGCCTTCGAGGGTACACCTAAGTACCGGCGTAAGTTAGACAGTTTGCGGAGAGGGCAGACTCACTGGCGGACCCTGGTACCGAAGAGAAGACAGAACTGGGTTTGATATATGGTTACAAGTTCTCCTTCGAGAGAGGAAGCTGGAACACAATCCAGGCGCAATTCGCTACTCCCTCTGCAGCCCCTTCATCTCCTACCTATAAACCCCCTCTCTTCCTTTGGTCACTCTGCTGATTCCAAGAAAGCTTGCTTCGCGAGTTAAGACATATGAACGCATTTGTACGTCATTCGTCAGCCACGCGAATGAAACAAACCTCGGAGGTGCTGTGAAAGTGCGATCACAGAACACCGGTGATAACAACTTCGCCCAGTCATAGGACGATTTGTATTGTCTGAGAAACACTCTGTGCCTGGTTAAGCTGTCGAGTGCTCTGATATTCTATCGATATTCAAAGGTGTCTATTTGTATCGCGATCGTTGGGATAAGATAGTCGCTATTAAAGGGAATATTTTTAAAATCACTCCACTTCCGGGATAGGACAGGAGATCTGGCAGATAAACATCTAATCGGACCTAACGATCGATGCTTGGCTCGCCTGGATAATTCAGGTGCTGTCAGGCCGGCTTTAAGATAAATCCTAGCCGCCATTGGCGATAAGGACATCCTGTAACGGCCAATCGACAATTAATAGGGCAAGACGGGGTGTAGGTGTAAGGGCGCCACTGGTGATAATCGCGTTACTTCGTTGCTGCTTAATCTCGGCGTGGTTCATTAGCAGCGATATGAGATTTTGGTCGCGGCTGCATTGCACGGGGGACGAAGGAAGGAGGAGAGCGGGAATGGCTCAGGATGGTGGTGGCAAGTTTATCTCGCTGGCACGAGCACCACCAACGCCGCGTGAAGTCGGACAGAGAAACTCAACTCCGCGAAACTAAACTAATCTGGGGAAACTTTTATTAATATGCAAGTTGACCAAGGAGAGTTGAGATCAGAGGCGAACGAACTCGGGGCCAGTGTCTGGGCAGGTCTCCGAGGCGCCTTGCGTAGCGTAAACGGGACAGAGTGAGAAAGAGAATGGAAGGACGATGGAACGCCTGGAGGGTCTGTATAAGACAGAGATCGAAACCAGTGCAGCCAGTCAAGAGCAAACGTACACGTAGCGGTTTGTCCATTGCAGTAGTTTATTCGGACGTGAAACAGCTCGATGTTGAGACAAAGCCAGCAGCAATCCTGGCATTAGGGTAGTGCGATTTTGTCGGGGAGAAACGGCGAGGTACGTTTACCCACATCGGGTGGCCCGGTGTTCTCAAATAACCGCTATAACTTGCTTGTCAATGTTAACCTACTCGAACGTCGGGGATATCGAGGCGATCGTTCTATCGACACGGGCCGATGCATACCTAACGGTTCGGAGTCCGGGACACCCGATGTTCACTCTTGCCTCCTTCGAGCTCAAGATTGAGCGCACTTGTCATTCGACTGGCATAAGATTAAGCGCGCTTGTCGTTCAAATTTACAGGAAGATCGATATCGGGCCCGAACAATGGTTTCGCCGATGCCAGGATATTAAAGTAGCAGCGGGCTCCGTTGTCCCTAAGAATCCAACGTGAACCACGACTCTCTGAGCGCGAGTATACACCGAGATTTATGAAGGACGGCTCGGTTACATCCGCATAAATAGGTTGCATAATCGAGCGCGCCCGCCGCAATTAATGGCGATCCAGGAAAAGTCGTTTACAACGCCGGCGAGCGCGCCCGTGTTCGAGGAATTATCGTGTTGCCCGAAGCATCGGAATGCAAAGGCACACTTCCCTTGCTGTTCCTTTTCCGCTGGCACACACACGTGAGCAGACTGAGCCATCCACTCTCTACACTAAGAAGTACCGTCCGGTAATTAGTCTTTATTGTCCTCCGATCGATTTCATTCGACTTTCTTCGAGAAAGGAAGAAAGTGGAAGGGCAGCCGGGTAAACATCGCTGCATCCCATTCACGACTACGTGCTTCTTTTTCGCTCTTGGCTGCTCTCTGCGGTCCGGCCGTTCCTTCGGCATCGCAGCTCCTGTTTCTTATTCTCCTGTAGCGTTCGTTCGCCTCTCCCTGCACGCTCCCTGGTCCGTGGGTGTAAATCTGTCTCCCAGATTAAGTTCGAACCTTGAGTTGTATAAATTGAAGCCGATCTCTCCGCCGGAGCCCCGGGAGCAGGGGCACTCCGGCCACTTTATTTTACTTTATTTGTTGTCGGCAAACATGCCCGGCTCTCTTCCTTGCAGGAGCGAGCACAGCGCAGGCCAGCAACCACCAACGGCATCGGGCCATCCAATCCGTGCACCACGGCGAACCACCACGTCGACATGTGTGCTTGCTTACTCATACGATTTTAGACCTGCGTGCGTGCGGCTACTCGCCGCCAATTCACCCGCCCGCTCCTCATATGCACCGCTCAGACATACACTGCTTCCATGAACTCTCTACCCGTCTCTGCATGTTCTCTTACCCGTAATCTGCCGAGAGAAACTTATTCGCACGTAATTCGAACCTGCGCGTAGGTAGACCAGCCAATTCTATCCAGTTCCACCAACATTTTTACCACTGGCTTTATACCTTGCGGAACTCGAGGAGCATTCTATTCTCCCGATTTCAGTGGGGTCGTGTCATTCATCATTATACAGTGCTCTCTCGGTTGCGCGCAATTTGCATGCGTGATAGTTAACTCTCGGTATGACATTTAGCGAGGATCAGCTTAACGTACTTCTATTCACCGAGCACGGAATCCTACTCGTCTTGAATACATATAGTATACACAGAGGCGAATGTCGACTCGGATGTGTGCTCACTACTACATTCGAGGAAAAGAAGGATTGAGACGGTACTAGAATACGTCTTATAAGGATTTCTCAGCGTATACGGTGTACCATGGAAGGAGCGGCGCGCAGCTACCCAATGTAGGCCCTTACCGTGATTTAGTTTCTCTGGATGATAGTACTGTAAAGCCCGAGACTGTTAAAACTGTCGGCTAACGAAGTTCCGCGGCACACAGTATTCAGCGCAACTTCTCACGCCCGGCGGATCTCCTGGATCGCCGCGTCCCCTTTCCATTTGGTGAACTTGAGCAATGTTAGTTATCCGGCGCGTGTTTGCCGAATAAAATAAGAGGAGTCACTTTATCTGAGAAGAAGGAAGGATGCGGGTCCCACGCGCGAGAGCAGCCGAGATACCAGGTGGCGGTGCCTACCTACGCTGGTTCAAGTTCACCAAGTGGAAGTTCAACGAATTCATACACGCGCGCGGGCGCGCGCGCGCGCTGGCTCTTCGTGTAATATATGCTCGAGCTCGCCGATAATAAACGCCAAGAGATTATCCTTCCGCATAGCGGGAACCTCCTCGCGCGTTACACGACTATTTCGTGCGACCCGGTGAAAATCCACTCCCTCTGTACAATATGTGCGCATGCAGGCGTCTGTGTAGGTGATTGGGTGTGGTGGTGGCAGTTATCATAGTCGTACAGAGCCGGCAAAGGTGGGAGGAGGAGGAGGAGTACAGCGTGCAGCGTGATATATCGCTGGCCTGGAAAAATGGTCTCGTCGGTCGGTGGAATCGAATGAGGCCGAAATGCAGTTTACGCTTTGGTTACCGGCGATTCGCCTTCGTGTTTGTCGCTAGATGCATTTCCTGCACTCGGGCTCTCGCGTCATCATCGGACGCGCGCACTCGCTCGGGCCAGTCCCAACGAAATTGCTGAATATTCGAACGTGCCAAGCTATATCTTTGTTCCTGTCAGGGCCTATCCCGCACACAGAGACCTGCTACCTCGCACTATTTCTGCATAGACGGGGAAGCGAGACCGCAAACGAAGTTGCGTTCGAGTAATCACACGCCATTGCTACACTCGACCTGGATCGACGATATTCTGAAATCCCGGACACACGAAAGAGAGATACGGGCACTCAATTCGCTTTATGACTGGATGGTTTCCAAGTAAAAGCCGAGCGAAGCAAAAGGCAGCCGGTGCGCGCGGGCGCGATAGAATCCCAGCGGCGTACCCCGTGCACACTATTTGCATAGCTTATAATAAAAACAAATCCCCCAAAGCCCCGGGTTTCCGCGTATCCTCGACGTTCCACGGTGGTCCATCGAACCATCTGGCATGAGTCTTCTCCTGCCGTCTTTACAGCTGACTTTATCCCCTGCAAGATCAGCTAGCCTTCCGCTTCAAATTTTCGTCTTATTCAACTCGATTTTCCGCCACGTTCTTGGTGCGCCCTGTCTTTACGGAAGGAGACCAGAGTGAAGTGCAATTTTCCTTTGCGACTCGTCCGAGAAATCTGGTCCAGCCCGGAAGCTTTGGAATTATTTCTTAAAGAGTAAGCTGTGTCCTTTGGTGTCGGAGACATGTCACACCAGGTAGCAAGATCCGACAGGTAAAATTGGGTTTAAGAGAAGAGTCAAATTGCCGTAAGGAGAGAGTCACGGTCGGAAGGATCGGAGAAGCGGCTGGAGACAGGATCCCAACCAGATGGTTTCTTTTCTCGCGTGCATGTGAGAATATTCGGGTTGCAATATAAGAGCGGTGGTCATTCTTCGGTCCTCTCAATCTGCTGCTCGTACGCGCGCGAAGACCAGGTTCCGTAATCTGGCAGATTTTATTTTCTCGACTAAGAGAGGACGGCCAGCAGACGAGGACGAGGTGGACGCCTGGCTTCGGCGACAGTTCGCGAACTCATATCTCACAGAGCGTTCGTTCCTGCGGAAACTTCGATATCCCCGAATATGGCGCGGCCGTGAGTGGGACTCAGAAGGAAGACCAAATTCTCCGCTTCCTTCCGCAGGACCAGCTCGGCTTCGATTCCCGGTGACACGAGTCATTTTCTCGCCGATAGTGACCCGGTTAGATCCGCCGCCTTTCCCGCGCCCTTTTTCCTTTTCTGCCACCTTCTCTCCATCGCTCGCACGAATTCCTCGGGTCAAGAATCGCGGATGAATTCGTCCAGCTTCCTTCTGCTTCGGAAAAATACATTTCGAGCATGAGAAATATGTCAATTCGCTTCCAATATACATATTTCATGACTCCATCTCGAAAAGTCTACTAGCTCGGCTATGAACTAAGTCACGCCACTATTTCCTGTCTTATCTATTCAAGTTAGATATGAAAATACTATTTCTCCCGAGGATAATTCCTTGACTGCCACTTTTCGTGATTCCTTTCGCGTGCCCTTTCGACCCACTTTGTTCTGCGCGATTCAATTAATTTTTTCGCTTCCGCCGACCCCTCCTCTCTCACTTCGCATTAGAAAAGAGCATTCGAGTAATTTGATCGAATGCCGAAGTGGCCGTAGCAGAAGAGTACTTTGCAGAAGTTCAACCCGAACTTAGGAAGCCGGGCGTTGCAGTAAAACCGGCGATGCTTATCGTTCTTGAAGTTTCGCGAAATCGGAGTACCAGGACGTGTCCTAGAAAAGAGTAGGAAGAGGGCACGCTCCCCTGAAACACTTTCCAATTACATCGCTAGGTTTACGATTTCACCAATGGTGACTGTTAATCGATATAAAGTCTGGATGACTCGATCCTAAACTACTCCTTCTCTTTCCTCTGCTCTAGTAGTTCTCACATCAAAGTCAAATTTACGGAGCCTCGAGAGTCAGCCTCGCGAATAGAAATCATGCAAATTGAAATTTTTTCGCGGAAGAATATAATGGTCTTGAAAACACCAGGATTGTCTTGCTACCAGCATCGTGACATGGTACCGTAACAATCATCCGACCAGAATAATTGATAGGCAAGAACAACACTTGAGTAGAACGATGCACGATCGTGGTTCGAGTTGACGATACTCCGTAATTTAGGGTAATTTCTGCATGCATAACGTCTCGGCTAGGTCTCAGGACGTAGAGTACATAGTACATGATTTTAGCGTGCGCATTCTTCGCGAGAGTTTATGAAGTCAAGAAGAGGCAATCGCCGTTATGTTCGGCGCATTACAATTCATTGCTGGGAATAATAAGTTCTACTGTTGGGGATAAGGGCGGATATATCTCCTCGGTAACTAAGGATCGCTCGCTCACCGGTGCGAAAACAAGGATCACCGGACAATGGGCATTGTGCGCGGATGGTCCGATAAATACTTCGCGGACTGATTATGTTATAGGGTGTCGTTGGCGGCTGGTGCTGCTGGACGTATTGCCGGTTAAATAGGGACAAGACTGGTTGTCGGCCGTAAGGGAAAACGAGAGCGGCGGCGCGGCGCGGCGTGGCGGTGGTTGTGGCGACGCCGACTGCTGTGGCGCGGAGAGCGACGGCAACCGGCGCGTTCATTCTTCGTCGAGTCAGCTATTGTTATTCGCCTCTGCCTCGGCATGCGTCCTGCGCCTCTGCCCATTCAACTGTAGTGTCTATCAGCCGACGGTACAGGCGTTCGCCAATTGGCGAGCGCTCGAATTCGAAGTGTCACACGCGTGAAAAGGGTAGAGGTTGAATGGTATTGTCCTCCCAATAATCAGTATCCCAGGCATTTGTCAGCGAGTGGGGATTTATAACTATGTGTGTCAGAGGTTGACCTCCCTTTAGTCACTGGTACCACGAACTGCTCCACCGATATACTATACATACATACACCTAAGAATATTCTTCATCCGCGATCTAGCAACTTCAGCGATAAAAGTATGTAGATCTTATGGCGGAAGTTTCTTCCCGTCCTTACTGGAAGTCTCGGGGCATACAATAATGTAAGCGCTCACGCTCGCGCGTCGCCGCCGCCGCCGCCGCCGCCGCCGCCGCCGCCGCCGCCGTGCTCTATAAGCCTGAATTTCGCCGAGTTCTTTAAAGTTGATTTTAAAATGCAATTCTTTTTCGAGGCAAGCGTTCACGGACGGGCGGCTCGAACTGGTGAAGTAAATGTGAGAATCACACGCGATCTGTCTCCCAGCCGTTGGTCCACGCTCGATCTCTCTTGTAATAAAGTAGCCCCATGCGATATGTGGCTCGGCTATCAGAGGCCAACTGCACTTGGCTGCCACAGAAGCGTGCACGGGATTCGGAAATGGATCTATATTACGCTTGGATACTCTCCTCGCGATGTACTCCACGAATTATAGGCATTCGCGTTCTTCGGCACGAAATTACTTACTTCGAGAATGAAATACAGTGGACCGTGGCGATCGAGCGAGAGGGAGTGCACTCTATCTTTATCGAGACTTTTTATGCTACCAGGCCATTACGGGTCAGGTATAGGACAGGCGTATGAGAATTCCATAAATTCCAGCTTGGGTTAATCGTTTCCGCGTTTCCCTTAAAATTCACCGCTCCCCGAAAGCGGTTTCAATATGCGAGCAATGGTATCCTTGAATTGGACTCGCCACGAGGTAATTACCAATCGCCATTACTTTGCCGAAACGGGCGAAGACCAGCCCCATGGTCACAAATACACTATCGATTTGCTGACACCAAACCGCTGGCAATCGGAAGCAAATCCTCTTACAAGTTGGAAGGCGGTACGCGGTCGCCAGTGGCGTGTGAGAACGGGAAGGTGCGCATTCGACGAGCGGCCGTATTGTCGTCATAACTATAGCTGGCGCCCCCGACATATGTAAATCGTTGGAAATTAATTTAGCAGAAGTTTCCGGTTCCATCGCGAGCGCTCGCGCGTCTTCTCCCACTCGACTCCGATTCTCCAGCGGCACTCGAGACCGCGCGTTCCCCCGGGTTAAAGCGAGTAGCTAGATTGGTACGCCGAGGGAACGGGCTAGCTATAGGAAAGTGGGCGAACGAGAGGAAATAAAGCTCGGTGGCCTACTTCCTCCTTCGCCGCTCTTCTCTTCCTCTCTTTCCCTGGTTCTGAAGGAAGAGCTAAGGGATGGCAGTCGGCAAAGGAAGGCAAAGACTCCACCAAGTTACAACTCTCCCTCTCTATCTTCCTCTTTCCCTCTTCGATTTACCCTCTATCTGTACTTGCCGGCTTCTCTGTCTCTCTGTCTGACCAGGACTAACTCTTCTTCGACTCGACTTGCCTCGCTCTGATCCTGCTCTGAGGTGTTTTGGCTGCATCTCGCTAGCTGAGACCTGCGACGAAATTCTACCTTAGTCGAGTTCACAGCGATCCTCGGATTACTGTACTCGCTCGCGATAGAAATCGTGCCAGGGAATCTCGGTTTATTAATGATGCTGCGTATAATTGATTCTTAAAGGCGCTCCAGGCAGTATCGCAACTGGCAATGATTACAAATGCAATGTCGGCTTTCTTCGTAACTGGCGGAGAGGCATCGTTGCGCGACGATGGAATAAGACGAATGAAATACTAAGTCGACTCGGTCGGTGATGCTCAGAGTTTTATGGGGAGTGGGGCGAAAAGGGATGAGATAAGTCCCGGCTATTGCGTACGTTGGATGGTTCACAATATCGCGCGAGTTATGGTGTATAATCGTATTCCTGGAGCGAGTTAGTAGCTACGTGTCTCTACTTGTGCTCGACAGCCGATGGTTATCCGAAGTATACCCTATAAACGACACGCTCGTAGAGTGCGATCGGCATCAATGGCTATCTCGAGAACCGGTGGATGCGCCGCGTGCACATACAGTGATGCAGAGAAAAGACACGTAGAGATCGAGGGAGGGAATCACCAGATTCCCAATCGCGTTTTACGGGGCACATGGAAAAGCAGGAAGGCGAGACCGAAATTAAGATCTGATTTCAATTCTTGGAGGGTTGGCTAGATTTATATGCGACTCTCTAACCTGGTTCGTTCAAGGGTTCGTCCCAAGTTTTCTCATTCTCTTATTCTCTTTTACTCCGGGCTTCTGCTCGCAGCTTCCAACTATCCGGGTGTATCAAGCGGTAAGAAACTCGCGCTCGACACTGTGCCAGGATGCAAAGATTTGTCGCTGCACTCGATAATACCGGCCCCACTCTACATTTTTCATGCTTCGATCGAACCGTATTTCCTTTCTTCGGTTTCGCTCGCGGACTCGGCTAATGACGATTTTCCGCTCGCGTCCACCAGGAAAGAAGATCCCGACACACCCTATCATCTAGGAAGTCGCTCACTGGAGAATACTTTACGATATCATCGATGAGACTTCGTTCCTCCACGGGAGTTTTAATTACCGCCTCGCCGGGAGTCCAATAAATCTGAGGATGTAATTACTCGGCACGCAAACGCCGGCTCGTATTTCTTCAGTCATTCTTTCACCGAGGGCTCCTCGATTATTTCATCAACAACGGCAATAGGATGCGTCGCTTCTTCCTCTCGCAAAATCCTGGC
The DNA here is from genome assembly GCA_910593735.2 of Ectemnius lituratus. Taxonomy (NCBI): domain Eukaryota; kingdom Metazoa; phylum Arthropoda; class Insecta; order Hymenoptera; family Crabronidae; genus Ectemnius; species Ectemnius lituratus. Next base: position 3,751,432 of record OU343033.1, read on the forward strand.
TTCACCAGTCCGAGTAATTCACATTCCAGCGTAATACGTCCGGCCGGCGTATACATACACTCCGCTGGAGAATGGGTTATCGCCCCGACCACTTATTAAGCATTCACCATGGCTCGCAGGAAATAAAGAGTACGTGTAATAGCGCGACGCATTGCACGAATCTCAATGGAATAATTGGAGGCACGGCCCTGTCATGGTAGGCTATCGTATACTCCTGCCGGGACACCACTGACAGATCGGCCCGTGGACGGTCTTTTGGTTAATTTGCTGCTGACATAGAGCCAGCGCAGTGTTATTACAGCGAATAACTTAACACACCATATGCCGTGTCCTGACCATGCTCAGGTGAAACAGGTTGTCCGACGGTCTAGGCTTCTCAGGGCCTGCGGACTCAAGGTGCAAGAGCCAGCAAGAGGGGAAAAGGGCTGGCCGAGGCCGAGGAAGGCCTTCACCGCTTTCTTATACTTGTCCGCTTACCGCTTCTATATGGTATCTTCTCATCTCCGATGTGTGTACGTACCGAGAGCCATGGGAGTGCGACCGGCTTTCTAAGCAACCCGATCGCGACGCGATGGAATTCGTGCTCTTCCAGACACGGCGACGCGCGCCCACTCCCTCTTCCTCTCGTTCTCTCTCCCTCGTTTACTCCTTTGCTCCCATTTTCTTGTCTCCCCGCATTGCACTCGCTCCTCACTCTCTACTGGCATTCGTCAGTTTCCTTTTCTAAACCCTTTGTCTTGCTGACACTGACCGGCTACCTCAGCCAATTCCGAAATTCCCATTCTTTGAACTTCTGCAGTGTTGGAAATTTTATAAAGTAATTGCTTGGTCGATGTGATTATTTATTCCAAGCACTTAGCATTTTATTTCTTTGCGTGAAACGACCTGTGTGGTAGCAAGAGTTCCAATAAAATGACCGAGAGTGGTTGAACTTGACGCGTTAATAAGACAGGATCGACAGGGTCGTATATCTACGGAAATTCCATTTGGCAGAAACTGGCGGTGATAAGCTTGCTTCCCGATCCGCTTGAATCGGCCTTAAGAGGTTCTTACGTCAGATATCGTGCGTCGCAGGGAACGAGTTCATCTCTTATGACCGTATAATCTAGGAACTTCCCAGATCCGACACCCCATCCGTGGTATTCCTCACCGGCGGTTCCTTCAGTATGGAGGAAAGTTTGCCAGTAAGCCTGAATGAGAAGATGAGTGAGAGAGAGAGAACGAGTGCGAGGACACCGCTAGGCGAATAAGGAAAGGGAATAATAAAGGAACGAATGCGATAGAAGAGCAAGTGGAAGGGAGAAACGAGCTCGATGTTTGAGGTGAGGGCTGTGCGCGCGTACATACATAGATACATCCGCACTGGAGGCTGGGTGCCTACAGGCTCTCCAGGCAGCTTCTTCCTCGGCTGATCGGAGGATCGCATCGCGAGATGTAAGAATAAACAGGTTTCCCCTGCTCCTGAGAGAAAGAGGAAGACTCCTGTGGTAGAGTAGAGCGAGAGACACGAAACTGTTCGGAACGCACCGAAAGTGAAAGAGCAGGAGGACGAAAGGGAACTGAAGAGGAAGAAGAAATCGAGATAGAAGGAGTTGGAGGAAGCAAGGTGGCATCCAGCGGTTCAACGGTGATGCTCTCTTCTCCGGGCGGGAAAGAGACTGTAGTACGGCTAGTGCTTTCTTGAGGAGGAATCGCGACAAGAGCCACTCGTCGTGTGCTATCCTTGCAGCAGGCACTCGTTCTTGCTTTTAGTGCTGTTGTCGCTGACGATGCTTTTATGGCCGATGTTGCAATTGCCGGTATCGGTGGCGACTGCAATCTCCGGCGATTCTCGCATCCTACTTATTTTATTTCAGTCTAGTATACCTCGCCAAGCTTCCTAGTTCGCTTTCAGCAGGCTGCCGCTGGACGATTTTTTTTTTTTAAAGGATACCTTCGTTGGCTCTACTGGCTTGTGTTAGGTGTGAGACGCGATTAAGTGGTGTAAGTTCACACGCGAATTTTACCGCCGCATACTCTAAGCCCGTATCTGAGCGGGAGTGAGGCTTTCTTTGAGGGCTTTTCCAGTAAAAGCCGTGGCGAGAGCGGTCAAGCAGCCACTCGGCGCCGGGACGCCGCGCAAAGTGGTAGCTGACCGCGGCCACTTCCTCGCTTCTCGACATCTAGGCAAGCAGTCCTTCGCAAGTTCAAGTTTTTCTTGGGCCGATCGCAGCACCGGCTATCGATTCTCACTGCTTCCACGAAGCTTTGTCGATCTAGTATAGACCGGCTTGGGAGCAATAAATGACACAATACCTGTCGAACTGACATCATAGATTTCTATCATTTCAGCTTTTCGCCTCTCGTGCTTGCCTGTAGAATCTATCCTTTCGACGTCGGATTCATATTATCTGATGTTTCAATTGGATTTATCGGAGTGTTGAATGGTGGCTCTCGTCGAAAAAGGATATACTCGCGGTGTGAATTGGTGATTCCTCTCGGTGATGTCGTAGGCGTAGCGGAATAAAATCAAAGCAAACTCGCTCGCCAATTACTGAGAGAGATTCGGAGCCCCGGGTCTTTTCGGCCACAGCGGAATTAATTGCGTTCCGGCGATTTCTTTTAGGTTTAAGCGGAATTAATTGCGTTCCTACGTCCCACGATCCTCGAGAGGGACCCGCTCTCATCTTGTCGAGGCTCTCGCTCGTAAATCGATCAAACGCCGAAATCAAGGTGTCCATAGTCAGTGCTCACGATATCCGCGAATGGGTTGGCATACGTACGCGGTCCCGGGGAAGCCATGCATGCATGCACGCACGCACGCACGCACGCACGCACGCACGCACGCACGCATGCATCCTCCCCATGATCCTATATGGGTAGGCGCTCGCGCACATACGCACCCATTTCGGAGTGGCAAAAGGAAACAGCCGGGCGACCAGGTAAAACAGGACTCGGCCCGGCTGCTGCCGGGCTTACCTCCTCGTAAATATAAACGTGTTTCGCACATTAGTCGAATTAATTAAATGCTAATTATGATCGGGCGCTGGCACAACGTGCATACTGATACCCAGCACGATTTGCGCGCGCCTTTCTGCATATATCTGCAGGAGCGTTGCCATGCGCGCGCGAGTATATGTGAACGGGAATGGGACGCATGCCTTGAATCTTATTAAACCATGCTACTCCAGCCTCCGTTCCCGCCGGCCTTCACTTTCAACCACCACTTCTTTCCCGATCACGAGCGCGCGAATATCGCGCCCCTTAGCGTTATATCGCGATTCCAGCAGCCCGGACGTGCATTTTTACACGCTACTTCTCGTGCGACCTGCCTTATTTCACGACCTAGCACTTCTTCCCAATGTCTCGTCTCCCCTCCTCTCTGCGAGGCCATCGGCCCAACCTCTTCCCATTTCGCCCCTTTTTCTCCACAATTTATTTCGGCTACCGTGACTGGTCTCCGCCGCGTTAATCTCCAAATATCCTGCGATGGTAATTAAAGACACGCTTTCGCTCGCCGATCCTTCGCTTTTTCGATTGGGTCGTATCGTCGTCATCGGCATCTTCGCCAGAATGGCACGGTGATTATCCTCTGACGAACCGGCCTGCAACGAGTACTCTTCCCACTCCCTTTCCCTTCCCCTTCAGGCCATGGCAAGGAGATATTATAATTATCGAGAGGGGGCTGAGAGATGGACTTGGCATAAGATTATCGAAGGAACTGAGCCGCGCGCCAATTAATAATCTTGCGGAACTGATCCGATAAACAAAGTGCAACGGGGCGGCACGGCGAAGTCTTCGAATCGGACAGATTGACGGACGATCGCTATCTGGCGAGCAGCGGTCGCGCCCGTTAATTAGTGACGTGTGATTGCGGTAGCAGAATTCGCCAGGCAGTAGAGACAATGATCTCGGGGCGGGGGCATCAGCCCCTGCAACAATTGAAAGGCCGCTCTCACTGTTGCGCCAATGCCCCCTCCCCCTCGCGGAAGAAGGAGCTCGCGCCGCTGATAAGGAGTCGTTAATCATTTGCGAAGATGGCTATCTGACATTTCATGCTGGGAACAAATGAAAGTGCTCTAGAGCACGGTGGCGTTGGTTGAGCCAAGAAAAAAGGTAGCGAACACCAGGCGGAAAGGGATGAAAGCGCGGTGGTGAGGGAGGAGAGTGCGAGAAAGCAGGAACGCGCGGTAATAAATCGCCGGGGAATCAGTCGTCTGGGAAACAATCGGTGAAAAATACCGGCTACATACAATGGACACGCCACGGTGTAATGGTGCGGGCCGCGAGTGTCGACAGTGTATACGATTGCGTTATCTAGATTCTTGTTATCCGATCACGACATCGAGCAAACGCGCCCGCTCACGCAGTCCGACTGCTATCCCAGAGCAAGCCGGATGCGCCCTTCTACACACGCATCCTTCCATTTCGTCTCCTGCAAAACGGACGTACGCGCGATCCTGAACTGGCAATTACTAGAGGCCGTTGGAAACTCGTCAGTAATCACGCCTGGTTTACACCGAGCATGTCAGCCTCAGCCGGCTATTGATTCTAAGTGCACACTCGGCTATACGCCGCTCCCGTCAGCCTGGCTAATTGATCGTGGCCAAAGTAAATGACGCGATCATCTCGTCACGCCTACCTTCTTAAGTACTTTCACGTCTTCCTCATTGTTCAACTGGATATTCCATCTCTCCAATTAAACAGACACTTCCCAATCGAATCATACATCATACACAATTCCTGATTTTCATTCTACTGAAAGTACAAAGTTTCTCCAACTGTGAATGAAAGCAAGTGATTCTACTGCTTCCGTTTAAAAGGCAAGAATTCCCTTTGGCGTTCGGCGGCGATCTCGGTAACTATCTCTCGTTTACATGAAAGAGAAGAATCGTTAGAGTACAAGTCATAATGATGCTAGACGGAATGTAGCCTAGATTCCAGAGCAACGTGGATTCAGAGGGATATGGTGTCTTCATTAGAAGTGTCATCGTGGATCTAACATAGCATACGGCAATAGTACGTCGCGCTCCCGCGGCAAGGTAAAAGGAAGATAGAGTGGCATGCGCCTCAAGCTCTTACCACCCCGACGGTGCACGCAGAGAGGACGGGTGTGTGGTCTTGCAAAAAGAAATTACAGCGAGGCCAGATGTAATTTGTTCTCGCGGTCGCGCTGCCATGAAAAAGAAAGAACCGCGGCCGGAGTGCGCGCGAGCGCGCTCCCGTGTTCAGCAACAGAAATATTTGCGCGCGTAGCCGTTATTTGTTCGGTGAGCGGGACAAAAAAAATAGAATAGTTTCGGGCCGCACGAGGAGCGCACGTAAAAATGTTTCCGCAAGAGTGCCTGCCTGGAAGCGCGCCCGCCCGATAATTGTCGAACAGCCTGTTAGAGTCTTGTTTCATGCTCCTTCAATGAGAGTATTTTTTAGATAATCAAATAGGAAGTGATTGACAAATGAAATTCGAGGGATACTTCGGGGGTGGATTCTTGAAGTACAGGATTTAATTGGAAAGTTCAATTGAACTGTATCCTGATGGAGGTATTGGCAGATACAATATGTGATTCACTTTAAAACAGTTGACTGACGCTTCCATTACAAGGCTTAATTTTGTCTTAATTTCTCGCGGACTTGTGTAATCAGAATGATCGGTGAAATTGTAATTATGTTCCGAAATACATAGGAAACCCTTTAACCGATAGTCAATACCATTCTCTTTCTCTGTATACTTCACGTGCAGCTGCGGAATCGCTTACACGGAACAGTTTACGCGTCACTCGCTCCTCTTAATTTACCGGGGCGCAACCGCAAATTAAATGTTTCGTGCACGCAGCGATTTTACGAGACTCTACACGACCAACGGGTAATTGGAAAATGGACACATTCAGGGTGCATCTCCCGATAAAGCGCGGCGCTGCGAAACTTTTTCGAATTTCTCTACAAACTGGCCATCGCTCCTGGCGTGTCCTATTTTCTCTCGTCCGTGTCCTAGCCGCAACATGCACGATGGAAAATTGGTTGAAATGCTATTAAAACACAATGTAATTATCACCACTTTGTAGTACATCACAAAGATCGTTCGGGCGGATGCTGTGCCCTAAAAATATTCGTGAAATTTTTGAACAGCAATATTCGGTGGTTGCGGCAATCTGCGGCCTCGTAGCCCCGAATTCCGGCATAGATATTCCGTGAGCCTCTGCTTTCGGCTACGACGTGTAATTGAACCTATCATACGAATCGTAAAATCGATAGTTTCCATAGAAATATCTGTGTTTTTCGAACAAGCGATAAAGTGAAATAAAAATAGTACAAAAACTTCCATTCGATATAATTTCAAGTCATAGAATTGATCTGTGCGAGAAACCATGCTTATAAATTACTGAACGATCCAGATGCTCTTGACGATCAACTTCCGTCTGGGAAAGTGTGACCAGGTGCGAAAATTAATTTCCCCGTCACAATTCGTACACCGTTAAAGCGGAAGTTCGGCTGGTTCCACTCATGTAGGGAAGTTTCGCCGATATGCTCAGCCGATAGTTCCCGCTTCGAGAGTGCACGTATGATATTCCCACACCTGCTGGTCAAAGTTACCGAAGTGTGTTCGAGGCGCCTGCTCAAGTGTTAGTTACCGAACGATTCCCTCATTCGGCACATCATTCAGTTCGAAAGGTTGGATGCTGTAGAAGTGTTAGTTCGATTATTAGCCGGATGTCACAGTGAAGCTAACTGATTTGGAAGTCCAGTAGGGACAAGTTGGATTGGAGGAACGTTGAGAGCGGAAAGGGAGGCTGGTGTGCCTAGTGTCGAGGGTGAACCGCTGGGTTCCGGCGAGCAAAGAGAGCACATGTTGCTGTGTGTGGCAAGGATGGGATGCGCGCGGCTCAGTGAAATTTATGCGTACCACCGTGCAATTATCCGACTCGAAGTGCACTTAACGACTTCGACGTAGGAATAAAGCGGCGCGCGTTCGCGCTGTCTGCGAGCCGGCCGCGAGCCGGCCTATCGCTTCGCCATAGCGGGAACAAACGATATAGGTCTACCCGTATTTATCCCCCCGCTTTCGTCGTAATGCACGGCCCTTTAATCAGTCCCGCTCTCGCGGTGTCTCCTGCACTCCCAGCATCTGGACAACCTCCCCCTTTCTCACCCTCTTCTGGCATCCCTTCCTTAAGTTCGTCCTACCGCGTTTACCTAGCTGCGGAGGAAACCGAGCTAACATTTAGATCCAGCTCTATCTGCCGATTTTAATCCGCGGCCTTAGATTCTCGGCTTTACCTTGTCGGCATACCTCTTTGGTTCGGCTGCTCATTTTCCCTCGCCGTGCCTTCTGCCTCCGGAGAAATTCCCCGCGCTTGATAAGATCCTGCATCAAGTCTTCGACTTAGACTCCCATGCTGCCTTGGCGTTGGAATGCAGGTAATAGTCGCTCTTTTGGTACCATGTTATTTCGAGATACGTCATTCTCAGGTCATTCACACATCGCGGTAAATTCGGCTATCGAGAATCCATAGTATCAGAGGTCCTGTAAAGCTCGTACTGCAATCAGCCGATTCTCATTGAACTAATTTTGCATAGCTTGTCTATAGTTCATGCGGGTGCGGGTGGTGCTTTCGACTCTTATATTCATCGGTTAATTATCTCGCAATCAGTATTTCCGTTTGCGAGAATGGGCTTTAGTGCCGGGCGGAATGCTTTGAAGGCTCGCATTCCGATTGAATAGATTTCCGTGGTACATACTTCGCGGAACGTGCAGATTGCACTGGTGTGCGCATTGAATGAGAAACGATTACTCGAGATTAGAGATTGGCGATCAGAGGCCAGGCGGTTGGCGAACGATAAGTTTGTCGCGATCGCGCGACCTGCGAACGTTAAATTCGATCATGCGGTACAGCCGGCAGTTGAGCGTCTCGGGGATCTAGATTGGTATCGGGCAATTGATCGAGCATAGTGGTGCGCCAATGGAACGATTTGGTTGCGTGCTTTCCACCTAATCCAGCGATCACGCTTCATTATCGGCTCGTGCTGACCCGTGCGACCAAGGCTAACTTTCATTAACATACCAAGAATGAAAGCGGCCTCTTTATCGCTCGTACATTGATGCACCGGGGCGGTCTTTATGCATGTAATCCGTCGATACATACAAGTACAACAAGTGCAAACGCTCTGCGTAGATATATTGACGTCGGCCGATCGTTTCCACATGAAACGAGCCGCCCTCACTAGGGGTTTCACGCGCTCTCGCTCTTCTATCGCCCCACCGCTGCTCCAACAGACGGAGATTTCTGCATTGACACGTGTGTCCAGAGCTCGGCCGCGTGAAATTAACTCGCTTAGTTTCCAGGACACGAGCTGTCCTTTTCGGGCAGGCATTGACCTCGTTCTACCGAAAGAGTGAAAGTACCTTGGCATTCGTTGACCGTGATGCACCTCATAAAGAATTCATCCTGGACGATTCTGTATAGTTTGCTTGATCAAAATTCATGATTGCAAGTCAATAAATCTTTGTACGAGAGTTTTGTTAAAACATGGAATTGATTCTAGAAGCACTTACGAACGACAGTAGAATCCATTTCCGATCTTGCTAACAGGAGGAATATGTTGGAATTTCTAGCTTGACGTTTAGGAGTTAAAAATTTTCGGCAGCACTCTGCAGCTCCGGTGCACCGGTCTACGATCGATCTCCGATATGCGGCGCATCTCCCACGCCGCGCCGTACGAAATCTCGACACGCTCTGCAGTACGTACTTCCCGTAATTGTATCGACTGGCCGGCCAATGCCTTTATTGCTTTTCGATATTTCGTACTGCGCTCACTTCGCGGCCGCTTATAGCACATGGATGCCCCCGCTTGTGCCGTGTAACGAGCTGCTGCGGCTACAATACTCCAACCACTCGTTTCCGATAGACATTCGCGTTCCTCCGTATATTTCAGACATGCAGACTTTCTCCCCAAAGAAGCTTACTCTCTCAGCGTACGCTCTTCCTACGTAGATTCGACTCTTCCTCGTCAATCAATTCAAGTGTCAGCCTTTCATTTCATATTAGAGTCATGTTAGACACATTTCCAGTTCATTTCGATCGAGGATGAAGGGTTGAGATAGAGACTCTATGCTGTCAATTATGATCGTAGAGTAGATTGAATTGCAGTCTCTGTATCCGATTGCTTTTGATCTCCCCTATTCTCCTAGGTACTTAGCAGCTAGTATCAGATACTGATGCACCTGTCTCTCCCTCAATTCGCTCATTTCGGCTTATGCCCCTGTCAGCTAATGTGCCTCCTTTGCTCGGCTCCTCAGTGCGCCCATCCAGACTACTGATCCTCTTAAGCCGAAATGCCTATTCTCCTGACAGCTTTCCATCTAACTCACCTGCCGATACGAGCACACAGGTGCGCACGATTTCGAACGCCCGTGCACTTCTATTCCCTCCGGCGGGGATCGTGAATATGCCCGCTGGAAAGGCTCCCCCGAGGGTCTAATGTCTCTACTGGGTATATTCATTATTCATGCGTGATGCTGGCCCGCCACTCACAACCAGTCGCAAACAAATTCGTGCGTTTACGAAGAACGAGGAAAAGTAGGGTGCTTAACGAGCATCGTTTCATGTTATGCTCTTTCTCTTCAATATTCATAGCGGTCGCGAAGTCCGCTATTCGAGAGTGGCTCGCGAATTATTTAAATGCACATGCTAACTGTGACCGAGGGGGTGTAAGAGTGTTGCCGGAAGTGGGCGGCAGTCGGGGTATGAGCTTACTCACGATGTCCGACCACCTCGCAGTATTCGCAAAACTCGGAGAAATTTCCTTGGAATAATCCGAGGAAAGCAGTGCTCGTACACCCGCTACTCGAGCAAAATTCTTTCTCGCGGATTAACTCCTATTTCGTTTTCTTAATTAAATAACTCGCCCGCCAGGTAAATGGGATTAAAGTGCAGCTTGCAAGTCGGGCATTCTGAAAATTCGCTCGAGCACACTGGCTAAGGTGGTCCACTCTTGCGGTCGAGCACCAGGGCTTTCTCTAGTCAAAAGTAAACACCATCCTTTTCTTTGTTGAGATTGAAAATATATATTTTCAGTGTTTTGGTACTTGTATACATGTATCATAGGATCGGTGATATTATTGGGTAATTGAATACCATGAGTCACCAATGTGCTTTCGTTTCCTATCTTATGAAACGGTGCTTACATCTAGCAAGTCTCTTTCATTCTTGAAGTATGATTATTATAGCAGGCGTACCATTCGGAGGAGCTTTTATCACACCGAATTTTTAGAGTCTCGGTGGAGCAGGACTCTTATGGGGAGGAAGTCTGAGCCCCCGAGGGGCTCTGACAAGCCTGTAATGCCAGATATCATCGAAGGCGTTATTGCGAGGTTCGTGGATCTATATGTATATATATATATATATATATATTTTCATGGTAGACGACAGCGGAATAGGGTGGACAGCCACCAAGAGGGTCTATATAATATAGGGATACCGAGAGACCGAGCGGTAGCAAAGGAGTTCTCGGAAGAAGTAAACGAGTGAGCTAGGAAGATGCGAGGAGAGGTGGATGCTGTGGTGCGACGAGCCAGAGAGTGAAAGAAAGAAAGAGAAAGATCCACGTTTCTCGTCAGCCTGGAAACCCAAACTGTTATGAAACACAAAGCTTCTTTATCTCCGCCTTTCCCAACGGCTCTCTGCCTTCTCTCTCTCCGGAAAGGCAATCATCTTCTCTTTTCTTGCCTACCTCTTGATCTCCCGCAATCTCAATGCAGCCTCCAACTTGACCGATCCTCCTTGTTGTGATTCAAACAGCTTGCAAAAGCCAATTGTCCGAACTTCTTCGCGGAAGCTTCGCCTCCGCCGATCCCCTCGAGGACTTTGAATCCTCTTGCTTCTCACTGTGGTCGCTTTCACTCCAGACTTCCTTACGTTCACTGTTCCAACTTGCTCTAGCTTGCAATCGGACGTATAAATGCCGATGCGTTTAGTCTTCGTGATTTGAAATTAAATGAAATTTCTGTCTCTTCTGGAATTCTTTCTAGACTTCGTACTATGGATACGATAGTAGTCTGTTTCCGTAGCTCCAATTTTCCGTCTTGTTTTCCAAGCGAAACCTTGGGATTTCGGTGTACATTGAATATGGATACGCATCCCACAGTACACTCGATGGTACTGCATCATTAAAACAATGTTATGCAAAACACGGTAATAATGGCATGCCATTATGGCGTGCTTTGCCCATAATGGTAATCCATTATTCCCACGAGTGAGGAGCGCCAATCGAGGAATTAATAATTCTTATAGCTTGCAAACTAATTCATTACCTTGGTCAGCAGTTTTTGAACACAGCCGGCACATTGATGCATCATCTGCACATATGCTCGAATCATACAAATTCATCCAGGTAGATACATACATAGAACGGAAGCAGAGGTACGAGCAGCGAACCACAGTAACTCGTAATAGAGACGTTTGCGGTTGGTTGTGGCAAGCAGCGTGCTTCGTTAATTCAGTGCTTGATGCTGGGAGCGGGGAAGGACAGACCGTACCCGGGGTGTTCATTCATGTGGCAGGGTTTCGAGGTGCTCGCGAAAGGGGTGAAAAATCGCAGCGGGTAATCCGGCAGGCGGGCGTGCGTTTAGGTCGGATCAATGCGCCGACAGATCGGTAGTAAACGGCCAGTGATGTGGGTCAGTTTTGAAAAGCTTGTTCACCAGCCTCGCTTTTCCTTGTTTGTGCGCGCAAACATCGACAGACAAAGTTTACCCAGTGCTTTTTCTCTCGCTTTCCCGAAAGCCTGCTTTCTCTGGTGGAAAAATAATACAGTCAACAACAGCGTGCTTTTATTTTCGAGGTGTTCCTTACGCACATATGCGAATACGTGCATCTTCGCAAAAGAGGAGGAGGACGTAGGCAAGGGTCTTGGGAATAAATCGTAACAGGTACTTAGGAATATCGGGACTCCCTTGCACTCCTGTATATCTATACCTATGCGCGGAGTCTACCCTCCTCGTACGTTAACATCGTATCTCCCCAATTATCGGGATTAATCCGTAGCTCACAATATCGAAAGACGCCCTATCACGCCGGCGAGTTTATGGTAGGCATTTGCATTGCGGACAGTGCTCCGCGCGAAAATATAGCCGCGTAAATCTCGCCACCTTGCGCACGAGCTATAGAGGGGGAGAGAGAGTGTGTGTCTGGGAGAATGTAAGAAGAGAGCGTGTGGTATTCCTGAAGGCGAAAGAAGAAGGAGCCAGGCAAGAAAGACGGGGAAGCGAGAGGGTATATAATGATTTATCTGAAACTGATTTCCCACCTAAGCACGGGAGTAATTAACGATCGCCGGTAGAGCCGAGATTTATCTTCCAAGGCGGTCTTCCCGCGGCTCTTCCACTATTGCCAGGGAATTTCGAGGCGCGCTCGAGCGCTGTCTATATACGTAAGTACCGGCATTTCGAGGTCGTTTGCTCGCTTACCCTGCCGGATTAAAGGTCGAGTCAGTCAACGGGGGAAGACAAGGAAATCGAAGAAGATAGCTCGTCCCGAGCCAGGGAAAGCGACTCGATAACGGTATCGATACGTAAATACTCGATAAGGACCAGGAGAAGGGTCGAGGCATTTTGTAATTGCGGAGTCGTGTCTCTCTCTCTCTCTCCCTCGTCGGGTAATGTAGTTGCCTCCGAAGTACCGGAATATTGGATCGGCGCACGAGCCCGCTCCTGATCTAGAGGGTGATCCAATTACTTCGGAAACAAGCGCGACTCTAAGTGTCTCCCCCGGCTTATTCGATTCCTTTCAGAAATGCGAGCACTTGCCACTCGAGAAGGTCAGGTAGAAAGAATCGGGTTCACAGCGGCGATGTAAGGTCTCGTGAATATTACGCTCGTATTACACTAAAGTTGGTTCTGCGTATTTCTTCCCCATCGTTTCTGATTAATTCCAACCCTCTTTAATGAGAAAGTCGATAGACGCAATACCGATTTAAAGTAGCCATTGAGAATTGCTTGCTGGCGGTGCATTCGTTCCGTTTATTTAGCAAACACAATAAACAATACGGACGAAGGATGGCTTTACATGGTGGCCGCCCATGAAATTCCGGTTCTTCAAATATTTGCCTAAACCACCTGTTACATTTGAATATGGAAAACATCTCCGGCCGATCTCCAGATATCCGCAAAAAACATTTCCGATTTTCAGTAGCGGACAAACACACTAAATCGTGTATGAAATTGTTGGTAAACAGAAGAGAAGGTGGATCGTTGAAACGATCCTGGGAATGGGTGGAGGGGGACTGGCGAGACAGCTATAGGCGCGGCTGGTGGAGTTTTGTTTTAAGCCTTTGAAAATTCGGCGATGGGTGCAGTATTAACGGAATAAAAATATCCGGCGAGAGGGCCTCTATTTTCCATGGAAAATCCAGTGCCTGTAGGCAAAGCCCCAATTATTTTGGCCGGGCCGCTGGAGAGTGACAAAGTGAGCACGCTCTCGCGAGCCACCTGCAATTAAGGGCAGCGATAGCGCGCTTTTTAATGCCTTCACAAACGATGTAGGCTCACCGGCAGCTACCACCTCCGCCAGCATCCCGTCCTCCAGACAAAAGCCCGTCTCAAATCACGCGAGATCGTTACATCGCTCGAGAGGAACCGCGAATATTCGACGCACTCGGTCACGCGTCCGGTCGATAGTCTCGAGATAACCGGTTTAAAAAAAAACTCCTGTATACTTTCATCGTCGCCCGGCTGTTTTTAGCATATCATACCGTCGGCTAATGTTCACTATGCTCTCGTTGCAAACCGTGGAGGTAATGCCTCGAGTGCGAAGGGTCGAGAATCGAGAGGTGATTAAATTTGGCTCCATTGGCGAGGGCTCGCCCCCTCCCCATCTCCCGCTGCCCCTCATGAAAATGTCGCTGGATGAGCGTGCCCGTTATCACGAGCGATTAACTCAACATCCTAATAGAATTTCCAATTTTACCACCGATACAGTCACCCATCGTCACCTACCCTTACATCGGACCGCATGAGAGCACTTAGAAATGACTGCGTTAATGTGTTCGGGATAATATTCTGCCTGTTGGGTAGGATCATAGATTGTTAGGAGACCAAGAAACTACTATTACCTTCGAGATGATATAGGATAGGAATGATTTAGAACTTGTGATTCTTGTTGAAAACATTATTTCTTCTTTTCACGAATCAGTATACTTCATAGACGCAACAAGGGAACCGTTCGTTCCTTTTCAGGGTTCGAGTTGTGCGAATGGAATATCGTGATGCAGGAGATGCCGCGTGGGGTTTGTGTGTCCAAAGGATCTCGAGGTATTTTCAATATCCGGCAACGCTCCCCGTGTTTCCGCTTTCGCGCCCCTGGCCCCGCCGCCTACACGTACAGGTCCCTGCCGAGAACCACTCGCTTTTCCGCCCTTCAGCAAGGCCAAGGGTTGCCCTGATGTACACGGAGATACCGCTGTCAATGTTCGAGCTTCTATACACGCTTGTCTGCGGTACGGTCTGTAGGCTTTAGAAGAAACCGACTGTGTGTCTCTGTCCTCCGCTCTATACGGTTTGTTCCGCCCTTCACAATGCGTCTGTACAAAAACCCTCAAAGCAACGAATAGTCGGTGAAGGCCATGGACGGATTGAGAGGGACAGACGAACGCTCCGCGCGTAATCGAGTAATCGAACTTATTGAACCGAGGTTCTTTCTCCCTCTGAAATATCCGGATTTTTGTTCGCTTCGGCCAGGATGGAAGTCGATTGACAAAACTTCTTGAATCCATTTGCCTGGCATTAATTTACATGGTATTCATTTTGCGGATCATGTATATAATCTCATGTAATTTATAGTTGATGAAAGAGTAGAGTGCACATCTAAACACGAGATTGACGAACGAAGAACAAGTCGGCAGGTAGACAGGGCGCTACGTAACTGCGGGGGTATGGCGGAAGCACTGGAGGGGCTTTTGCGTGAGCCGTCATATTCCCGTTGTCGGCTACTTAGCCGATGCAAAGGGATAATAGCCGACGGTGGTTTCAAGGCAGCGGGCATTATGGCGCACCTCATTAGCGAATTGACCAATCTCACAAAGGGGTTCGCCTGTCAGGCAAGCAAAGATTATCTACCTACTCGCAGGGTAAGCTCGCCGCGATCGAATGTCCTACAGCTATTTCGCCCGCGACGGATTTCTCCTTCCTGGCATTGAGACTTAACACAAGGGGACGGGCGTCTGTCGCGCCCAAGAGTCGGGGGAATGGGATGGGGGGGGGGGGCACCGGGGTAACAATTGGGATGAGTGGGAGCGATCAGTTAAACCGGCAGTTGCCATAGCGTATTACGACATCGTGAAATCCATCAAACGACGAATCGGTTCTAAGCCGCCATTAAACGCAATCTCTCGCCGTATCTGTGCGGAAAGCTCTCGAGTTCCTAACAAAAGCGGCGCAGTCCCGCTTTCCCAAAAAGCCGTTTGATACGTCCTCCACCGCCACCATCATCCGGCACTGGTCAACCCCCGAAATCATGGTATCGGTGAAATAGCGCGAAAAGAGCGCGCTTATGACCACGGGGACGAAGAGTTGTTCGCTTTTAACGAGCTAATTAAAAGCCTCTGCTAATTGCCCGAATCGCCTGGCAGCCGAACACCCGTTGACTTTAATCCGGGAGAACGGAGCTTGCGATGTGATCCTCCACTCGTCCCGGAGGCCCTTTGAGTCTTCTTCGCCCCTCGCCCTCTCTACTCTCTTCTCCCTTTCGATCTCTCTGTGTCGGGTGTCCGTGGATTGAATTTGTACGGGTTTACGCGTCCATCGATAAAAAGCCGGCCCATAAATCCCACGTGGCCGACGGAAAATGGGCGGCCTCGTTGGTACAAGGTGCTATGGTGGCGCGAGCATGCGGAGCGTGGGTAATTTTCGTTGGCATTGACTTCGCCAACGGCGAACCGGGGGATTAAAGGTTCGCTTTAATTTAGTTTGGGCCGCGGGCATTATTTCCTTGGCCGCGCGCAAACACCGCGTAATCCAATCATAGATAACAACACCGTGTAAGCCTGATTTCCGCAGTGCTAGTGTGGCGGGAGTGAGAGAGAGGAAGAGAGAGGAAGAGAGAGAGAGAGTGAGAGAGTGAGAGAGTGAGAGAGGGTGGTGGGGTGTGGCGTGGATGCATGGACGCGCGTGCACCGGGGCGCTTCATCGTGAGTGCAGCGGCTCTTGCGCAATTAGTAATTGTAATAGGTGATTGCCACGAGCGCGAGGGCGGCCCGGAGCGGCTGATTACTTACCATTAATATTGCATTTGCGGATTAATTAACGACAAAGCCTACTGTCACCCGGCATTGTAGCGCGGCCTAGAGCGAAAGGGGGTAGTAGTTAGGCACTGAACACAGGCCCTATTTCACGCTGCAGCTCGCCACCCTGCTTCCATTGACATCTCTAAAATCAATCGCGCTATTCTATGCCCTCCTACCTATGGCAATTCGTCGTCCGTTCCACTGGTACCCCTCGGCCCAGCGCTAAAGGCATACCACCGCCGGCCCACTACCTGATTGTCGCCGATATCTCTTTCTCCTCTGCCCTGCTGCTATTTCACTTTCCCGAATAACAGACGGACGCGAATGTAAATTGGCCCGGGTTTGGCTTTATGATAATCGCCCGGCAAGGTTGCGTCCTGCAATCCCCTTTTCCGAAGACCCGCCAATGCCTATTGATATATGGGGTTTGATTAGTACGCGATTCCCGATCATTAGCCGGCTTTGATGAATTAACGATTCGGCTTGATCCATTGTAATGCATGGCTGCACTGCCCACTCGAATAGCGATGTGGCTTAGTGCCGCTAATATTTTATAATAGATATCCTTAATGTGTCTATTTAATAGTCGTCTTCCAGAAACGCACTTGTTAGGATTCGGAATGCATAGAATTCAGAGTAGGGCTACCTATAAACTTAGCACATGCAGCGCTGGTTCTCGCTGATATGGACTATATTCATAGGTGCGACCTATCGCGATTCGTCGTTGGTTTAGGCGCACTTATGCGTATCCGTGCGCAACAACGCGTATCCAGGCGTTCACTGTGGCCCTGTGATATATCCTCTTTCCCTCGGCAGAGGGTGGCGAGAGCTGCGCTACTGCAGCTGCACGGCTAACTAGTTGATAGATACGCAAATTAACTCGCGTTAGTGCAATGATAATCGGCTCATTCCGAAGATCGCGGTGACCACAATACGCTCACGTGATTACTCGGTCACATGAGGTATTTAACGTGCTTTCCTAATCAAAGTAGTAAAAACTTTGTGGATGTGTTAGTAGTTGGAACTGTTTTGTTATAATGGCATACCACTTAGGAAAGGAGTGAAAATTGCAGGACCTTCCAAAGCTCAGACTAATACCGTCCCTGTCATTCTGGGTGGCTGGTGGATTTTCAAAGTATCTGCCAATGACAGCTCGTAACACTTGCTTGTGATGACAGGCTTTGACCAGCGTAACGCAATACAGTGTTACCTTCGAGCCGCTCTAGTATCAGCCTGAAAGCCACGGTAAACATCAGATACCTCCGTAGGGGTGCGCCGCTCTCAGCGGCGCCCTACGAAATCGGCTGGCTTTATTGTGCGTGCCCTTTGTATCGAGAAACTGAACTAGTGGCTTTGAGCGTGTTCCACACCTTGTGTGCCACGCTCGGCACACCTAGTGTACGTCGTGTAAATTTATTGAAACTTTACAGGGCACCGACAAAATCGTTGTCGGTCGTCAGCCAGCTTCCAGCCCGGGCATACACTTTAATTTCGCGCTAATGTTGCTCCAGCGATGTTCAAACATTTATCGTGCACACCGAAATTACAACATTACTGACTGGCGCAAATCTCTCTCGTATCGCTGAAATTTATATTTTATATTTCGTGGTACCTTCCATTAACGATAGTAATTTCCCCTTTTTCCTATGAAGAGCGGAACGCTGGAAATTTTGTTTTGCTCAAGGGGTGGAGAACGAGAGACCAGTTTTACATAGGTGGTCTTAATCGGACACCCGTAGTGATTACAAACGAGCATCCGAGCCGATTTGCGGCGCGGCTTTCTTTCGACCAGAAGAGTGCCATAAATTTATCCCGGAGTCGCACGAATTAATGCCGGTCGGCGTGCTGGCTCAAAAATCTAATGAGAAATCGTCCGACAAGTGTGTGAAGGATGGCAGCGAATACTATCTCGCTATTTCTCATCTCTCGCGGCGGGCAGGCAACCAGGCAGGCAACGGTCGAGCACATTGCACCGAGTTACCGGTACTCCCTCGCTACTTGCTAGATTCGTATGTGTGCCCGGCACTTGCTCTCTCCCTATCCCTCTCGTTCGCTCCTTCTCTCGCACGTATACCCCCGCCGCTTTATTTATGACGCCCATCGTAATTGTAAAATAAACTCTTTGCGTATCTCCTGCGAACCGGTCGAGGTCGACGGTCCGGCGAGACCTCAGGGACGAGAGGCTTGCGAGCGCCCAGCGGTTGATCTCGATGACTGATGGGACGAGAACGGCAAACCGCACGAAATTCTAGGATCTTCTCATATTGCACCGCTCGCCTCCGAGTCCCGATGGCTTTCCCGCGGTGACGTATTTACTTTAATTAACCCTCGCCTCTCCCTTCAACCATCCTGGCACACCCGTCAGGCTGCCACCACCAGACCGATTCGTACATACTATATCTATACCTTTCTCCCAACGGAATCGCTACTGCCTGTGTGCACGGCATCTCGAGATACATTGAAACAATAACGCGCAATGGCGCGTCTCGATCATAACCCTTTACTCTTTACGGCCGTGAAATTAATACTGACGAATATGGTTTCGAAGAACAGCCGGCACCGCGGGTCCACTTGGCTCTCTACGACCCAGACGTTTCAGAGGTCGTTCATATTGGCATCATACTGCAAACGAGTCACTGAGTATCATCGCATAAAAATGAGAAGAAAAAAGGGCGGACGATTTATCTGCGGCACTCATTTGCGCGGGATTCGCTCGTTCATAGACTAGCGCGCCACGACGCGACGGTCGGTTCACACACGAGAGATTTAACCAGCGAAATGTTAATCGGAGAAATTATTTTTCCACCCACGCTTTTATCGCGTGATCGCAATTTTACCGCTCGAAATATTACAGCCGTAAATCCGGCCGTATTGAAGCCAATAGCTGGCAAATCCATCCACAGGGGCGGAAGACCATGTGGGAGAAGAGGAACCTGGAGTTAGCTTCAATTTATTTTTAAGTCTCATAGTCCAAGCGATTGCTTTGAGGATTTTATCCACTGAATTGTGCGTGGTACTTTTCAAAAACATTTACTAACCTTGCACCGTATTATGATCGTTATCGGCATTACGATGCTTCCATCATTATCGTCTCTTTAATGACGTTCAACTTTCACCCCTGCCATGGGAGACCTTTCCTATACTGGAACTCCTGGAAACGGCACGTCGATGCAGTTCGCGGGGTATACCGACGAAATTTGAAACTTTCGCGACAGGTAGACGCACTAAGCCTGTGCAGCTTGCAACGGTAGGAGGGTCGGAAATAAGCGTACCAAGCTGTAACTTGATGCGTCAATTTTCGCGTGACGCTCTCCTTGCAACCGTGCTCGAAAACTGCCCCTCGATCTCAGGTTCCACTCGCTACTAGTAAAATACGCTGAATAATCAACAATAATTTTCCATTGAAAATTACCTGGAATTTCCAGGCTTCAATTACTGTGAAAAGAGGAGATATTTCGTAACGTTGCATAGCAAAGCTTACAGTCTGTAATGATCATAATTCTTTATGAGCCTATTAAATGATCCGGACCATTAATTAGAGGTCTCGAAAGGGTACAAGTCTGGTTGTGGGTAGGTGAATTTGGATTTGGGGATGGCTCAATGTAGTGCGGCTAACGAGTAGTGTAGGTATATCGACATTACGCGGAGGGGTGGTGGTCAGTGACGGAAGGGTTGCGACGGGCATGGAGGGGAGAGAGCGTGCCGTTATGCGTAATGGGGGCGAGTCGTCAGTGCCAGGAGCATATTCCGCTAAATCAAAAGCAGCCCCTGCACTATTCCTCATTCGCGAAGGAGGGAAGAGCATGCTGTGCCACTTGGATGCTAGGAATCCCCGCTTGGGGGGGGGGGGGGGTGGAAAATAAGGGTAGGCAGGGGGTGGGAGAGTGAGAGAGAATAGCCGGGGCGAGGATGATTTAGCTGCTGGGTTAGCCTACGTGGACAGGTGACCCGCAAGTTCCACGCAGCCTGTCCTGCGTCCGTCAAGCAACCTTGATTTAGGGCGGACGACACTCCGGACAGCCAGCGCGTACGCTAAAGCAGTCTGCTCGGGCATGACCGAATCCTACTAGTGACACTGACCATCCGGTGCGGTCATCTTTTCACTCAAGATCTGATACTCACTGGGTGACTGCCTCATCGAGTTGACGAGTTGCTGAAACATCAAATCATCCGAGCGAATAAACGGCTGTCTCCCAATTCGTAGGGTGGATTGAGATGGGCCATGTTACCACTCTATCGTCACATACCCCGTGTTCTCTATTTCGCAACACCCTCGTCATTAGTATTCTGGGAGCTGTTGATGCATCGTAATGAGAGCGATTTTATTCATATTTCCAACCGTTAGTCTAGTATAACATTTGAAGCGATTTTCATACTACATGTGAGAATATTGGAAGTTCTTGTCGGTCCTTGCAGAATATTTCCAATGTCCATTAATTAATTACTTGGCTCGCCGGTTGCCGATAACCGCTTGTTTTCTGAAATTTGATTAAATTCCGTCGGTTTAACTTGCCGCGGGAAAGGGAGATCGCTTCCTGCGAAGGGAGCAGCGTGTTTGCATAAAATATTCTTCCCCGGGGAAAAAGAGGAAGCCTGCGAGACGTAGGCAACGCGTCTGCCCTCCGATTTGGCCAGGCAACCGTGATTCACGGACGAGCGATCTAATATGTGTCGAAGAGCTTTTCAGTGTGTGTCTAACGCGTAAAGATTCCAGCTTCCCTCCTGTCTGTACACCACGCCAGGCTTTTAACCGGAGAGAAAACAGAAATTCAAACGTTTTCAAATATTCCACACGCCAGATAAATGTCAAGAGTGTGGAGTATAGCATATCTGAACGAAGCTCAATATCCAGCTAGTCAACCAGATACCAGCCACCTCGATTAGACCCTCTGACGGCATCAAATTTCAATATCGGTGTATGTTTCCCACTGGATAGTTAATTAATTGGGAAGTCCATTAGCGGCAGCTACATTGCCGCTCGATTCATGTGAAACTTGGAAATCTAACGAATTAAGGATTGTCAATAGGCAAATTGGGAATAGTGGGCGGTTCTTCCACGAGCATGCATTTAATTTGCAGGCATTGGCAGGGCGAAATAATGATGTGTGTTCCTTCGTTTTTTGATTGGCTGGCAATTAATTCTGATTGCCGAGAGAATGAATTCAATGAAGAAAGACACTCGAGCGTGGGGAAGAGCGGTAAGGGTGCTGGGCGGCAAGGGGCAGGCAGGGGATTGGTAAAGGAGAGGGTGGAAGGAGAGCGGCAGGGCAGCATGAGATAGGAACGCATCGTGGCAGGCATTAATGAGCGCTCTAATTAAAACAGCGGCTAATGAGAATATATTAGAACGATGTTGCCTGTTTTGCACGCACGTGGGCTTCAGCGGCTCCATGTGTTCCTTCGTACACACTGACCGCGTCGATCCCTCTCTATGTACATACACACGCGGACCTATCGGCCACGTATTCGCCAGGCGAATCGATATGCCGCTCCGCCGGAGAAAATCACTCACCAGGAAGCTGGATAGTGCTCGGAATTTTTATAAAACCCGTGCTTTTGCCTGCCGGCAGACTCGAGTCTCGCAGTATCCACTACTTTTTAGCCCAACATTTCAATTACAGAATGCAGAACGGTTCAGGGGAATTCTGCGATTTGAAGTTGCACGGATAGGAGGCGAGCTGTAATAGTTGTCGCTTGGGGCAGATTTGTTAGCGCTATCGTGAGCACCGGCTCACTCAAAGGAGAGGACTAAGCCATTGGATGGGTAAATCATGTTGTCGGTGGATGTATCGCTCTTCATTATTCCCAGGGCGGTCCTGTCAGTTACTTGATTTGTTCCGGAGCCCGCTCCAATTGCGCTCACCAGCTACGTGTGTGTGCGCCAGCGTGCTCCGGCATAAACTACAATCTAATATTCGCGTGACCGCGGATCAAGATAATTAGAACACAGTGTAATCGAGGCGCGTGTCCCGGATGGCAAAGTGCGCCACGTACGTGGCGATCGTTCCAATGATTGAGGAAGCTCCGAGCATTGAGCCCACTGTCGGCAGTCATCTCGCAGCAGAGCGCACGTTAAAGCACATCACATAATAGAGAAATCAGTCTTCATTGGAAAGTTCGTTCTCCAAAGAAATAGATTCGTAATTATCCTCGCTGGAAATTGTGGAGGAACGGCTGGCAAAATTAAATTAATAATTTAAGAATTGTTCATCGACAAAGTGCTGGTATTCTGGACTCCCGGGGATCAGCGGGATGTCACCATCAGGGAGTACTCTAAAGCTATGTTTAAGAGGCGTTCCATCGTGGCAATCGAGGCGCAACGGGGTTTATAGGGATCTGCAATTTCCTCGTGTCTTTTTCCGGCGGGGCGTCCTTTCGTAATGAAGTCACGGAGGTCGCGCTTCTCGCACGGTTTCACGGCACACCTGAAATACTTACGTACCTGACATTGCCGAGTGTCCCCGCTGTTCAGTGCCTCGCCGACAAACCTGCCAGGTTTGCCTTGTGCCGAGAAGCGGCTCGTAAACAATAGACATTGCCCGGGGCAAACGAATGCACCGGTTTACTGCAGGGTGCTGACGCTCACTCTCTGTTAAGCACCATGGAAAAGTCGCTCCATCGAGCTCTAACCATTTGCCTTCTCCCCAAATGCCCCTTTCTAAAAGGTCCATCGAGAGATCTTGGCTCTCGAGTATTTTACTATCCCGCGAACGCCTGTTCCGCTCGACCTAATTACTCTCTGAGAATTCTCGAGTTGTGTTCCTTCGCAATTTTCTTCGCATACGTTTCTTCAGACAGCCCTGTGGATTAAACCTCGGCAAGTCGGGTATTCGCATTAGTCGTCCAGTAGCTAAGATGAACTTCCTCTGGGATTGTGCCCCAAAAGAATTCGGCGAATCACAGTGCTCGGGTGGAGTTTTGTTCGACGGAAGTAATCCCAATTACTAGACTGATCCGCTTCATTCGGGGACAAAGATCACACGGGGGTCAGAGTTTCGGTCTCTTTGAGGAAGCCGCTTTTAGTGCTTCATTTCCGGCGGAACATTTTCCTTCTTTGTATTACTTTCTCGCTGGACTGGAGCGGGCTTGAGTGTTGTAAGCTTCAAAGGAAAGGAGTTGTCTAGCTGTAAGCAACTCTTATATGAACAGAGACTCTCCCTGGTTGCCCGCCTCCCAAGACGGACGAGGGTTGGTTAATTAACTCGATATCTGTCTACCCTGTCGTGGACTTCGCTATTGGAGACACAGTTCCGCAGTCACGCAGAGCTATCGATACTCCATACGTTTCCTCCATATTAATAGACTAAATTGCCGATTGATTGATTAGTCACTTGATTGGTAAAACGGACCAATGTTAATATTGATTATTTTTCTAATAAGATATTTTTCTAGAAAAATATCTAGGTATTCACACGTCAAACACAAGGTCACCGTATATTCGGAAAGATGCGGGGTCTTCCAATGTTGTCTTCTTACCATATAGAAAAAAACGGCTATTGGTAAGTTCGAAGTGTGACCGGCAGGGTTGCCTTGGACGACAGCAAGAACCGCTCGTAAAAGTGAAACGTGGATATGTCGGACACGCGAGTAAAAAGCTCCCAATGACACCATCTGCAACCCTCTTTACGGCAGTACATCCCCGCACGTTCGACCATTCGCTTTTCCACCTCTTTTCCATCGCTCTACCTTTCCCCTTCTCTCTCTCTCTCTCTCTCTCTCTCTCTCTCTCTCTCTCTCTCCCTCTCTCTTACTTTCTTGTCGGTCTCTTTGCTGGTAATCCACTTGTGACGCTTCTTCTTGGACTGGTGGCAGTTCGGCTTCTTGCCATTGGCCTCTTTGACCGCGAGGTCTTCCGACCACGGAATTGCGGTTGGTTCTTACGACATTGATGAGTTTCACGCTTACACCTTTACGGTTTGAGGCGGTCCAATTGGGACTTCGGTCAAATGAATGCCGGCAATGTCGCACTTCGGTTCAATGAAGGAAACGATTAATTGGAAGCCGTATGAATTCGGTCGATTGATGAATCTCATATCAAAGAGTTGTTCTGTTACAAATGCAGCCGGCGAATGATTGCTTTAAATGATAGTGGAACAGTAAAAGCAATCATGCGATACTCAGTTACACAGAGAGCAGGAGTAATAGGTTACAAGCCATAATACCGGAACAAGCTGGTGGCAGTAATTTTAAACCGAATGCCCGAGCAGCGGGAATTATTTATCGCAGTTTGCCCGCCGCGTAAGCTAATCAACCTCGACCGACCCGATTTGCTTTCATCCATGTGCTTTTTAAGCGAGGCCGGCACAAATCTCATTCAAGTGTTTCAGCAGCACATCGCTGCCAAAGCAAGAACTTCTGGTCGAAGTATTTAAAGAGTTAATTAATGATTTAGTCAAACGATTTCAACATTTTGTGGCGAATGCGAGTTGCTAAATTCATTTAGCAAGCTGACACGCATGGAATTAGCCATTAGCATTAACACCGGTGACGCTAGTGCAGAATAATTGTCGAATGAAGAATCAAGCGTGCATCACCAAGCGTTAACATCCTCTGTGTACGATATGTATGCGTAAATATTTACCTTTACATTTCCGCATGGAAAGGTGACGCAGTCAGTTCTCCTAACAGTAGAAGGAGTCACTCTACCGGTTAATGGTAGCGTAAACTCGTAGTGCGCGTAAAAATAACAGGCTGTAGCCCCGTTACGTATTTACAGTGGAATTGATACGCGCCCAATGAAATTTCTTTGCGGTAGTAGCCGCAGCTCGTAGCGCGCCAGAAGGAAATAATCGCGGTACGTGAGAGTGTCTCAAGTACGGTCCACGGAAGACGTCTTATTAAATTTGAAGTGGGTATAGAAACGTATTCTCCTCCCCTGTGCCGATATTATATTGCCAGCTCGTGAGGATCCGTCGAGCGAGAGATTAAATAACTACACAACGGTTGGAATTATCGAGAGCGAGTTGCGTTAGAACAGGGATTCCTCCTGTCGGCTTTCGGTTCATCTCTTCCGAGTCGCCGCTCTCTTTCTTCTTGGTGGATGCGAGAATCGTGGGGCCGCTTTTCTAGGCAGACAATGCCATCCAAGTATGAAGTGAATGAGATAGAAGATCTTGAGTCAGGCGGACCCTCATCGAAGAAAAATATTTCCACGGCAAACTTCATCGATTATCGATAAACGACCGTAGTGGTCTAACGGGAGCTCGGCGTCGAAAGACGAATTTGCCATAATACGCGGCGACAAATATTTGTGTAGAGCTTACGGTCCGAAAGTGCGTGACTCTGTTGCCGACTGGAGTAACGCGAAGTCGCGTCGCACTGGGAAAACCTTTTGGTACTCGGCTCGCTTGCTTTCTCCAGCGAAAGGGTAGCCCCGAAAACGTCGAAGTGCCAGGGGACACAACGGCCGCCGCCGCTACTGCGACACGCCTGCTGTTTTCGCAGCTAATTGTTTAAAAGCTTGGCAAACCCCCGGGGAATTACGCGGAGACAAGGGCTGCGACAATCCCTGAGTCAATATTGAATTATGAATTTATTAGCTCCCCCCGCGACGACCGCCGCGATTCTCGATAGGGCGCGATGAAGGTCACAATCTCATCGTGAAAAGGAGGAGGTAAGGGAAGACTCGAAGAATCGAGATGCAATCGACGATAGAAGCGCAGACGATCCCTCGAACCTTTTCTCCTACGCGAACCCATATAAGGATCACTCCTATTACGTTAAATTAATTCAACATTGCATTTTTTGTCGACACCTTCATCCTCTACGTTCTTTCAGATCTATTTTTAACTTGAAACGATCTTCGGGATAAAAAGCGTCGTGTTTCTCCACATTCTTTATTTTCCGTTCCTCTTCCGGTGTGGCCGTTCGTTCGTAAACATCGCTGGTAATTTTGTCGACGACGGGGAGGAGAATTCTAAATTCTGCTAATTAGATGCTCCACTTTTTGCGAGACTCTCGTCGCGATGGTCGCGTACACGTCTCCCGTTCATTAAGATGATACATTTTGCATGCGGCAAGGGTTGGCTTTTCTTAGGCCGTTACACTTGCCCTTGTCTCTGTGCTGACTCCATTCGTACCTGTTATTTTCCAGCAAAATATCTCGTCGGTACTGGCATCCCTGTTCACCGGGGCTTTTCCACGATCGCGGGATGCCAAGGGTTCATTCAGAGAGATTCCGTTCGGGGTTCTCCGGTTACTGGTAGTTGGAAAAACGCGTCATTCAATCTGCGAGTGAAGAATACCTAGATTTTTTCCGCTTCAACGAAGGATCAGGTAAAATGGACGCGTTCGAATGCTTCGGGATGGGCAGGGAGAACAAATCTCCATTTTTATTTGCATTGGGTGATTTTCGATTCGTTTTAAGCCCTCGACATGCTGCCGGCCCAGTGTGACATGTGCGTCGCGAATTACGTTCATTCTTCAAGTGAATCAAATTACCAGGGTGCTTAGGACAATCCGAATGGTTCACTCATTCAATTTGAATCTTAAAGCATCGTCTCTCGATTTTGCAATGAAATTTGCATCGATTTCAATTGGGATCTGACGACCATTTCCCCACGTACTTTTATAAGCTCGTGTAATTAACAGCTTATCGTGTCTACGGTAAAAATACCAAGTGTTTGTCTAGCACGATACGACTGGGGTTGATCTCTTAAGTAAATTTACCGATATCCGTGAGATTCGGGGATACTCGCGGGCGAGATGATGGTTAAGTATACGCCCGAGGCATACAGTGTTCCGGCGGTGGCCAGTGAAATGTGAGTGCGCCACTATCGGGATTAGGTATACATATATGACAGCAAGAAAATCTAGGTATGAGAACTCTCGTTCTCCAGGTTTCCCCGCGGGGCTCGGCATAACAGTAAACGGACTTGAATCTTTGTCCGCCCTCCCGGCGGGATAAGGCTCCGTGGTAAAGGTGGAGCAGCCCTCTGTTGACCTCGCAAATACCGATACTCTCGCGAGAGTAGCCTGCGCCTGGATTATGGTTTAGTGGACACATCGACCTCTCCAAGCTTCTATACCGATATCTCATCGAGGACAGTTCGCATTACATCATAAAGCTTTCCACAGTATACTATCCTAACCTTCGCCACTGTCACTCTTACTTCCGATATATTCCTCGATAAAAGTACGCCGGTTATTAATTGTCACTCGTGTCGACGTCGCTTGACATTAATACTTCGTCGAGCCCTGACGAGCGTGTACTCTCAAATACTTCATCACACGACTTCATCCACGGCGAGCGGCTCCTGATAATTCCGTGCAAAAAATGCGCGCCGGCATCGTTAGTACTTAAACGCCAGATGCAGGCCGAGCGATATTTCAAGGCGGAATCGTACATTTTGCCGGCGCTGGCTCCGGGAACTTGCCACCCCCTCGGTGGAATAAGGTACGCCGCGTGTATGAATAAATTCATGGCGGAGGAGCCGGCCACAACTCGACCGGTGTGTTGGTGTGTATGCGTGTGTGTGTGGACGGGGGTGGGTGTCAGCGGACGGGGGTAAGGCCAGAGGGCGTGAGAGTTCGGGGATAGCGTGGCGCGCCGGAGAACGGTGGACTAATCCAAAACAATGGAGTGCACCCGGCAGGCCGAGCAAATTAATCTTTCGCGTCGCCGGATGCACAATGGGCCAACGACGTTACATGATAATTACGCGCGGGTATTCGTTATTGTGTTTAATTTCCGAGCTTGCCGAAAATACGCCGGTCTAATACTAGTGATCATCGTCCTCGCGCATGACCACCTCTTTCGCAACTTACCCCGCTTTCATCAGATTCGTCTAGGTATAATGCTGGCCGTTATTTGCCGAAGATAATAGAATCGCACTAACAATATGGCCGGGGATCCGAATGTTTATGGAAGAACGGAGATCCGCCGGAAATTTCGAGTGTAACTTGAATAGTAATTGGAGGATAGGGAGAGAGGGCGGAGGAAGAGTTGTGTAAGCAGAGTACGTAGGGTTTGTTCTTCGGTGAATGTCGGGTTTCAGAGGATCGTAAGTAAATTGTGTCTGCCGGGCGAATGCCTGAAGTCCCTGTGCAGCTTGGGTGCAAGAGCACCCACACTTTAATTGCGGCGACCAAGCCCCTGCTGCACTCGGTAGCCATAGAGAATATCTTCCCCTCTGTACTTAGGGAAGTCCGCCCTTGGAAGCCTTTTTCAACACTTTTGCGATTTCCACCGTATTGATACATTGACTAGCGCGCGCACAGTGATTATTGGTGGTCTTCTTTCCCTCCTTATATCTCCTGTCCTGTATTCGTGAGACCGCCTTAATTGCGTCCTGGATTCTCTATCGAAAACAGCACTAAACAGTTGCACACCACTTACCAGAATTGCTAAAAATACATTTTTTAGTATAATAAAAATCATGAGTGTGTCAAATTTTGTATCTCTCATGGGAAATCTGCAATGATTTTAAGGGAGGAATCGGCAGATTCTGAACATCGCGATTTTCAGGGTAGATAAGGACAGGGTTCACTTTGAAGCCTTTTTGGTGAACTTTACTAGCTGCCGCGTAGAGGTACACACGCCGAAAGACTGTGCCGGGCATTTAAACACGTAGCGACAAGCAGCTTGGGGGTGGCATCCACGCGAGTAGGAGATTGGACTTGAGTATCTCTGATATGGTGTTATCAAAGCCACTTTGTCACTAGCCGCTTCCGCACAGCTCTGCCTTTCCCGTAATATTGCCTATGATTAAAACTCCCATCTCATTTACTCCGTCGCTTGTACTTTTGTGCTATTGCTTCATTTAAAATCCATGGATTTTATGCTTGTACTTTGCGACAATTTCACATTTACGCCACCTGATAATTACTACATTTTATGGACCCGCCTAGTTTGGTTCTACTTTACAAGCGGCGTAGATACTGGTCCGAAAAACTGCCACTGCTCTTTTTAATACGGTGAAAACGAGTTCGAGACTCAGCGCCGCCGGTCCCCGTAATCGAAAAATAGTTTGAATTTTGTGTAACTTTTATTTCGCAAGTTTTAAGTGGTACACTTTTGAGTGAGTCGGTCGCCTGGTTTGAGATTAATGTTTTTAGCTCTCGCTGGGACTGGGCATAGTTTCACTTGGCCGAGGATGATATTTTTTGTCCGTGAAGCTGTGTTTCTGGATTGCTGGCTTTATTTCTATTCGCCGATCAAAGGGAGAGGAAGTGATCGGGCGCAACGCTCACCCGCGTGAGATACCGAATGAATACGAATGATTGCATTAGAATATGGGGTATCCGGTCTTGGTTATTTATCGTATTGCAAACCAGGGCAAACGAAATCGCCGAGCCGCATTTTACGAACGGGCAGATTATCGAAAAACGTCGATTTTGAGCTAGCACCTTGTGAAAGGCAGTTTAATAAAAATACATAGCCAGTGAAATGAATGGAAATAATATGAATAATCTGCTAGGGCAACACAGCAGCGGGATTTAATTTGAAAAATCGGTAATTCTTCGTAAATATATGTATTTCATCGGCAAAGAGACTTTTCATACATATTCGCGCATGTTTGGCAAAATGCTTTCGACAGCTAATGAAATTTCCCTCTGCGACTCGACGGGAAGGAAAAATTTACGGAGCCACCAAAGGAAAAGTGCGCTTTCCTATCTTGAAGCGAAGGCACTCACGCTAATGCGGCAATGAATTCGTATTTGTCCAGGACCTCGGTGCTGGAAAGTAAAAGGAAAGAATAGAAATCCGGGGTGTGGGAAGGTGGAGGTGAGTTGCGGTCGTGAAACCTCACGTGCAAACACGGCATGTGCTCCAGCTCGCTTAATTTTATCCGACGAACAACGAGATCTCTTCCTCGGCGACGAAAGAGACATACATATGTATATGTATGTTGTTCGCATTTCGCGAGTTCGCAACGGGTAGAGAAACCGCAATGGAAATATAAAGGTGGCGAGCCATCAGTCTAAAATCCAAGTAAATATGAAGGTGTGCCCCACCAACTTTTTATGAAGATCTGTCGTTTACAATACAATTCAGACAATTACGCTACTAAACAGAAAACATGAGTGAATATAAAAGCATATAATAAGCCTGCATTTATTCTTTGTTTCAGGTAAGTACTGCCACAAGTTTCCAGGACGTTTAGTCCATTCGTCGGGAGATAAGGCTCCACCCAGAGGTGGTTATTCTCGCTCATGAGAAAAAAAGCCATGCTTTCCCTAGCAGAAGATATGTCCCAGGTAAATCGAGAATAATCCAATCTCATAATCAACAGATCTTCTAGAATCTATCTCATCCTCTTTAAATTCAGACGTACACATTCTACTGGAAACATTCAGTTTCCAAGATAAACATCATTGACCTACTTCTCAGTGATATCATGTGGGCAGAAGGACGAGTATCTTACAGAGAGCTTGTATGATCCACTCTGTAACTGCTCGGGCGATTCGAAACCTTCCTCTGCTGGTTGGTAACATTGTTTTGCTTTTAGTTTAATTAAATACCAGAGGAACTAGTCTGGGCAGTAATGTCTTTGGGGTTACAGGATTCACAGGGTCCATAGGGTTAGCGCACTGGTGATTTTTCTCATTATTTCGTGCGTTAGTTCGACCTGCTCGCCGCAGACCGGCCGGCAGACACATTAATTTCACCTTCTTTCATAGCAGTATTCGCGACCGCTTTAGCCAAGCTGCGCACACTTCTACCTAGTCACCGAGGGCAAAGGGGATGAAACTTATATCAAAATAACGCGGCAAATAAATTGCACGCTTAATTGTAATTCTAAAGCCTGCTGCCCTGCAGAGGCACGACCTGTGCTACTTGATATATTTTTAATGCTCCAGAGCATCAATCTCTCGTTAGGTGACGAAACCACTGGCTCGAGAAAGAGTATGGCGCGCTTCGGAACATCTCGTATTTTCTGTGACACAGTTCTCCTCTTGCGTTCGGTGCACGTGCATCTTTTACTGCAGTGTGACTCTGCAGATGGGTCTTGGAGGTATTCGAAGTCCCAGAATTGGTCAGTCTGCTAGGTCGAGGGTGGGAACGAAAAGGAAGGTAGGAAATCGATTCTCACCAGACAAAAACCATCAACACTTTTACATCCCCTTTTCATCCCTGTAAATGTGCCGTGATAGACTAAGCTAATGTACCCGCCAGTCGTTTTCCCAATCGCGTTCGATTAATTTAGTTTTATTTCAGCGGGGTTTTGTTTTAATTACGATTGCGCGCTCGCTCTGCGTTAATATGGTTTCTATTGAAAGTGGAAATTTTAACAGCTTTGGGCCGCGTGAGATAAACGATATACGGAGACAGAGAGGGAGAGAGAGGGATGGTAGAGCGAGGGAGAAGTCCCACCGATAATTCCGCATTGCGAATCGGTAATTATAGTTCGCTCGCCCCGCGCTAATTACAATTCCGCGCCCGTTCTCCAACTACATTCGCCAGCCGAACTCCCCGGCACAGCAGTGAACTTTATTAAAAGTCCACGTTTTTATGGCCTTACGAGATTTTTCCTTTTCCCGCGTTCGGTAACAAGCTTTAATCAGACTGTTACGGGGCAAGGGGCTACACCAGAATTATGAGGGAGCGCTAAAGTCGCAGCTTTTAGAATCGATAAGAATTTTTCGCCTTTCTAGGCGGGCTATCACGCTCGTGGGAGATAATGACTCGTGACAAAGACAATAGAGTCTAGACTCTAATGATGGCATAGACCGTAATCACTTGGTAGATCGTAGAACGGCAGGGTTCCCGTCGATTAGTCAACACTTACATCTTGTGTACCTGATACTCGTCCGAATCTTTGGCTACAGAATTTTGCAATATTGTCGACATGTAATAAATGGATATATTGGTCCGCAGTGCGAAACATTGGAAGTGTGCAAACATATGTATAAGTGCAGAACGAAGGATTGAATTGGTCCACGTGCTGGAGAAAGAAAGAGCGAACCATTCTGGTTTAGATAAAGGGCAGCCGAGAAGTAAGAATTCGATTATCTCTGCGGATGCTCGAACTTCTCTCGGATTTCCTGGCGTGGATAATGGAGCACTCTTTGAGGAAAGCTTTCGCGCGAGACACCCCTCTCTTGTATTCCATCTTACTCCTGGTTCTGGTTCGCTTCCTCTTGCGATTCCTGGGGTGCGTGCGCCGCCCATCTCTATCACTTGTGCTCGTCGCGTCGACCGAGAACTCAAAGCTTTTCACGGGCGCCGGAAAGAGAAAGATATAATCGGGAACCGCAGAAATAGGGCTGGTCGACGGTTGGGGGGATAGCTCTTGTGCAACGTAGCAGGGAATACTCTACCAGAAGATACGGACAATAGCAGGAATTTCAGGGGCCGAGAAGGGGTGAGCGAGAGAGGTGCGCCACTAAACATCGGATAAAGAGGCCGAAATTTCGGAGTGGCGTGTCTGCAAGCCCCGCCGCCGTGACGGCTTTTTCCTCCGTGAACTCGACGATCCTGGGTGCGGCTTTAAATTCAGCCTTCTTCTTCATTGGGAGCGCAGGCCTTTTTCAAGACTCGTGTACCCACTCCACTTGGCATTTAGCTCTCTTCTGGGCGCAGCCGTCTTTCTGATCCGCAAATTCACGCCTATTCGACCACTTGGTCCTCTCGGATTATTTCCTTCTATGGCGCGACCCTTCCCTTCCAGTCAACGGAAGTCGGATTTTAATCTGTTGTTGCGTTCCGCGCGCACAACGCTCGCCTTTCACTACTCTTTTTACCTCCTCTGCTGACTTAGATCGAATTTCGTTTTTCGTGGTACCCTGCACCCGCTTACAATCGGTTACTACGCGTCCTTTGATGTTAGCTGGATCAGAGCAGCAATTACCTCGCCCCTTACATGCAGATAAATCGCATGAGAGGAACTAATTTCGCGAGACCGTGTAAAACAGTTCGCTTCCCCAGTTTCGTTTCCCGTTCTTTTTTTTCGAGCGAGCGCTTTGAAAAGAAATTGCTGCAGCGAGGGGAATACGAGAGGCGAAGACGAGTTTTTCGTGCCGCTCTACGCGAGCAAGTCCGACAGCGTCTGCGGAAGGACTCATCCATCATTTCGTATCTTTTTATCGGACTTCGGCAGACTGATGGAGGAAGTCTTAATCCATATCCCGTGGGAGAAGTATCGCCATTCGTTAAGCGATGTTTTGCGGCCCACGGTGTCTCCAGCTTTTTCCGCCTAACTGCATTTCCACCTAACTTGCCTCCGGCCTAACGAACTGGGAGGTAGTTCAACTATAATAGGTTTTCGACGAAAATTAATTGATCCTCGCGACGAACCTTCCACCGTCATAATTTATGGCTGAAACTTCATTTGCCTGGAGGAGGCGTCAACTTTTCGAGAAAAAAATGCTCTTAAAATTTAAATATCTCGTTTTCCCGGCATTCGTTGGATGGATTAATTATCCAGCGCAATATTGAAGGTAACGAGGGCGAGTCTTTCTAAACTCGCTGGTTAAAGCAAATTGAAAAAGCGGCCTGGCCACCAGCTCGCCAGTCCCTTTCATTTCTATTTCTTTGTTACGTGGACGGTTAGAGTGACGCGTAGGTGAATGGACAGAGTGTGCTTCGGGAAGGGGTAGTGGGGAAGCGTGGAAGCCGGGCCCGGCCAAGTATATCTCTGGGTGGCAGTACATTGTTGGCTTAACTGCTCGTGGAAAATTGGGTGGGCAAAGCTTTGACAGGTTGTTTGGTAAACAGGGCGCCGCGTTTACGTGGAAACTGTATAGGCCAGTGCATCGGGCGTGGCGCGCCAGCCTATCCCCTACTTGTGATTTGCCAGTGCTCCCTTTCAGCTCCTGTTACCATAGAAAATAGCCCATTACACGCTGGCTCCGGCGCGCGCGTGCACCCTGCGACAACTGCGATCGCCCTCGTGGCGAGCGAGCACCCAACCAGTCTACCGTGAGAAACTAGCCACTCCGTCCAAAGAGCTGCAAGCTAAATCAAGAGAATCCGGAATGCCGTCCTCCTCTAGCGGAGCAGTAAAATTCTTCGGCATTATTCAGCAGACAAATTGCTCGAGGCCTCGTCGCAGGACGTGGTAGGCATAGTACATAGCCGTGTGCGAATGGCAGCCCACAAATATGTATAATCAGGTGCCAGTGGTAACTTAATTTTTTGCACGTTTCCGTGCAAGAGAGTATATTTATAGAAACGACGTGGAATATTGCCAGGAACGGGGCGACCGGAAATCCGTGATATTTACAAGTTCGCGCCTCATTATGTCCGCAGAATTGGGACCGTACTTTTGCGATTATGGGGGAGGTGTGCTTCCCTGAATGAGAAAGGACGACAAACTTTCCGCCGGCTCTTTATCCGGAGCGCGGCGCTTGAATAGCGGGGGCTCGCTTATGCACGCAAATAAACATAACTCTAGGAGGCACTGGCGGCCACGATTCTCGCCGCAACGCGATTGCTTCCAAGTTTCTTCCATGACTTGGCACTGGTTGAGGGATCAAATGGAATTTCGAAGTGCGCCAGTACTTGTGGGACAACGAATCCTCGATAATGACAGCCGTACTGTGAGAGTCCTCTCAGAGGAGATAGAATTTCTGAGGAAGCGAGAAAAATGGACGGCTTTGTGATCGGCCTTACTTAACGCCGCCTGGTGTCCGAGTCATTCTTATGGCCGATTTATGAAGACAATCCACCGATCGACCACTGGATCACTGACGAGCCTATGATAGATTTTTGTCATCCAATTAGACGAGTTTCCATCCATCCGATCCTTATTGTCGTCGTGGACAATGGCCACGAAACCCTATCAACGTGCATTTCAATCACATCGTCGGTCGAGATTTAAATCGAGGCTTAAGTGACGCCAAGCCCAGCCTCTGTGCTCGTCCATTCTGCGCGCGGCCATCCGATCCTATCCGATCGCACCAGATTGATTCGTCGATAGCTCCTCGGAAATGAGATTTTCCATAAAGAAAGACGCCGGATAAAATCTTCCCTACAAATTTAACATCATATTAAAAAGCGTGCATCGTCGACATAGGATAGCAATTTTTTCTACACATAGCAGACCTTCCTGCTGTCTGCGGGAGTTACACTCACAAAAACAATACGATCGAACTCGAGGGCAACTGTGTACTTTCCGGTGTCGACTTTTGCGAATTGCACGGAGATAGGGTAACAGTAATTGTAACGCGGCAGCACTAGTACCATGAAACACGAGTGTCAAGCGAGGCAGTCGCTTGATAAAGTCTAATGCACACCAATTGCTGGCTCGCACTCTCTACCAATGTATAACAGAGTGAATGAGAGAAAGAGAGAAAGCGAGGTCTGGCAGAGTATGAGAGAGATTTTAGTTACCAGTCGAAATCAAAGTTCAATTAACTTTTCTGCGTGAACAATCGGTGCCTGATGAAGCGGCGGCAGGAGTATCGCGAACGGCAATCCCGGTAAAAACGCGCTGTGTGTCAGGAAGCGCGGATGTGTATCGCATGGGTGTAAGCTTTTTCCTGCCGCTCACTACGCAGCTTCTGGTGTACGCATGCATTCTTTATCGCCGGACCCTACCCGCTCCAGCATTCTCCTAACAAAAAGCATCGTTTATTTTTCCCCGTCTGCACGTCGCATACCAGAAGCGTCCTGCTATCGCGCGGTGCGCTTCGCGATACGCAATTCTGTACTTGATTAGTTCCTGCGACCTATTGTAATAGCAATGTGATATCGCAAGAACTCCTCCTGTTGACGTCAACAGTGGGAATTAAAATGAGGGCAACGGCTCATCCGTAGGAGAAAAAGTTGCTTGCGACGGGATTTCATGAGTGCCCGGGCACAGGGCTTTCGAGTGCGAGGAGGTGACGACGAAGAGCCCTTGGTCGAAAACTGTTTATCCAACTTTTGGATTTTCGCATTCTGGGTCGCCTGCTTAAAGCCGCTCGGCGGGCGCTTGGTTTTGTTTACGCACGCCGCTTCGCAGGACCAGCGCCAGAAGTTTCAACAAAAGGGGCACTTCCTTTCGCTCTTGGGCACAGTCTCTCCTACCGCGGAAACTGGAAGTGGCAAGGGTGCTGGCGCCGCCGTCGCCTTCGCGGGTTTAGCACCCACCCTTTTGTGCACTCGCTAAGTTGACAAATAATACTTGGCGAAACACGACGCTTTACGTCGTTTCGTTATAATTACAGGAGCCTCACGACGAAATTAAATAGAACGCGCGGCCCTCAGTTCCTTTGAGAGGGCGTTCGATGGATTGTACACCGAGAGTTATGCCGGCACTTATTCCGAAAGCGGCCAGGCAATCAGGGAGATGTGATCACCGAGGCAGCGCCATAAAATGCCGCGATTCAGCGCGGCGCCGTGCAAAAAGAGAATCGACTTTTAAATTCGCGTGATAAACCACGGGAGCGAGCCGTGGGCGGCTGAGTGGGGGGAACGTGTTTCTTTTTCCGAATGAACGCGACGATAGGTGGTTGGGGGCGAGGGTGGCGGGCGATGATACTGTGCCCGGAGCCCGAGCGGGAAGAAACAAAGTCGGGTGAATGCCGCTGGAAGTAAAAACTGGAGGGAACACTGAAAATAGTCGTTAAAGTCGCGTCATAAATTATGCAAGTGCTCCTTCTTTCTCTGTCTCCCTCCTGCTCTCCCCTTTGCCCCAAGATGCTCTTTCTCTCCGAGCATCCCACCCGCCGGAGACGCAGCTTCGCGTTCACGGACCGTTACGTCACGATTATGCGCCACTTCGAACGCAGACAATGCGTACTCGCGGAGCCTTCAGAAAATCGTCTGTCAACCTGTCGGGGTGTCGGCCCTTCCATCAACTCCAACTAGCCATGTTCCAAACTACCCCTCTACGAGCTGAGTTTCCGTTTCTGGATTCTGTCACGACACGCTAGATCGGTCTTATGGCTTTTGTCGACAAGCATGTTGCATCAGATGGCACGGGACCGGAAGTAGTAAATGTCGATCGGGGCATACACATCCGTGACAATTACGCGATCGCCCTAGAAATGGATCGAGGTGAATTCTGTGGTCAGAAATCGCTCGTAAAACTGGTCGTTAAGGGATAAGCCGTGGTTAGCTGACGATGGATGTAACTCCACATCTAATTTGCTACGTTCCCTACTGGCAATGCGGACCTTCCACGTACCTCTTCTACATTGGACTAGGAAGCTTTTACGATGGTCCACCGTTGGTGTGTCCGATTGCTATTACCAGTCCAAGTCTATAAACTGTCAAGCGGATCCAAGGGCCGTTCCGATGATTAATGAAGGCCTTCGTCAATTTGGAACGCGTGAATGCGAAGTAGGTATAATGATCGTCGCTGGTGGCAATCAGTCCGTCGACTTGGCTCGATCCATTTGCTTTGTGGGTCATTGTACTCGCTTGGCGGTCTTACGCTGTGAGATACAAACCAAGATACCGCGCGTATTTCACGAAATTCGGCCGGTGACGTCGATAAGAATCGCACTGCGATGTCAGATAGCACTGCCTGATTGATGATCCACTGGTAATCATTTTCACATTTTCGCGCCACGTTATTTATCATCGCTCTTTATACAGAGAACTATTTCTGGATGGGTGCGGAGGACAGTTGCTCTCATTTTGCTCCTGCCAAATCATTTCAGTACCTAACTCATTAAGTTAGTTAGTTGCATGTTTGCAGAAATTCTCGTAATATCGAGGGGTTCGGCCGTCGTGCGGCCCGGATTCCACACTGCAGTAGATACAGAACGTGTGTGTTTAGATGGGAACAAAAAGTGAGCTCGAGCGTAGGGAAAAACTGTGCGAATGCACTCCGCTCTACGAGTTTTATGTATCGTCGAGCCCTGAGCGCTTTCCGGTTAACCGCGAACTCGAAAGCGCTCCCGACCCTCCACAACAAGTCCCACCTCGGTCCACTTTCCTCCACGATCGTGGTCCGGCAACTTTTTCTCTCTCCGAGGGACACCGCACGGTATCAGTGGTTTCGCACTCTTCTTTTGCACGCGCAACTACCTTCTAATATCGGATGCGTCATTCTCCTTTCAAGTCAACCGTAACATTTTCACTTCACTCGTACTCTTCTTAATCTCTTGGATCTCTTCAATCCACCTACTAGTTCAATGTATTCCTTGATAGACCATTTGAACCTTGAGGATCCTCTGCGGCCTGAAGCGTAAGGCGTGGATTTTCTGTTGCTATTGGGGATGCAGTATTCGCATGCAGCTGGCCGACCAAGTCATTGAAAATGCAATGTGGTGCTAAAAGTTGCTTGCCAGGTTGACGGGAAAAGTTTCCTCTGGCTTCGGGCATAAACTGGCTTGAATCCACCCCCTGGTAGCGGGCGGATAGTGGTTGCAACTCTCTGTCCAGCCAGCCTGATGAATAATTAGAGTCGCGGATATGACGTGCCCGATGTCATTGTTACCATCCGTAAAGTTCCTAATTGATTTCGGTCGCCACCCGCCGCCTCGGCTTTAGTGGGACAAATTAAAATTAGCGGGTACGCGATGCGAGATAATAAAATTATTACGTCACCGCTCCGAAACGGAGTAAGGCACCCGAGGACCGCCTCGAGAGATAGGGACAGATTGGTCGTGTGCGGAACTTGGAAATTTTCAATTCTAGATACTAGCTTCGCTTGCTGGCCTTTGCCCTCGACTAAGTGCAAATTCCATTTTCCTCCTGCTGGATTCTACTTCCGGATACATTATATTCTGATACCCGTGATGGAAGTCGTTTTTTTTATTACCCCGTTGGATATAATTAATCGACGTGTTTAATACAACGCGTTCGAATCGAAACGCGAAAGGATATAATTGCTCATGTGCTTGAGCGGAGTTACTCAATGGTTCACGTAACAGGCTCTCCATTAATGCTTAATGTAATCCTACAATTAAATGATACTTTCCCAATCATCGATAACTGTGTTTCTGTTGGAGATTCTATTAATAATTCATCTGGGTATTTCATTCTACGAATTCCTCTTAGGAAGCCCGTTCGAGGCATACCCTGTGGGATGTATGGGATGTACATGGACAATACGTATCCCGGATGAGCCGTTTATCCCTTTAACCGGTACGGCCAGTGGGTGCTACGACCTCGCGTGAGCGCCTGCCGATAGAAGTACAGTAGAGTACCGTGTGGTAGTAGGTGGAGGGCAGCAGGAGTGCACGTTCCTTGCCACGAACTCGTGCTGGCTAAACACATATACGCGCCGGAGCATGGAGTCAAGGTAATGGCATACAATTAGGGCTAGGGCGGTCCAGCTTCTAAGCCTACAATTTTCGTGAGTGCCTTAGACAGTTCTCGCATGGGCATGTGTCCGCTTGTAGCTTCGCTTCTCGTTCGGATACACCCCCAACTGCTGGTACATTCGACGAGGAGGAAAGAAAGAAAGAAAGAGAGAGGAAGAGAAGCCAGGATCGCGCAGCCAGCGCGGCTTTCCAAGTAACCCTTTCTTCTTACCTCAGTACGTCCGTTTCAGATTGTCAGGTTAATCACTTAATCTATCGGCCGACTGCAATTACCGGCGCGTCGAGATAAGCTCACTTTTAACTATAGCTCAAATTGTCCTGATCGCTTCATCAGCGGGATGGAGCGTGGCTTCACCACGGGGCCACTTAATTCTTGACGATGTCGTAATTACGTAATACTTGATCCTGGTAATTCTCTCTTAACAATCTACTCTATCAGCTGTTATTTGGTGTTTAAAGGTGGGTGAGGGCAGATTTACGGGATGCTTTGTGTTCGCCGGGATAGAAATGAATTCTGTTTTTCACGACTGACGACGCATCGAAAACAAGTACGACGAGGCTGGTAAGATCCATCCATTTCGGGTCGACGAGTGGAAAAGTTTAAAGTTTCCGCGAGAAGTCAGAGGGCTAGTCCGTCTACGGGGAATAAGAAGGGAGGGGTAGGCACGAAGAAAGGGGTTGGCAAAAGTTTCATGCCTTCGTGAACGGGGAAAGGTTGGATGCTGCTTTGAAAAGCATTTGGAGACTGGAAGTCGGGAGAAAGGATAACTTTCATACCATCCACGAACATGTACACCTTCTCTGTTCGGCTGTTATTAATGACTCTCCTTGGAACAGCTACTGAAATCTGGCTCGGTATTAAAGGGGCAGGAACTATTTGGATCCTTCATACTTTTCACCTGGGTTCATTTAATTAATGCAATGACATTCGCCGAGAAATCTATTGTAGTTCTCAGTGCGATATGTTTACGTAGAATTCGAAATATTCTCATTCGATTCGGAATTCAGCGGTACACGTATACCTGGGCGATGTTAAAGGGCAATCGAAAGCGCAGTAGATACTATATCGAGCGGCGTGCCGCGTTCGAAACTTATCCGTACCTTGGTGCATATAAAATACTTCTTATCTGAACGCATTAGCTCAGCAGCGAAACCCACTGAATAACAATGGCGAGGCATTACGCTACCAAGCCCCGGGCTTATCCGCAATGCTATCTCGATATCCGAAGCAATACTCTTCCTTTTCTTGGGCTCCTCGAAATCGCAATGTCCTCGTGAGTAGGTGGAGTACGAACTGTCGAATTTCCTTGTGCTCTTGCTCTGTACCGTACTCATCAGAGAAAGTCTCCGCTCCTACCTACCTTCGGGCATCTTCCTATTTGCTTACTATATTGGAAAAACAATGGGAAATTCTCACAGAGTAATAAATAATAGTTGATCTCGAGTCACGAATAATACTCGACAACCTATTTCATACTTATATCAGCACTCGTTTCACTTAGCTCGTGACAGTGGTGTACCTCATAGTCGTCACTTCCACTTGTCGCAGCAGACACTAGCAACAAATATTTCGGTCGTGAATGTACCTCGATTTCACTCTTTCTTCGCGCCGCCACGCCGGTTCTCGCGTGCTCGAAGGAAATTGCTCGGAAAGTGGGAACAGTCGGGAAGAGTGCGCGAAATGGGAGTGAAGGCGGTGGAAGTGGAGTGATATCTACTCGCACTGGAAGACGCTTTTATTGTTTTAAGGTAGACAGGTTTATTTACTGCCCGAATAACCACGGTCGCGACTTCACCAGCCCGCCTCCGCGCGCACAGACGTGCTCCTCGCCAACCTCGGCACCAAATTGTTCGCTGGCGCAAACCGACGTCGTGCATTTCTTTCTGCACGCCACCAGGATTTCATTTCTTCCGAGATTCATTCGACCGAACGTGGTTGAAACAAGGAGTCGATGGACGTGGCTACAATTGACTGCCTCGTGCTTCATTCTACATAGTATGAGATATTCTTGAATGCTTATATTTCTCGAGTAATTTACTATGAGGAAAACTACACAGAAAGTGTTGTGTTGTTTTGCAACAATATTCAGAATGAGGTCATTGATACTTGGCACACTATTTTCGTGATGCGCGGCAGTTATTCCTTGGTGCATTTACCACGAATAAAAAGAGAATTTAGAATAGAAAATAAATCCCACCGCAAGTGGTCCCGGGGGAGTCGGAAGTGAGAGCGGGCGAAACGCTATTTCCTGTAAAACTATCATAACATACAAGAGAAAGAACACCAGGGAGGGCACGCCCGGAGTTCTTATTCCCCGGCCGTTTGCCGAGTTGGTCGCAGCCGCGAAACTTCTTTATTTATGAAATTTCCGCTAGGAAAGATTACTGGCATTTCAGTCCTCGGAGGCCGGCCTTGTTTTCTCTAGACTATTCTTTTACCGGCAGATTCTCGCCTTAACGTTTGGCCGAGAAGCCGTAAAGTAAAAAAGAATGATCCTATAGTGAAAAGGTGACTCCAGTTGGAAACAAAGTAGGTTGCAGCGTCTAGAAGTTCTTTGGAATATATCTATCAACCGCTCCATTCACAAAAGATTTATGGATTGGTATAAGTTAGTTCGGATTATTATAGCAGTACGTATTCCCGAGCTTGTCGCGGAAGCAAATTATCGAGAAAGAGGTCGAATACAAATAGTGTGAATGCCAGAGGTGGAGTGCATACGTGGAAAACTTGTAACAATGGGAGAGTCATTGATTCCACCTGTGCGGGGAAACCCCGATTCTATCTGGGTCGGAATCATTAAAGATCGTCCAGAGGAAGAACACTAGGCGCGCCTATATTTCGAACTGTTCCCGTTTTCGCGAGATCTAACTTCCCGTTCGCGCAACTCAATACCTTTACGGCCTCAATTATTTGTCCTCGGGGAGTTTGAAAAACTAGAAATCTCCATTGAACGGTGTCCAGCTTTCTTTTTCAGCCCCCAGCAGCCCCTTATCCTCTTCCTCTCGTCCTCTTTGACCTCCTTAGCCACGTTCTGTGCGCGTTCCGTTGTCTCGGTGGCTTCGGTATCGTCCCTTGGGAGAGTGATCCTCTCCTATCGCCTTGTTCTCCGCTTCCTTGCCTATCAACCTCTCCAGCCGCAGCCTCTAGGCAAGCAAGCGGCTTCAGCATTTAGAATGAAGACTTTTCCTTCTTTATTCCTTTTCCACCGCTTGAATTGCACCTGCCAACGAAAACGAGCGCCTCGGCTTTTACGCCTTCACCCTTTTGCCTCGTGAGAGACAATGCCGAGAGGTCGACCTTAACCGAGATAACACCACTGCGTAAAGGACTTTGACTTCTGATTTTTCACTCCCATTCACATCCATGTCAGGGATGTTGCACAATGCTTTGTGTGTATTTACCAACGACTTTACATACTCTTTCCGAATGGTTACTATTTTTCATACACATATGGTACATTCTTCAACAGAACATATAACGTTATAGAAATGAAATAACAGCATTCTACTCGTCAGTCTGATGTTTGCAAAGAGCATATTCTTCGTAGCACTTTAGCATTGGGCGCCGAAAAATCTGTCATCAATTTCCCGTGAGTGCAATATGCACGTCCGCAGCAGAGCCTCGGCCGAAATACGTATAATTTATAATATCTGGACGGCGCATCTCTCGGCGAAGAGCTTGGGGGCAGTGGCGCGTCGGGCAGGGGCCAATGAATTTTATCACTGCTCATATTTATCGGCGTGGGGAAGAAGCGAGAGAAGCCGTCGCAAGCTGCACTGGCTACGAGATAAAAGCCCGAGGCCTCTGGCATTCTCCTACGTCAAATCTCGGCCGGCTACGGGGCTCGTAAAGTATCGTAAAGCCTCGGTGGGCCGTCGTAACCATTTGACGTTCTACGTTTTAAGGTCGCTGCACGTTGTACGACAACGAGGTACCAAACGATCCACCAGGCACCCCATGAAAAACTGTATTTCCTCCTATGTTTAACATTTTTCAATGGAACTCCGATCCTTTACCATTCGCCTTCCAATGATCAAACTGGGCTTAGTCATTAGTGATACCGTTTATGCTTCTGTCGTTCAATTTAATTGTCACTCACGGCTATACTTGCCGTACAATAATTGGTCCATCTTCTGCGAGTCTCCTTCGAGTTATTAGAGTTGGTCCTGTTAACATGGCTTTATTACTCACCAAATTACTAAATTGTTAATTCATCTGTAACATGATAAAATCGCAAATTGAGGATGAATCATATGTAAATTATAGAATTCTTGGTAATAGTATTGGCTCTCGGCGGGGTTACTTTCGTGATGATTGGAGAGAAAATTCTGCTTTGTACAGCCTGGGGCTCTGAAGGATAGGAAAGAGAGCATCTCGTCAGCATGTATAGTCGGTGAACACGGCTATGCAGATAGGAAGATTTATGCGATAATTACGAAGCCATCTTTTTACGATGCCGCATAGATGTGTAAGTCCGAGCAGAGACTGTATTGGTGGCCAATAAAAGTTGGCGCGATCGACTGCGGTAACGAGAGCAGAACTTTAGTCTTAAACGAGGTGGAATCGGGCGTTAGCACTTTATAGATGGTAACTGAAACTACCTCGGGCCTGCTAGCGCCAGGACTACTAATCGAACTCGAGGAATCGGCCGGTTCTCGCCAGCCCCGCGGCACATTCTCATCGCTCTCTCGAGCACACGCTCCCCTTGCCTTGCTCTGTTATTACGCCAACTTCAAACTACCAGTGCGCATCATAATCATTCGCCGACCGCACTCCCCTTTCTTCCTTCGCTTCACCTACTAAAGGGAAGGGAACATCGCTGCACCCGGCCGAGCACCACTTTCAGGAATGAAAGAAGAGTACGACTTCCTGTGAATGAATGAAATCAACTAATAGAAACGTAGAAAAGAATTTTCATCACATTTCGAATATATATTATAACGAGATGCATTGGAATGAATTCCTCGAAAACAAGATTATCATCGAACCATGAGAGAATCAAAAGGTGGAAAAGGGAGGAGATTAGTTTAAGTCATCCAGGTTCCCGCTCCACCAACTACCCTTATCACCACTTTCCTTGCTTCCGAAAATTTCACCGCTTCTGAGTTAATTTCACCGATTACTAATGCAGCCGTGCTGCATTAGCTAGAGGCAGGTGTCACCTCAGCCTTCATGCAAGGGTAGGAGTGCGTCGGCTCCCCTATCACTTCCATTACCGCCGAGTAGCATTGTAATCTGATTTA
Source organism: Ectemnius lituratus (assembly GCA_910593735.2). Taxonomy (NCBI): domain Eukaryota; kingdom Metazoa; phylum Arthropoda; class Insecta; order Hymenoptera; family Crabronidae; genus Ectemnius; species Ectemnius lituratus. The sequence goes on from OU343033.1 coordinate 3,796,075, forward strand.
TACTTCAGGAGGAATGTATATTTAATGCCAGACGGATCCCGGGAAGCCAGCGAACGCTTTCTCCCGAGTGGCGAGGATTTGTTCCGTGGCTCCGAAAATACGGCAATGTCAACCGCTGTGAACATGGGTTTGTGTGTGTGAATGCGTGTGAGAAACAATGGACCAAGAGTATAAATAGGGGACAATTTAATACATTTCACAGAAGGTAGTGTGGCGGTCGAGGGCGACGCTTTTGGCATGCTCCAGGTATTCCCTGCGAAACCGCGCGATTTCGTGTTATTACATGATTATTCTTTTGTGAGGTCACAATTCCCCAAGTGAGGGCTCGAGGGGGTAAGAGGGGAGCCGGAGATGGGAAGTGAAATTTATTTGGGCGCCGCCGTAATTGCCCGTTAATTAATGGCAGTGATTTACATACTAATGTAACATGGCATTTGCTTTACTTTCGAGCAATTAACGTCAGTTTGTAAATTAAAATATCCTCTTTACATTGGTTTTAATCGCTTAACGGGCCGGACCTCTTAAGTGGTTGCCGGACCTTAAACGGGCCGGACCTCTTAAGAGCCGACACGTCGCCATAAAATTTTCGGTTATCCGTGCAGGAGAGTGGATACACTCCTCGCGGGTGCCGTATTTCATTGTGTTTGCACATAGATAACACGCGCTGCTAAAAATAAACGGCTGGCTCCTGCCAGGACAGGCGTGTGTCGTATTAAATATTAATGCATTGGTGAATACATGAATTCACTTTTATCCTACTTTCGCGCCCGAACTCCGAGAGCCATCGTTCGTCACGCGAGCAAATATTTAACCCGTCGTGTGACTTGATCTCATTTAAACATCATTAGGCCAACACCTTGGTACAAGCCTTCTGCATCGCATTCTCGATAAGTTCCACTCGCCTTCCTGTCACCTGTGTCTCATAACAGTCCCAACAGATATCGTCTACAAACACCCTCCGCATAATATTACACTTGCCATAATAACTTAAGGGAAAAGGCCAGTTAGAAGGGTGGCAGGTCGACCAGATCGACCTAGAAAGAATAGTACTGCTCTGCTGGAAGAGCGGCCGTGTGAAATCTGTCGATGTTAACGTTAATCCCAGCTGGAATTCAATTTGTAGCCAGCGCCGCAGAAAATTGGTCTACTTCGTAAGCGGGTTCTCGCCAATTCCATCCACCTTCCTTCAGCAGAGAGCTGGTCAGTGGATCTATCATTCTCTTCGACGCTTGATAGCCAGAATAGTACCTACATACCCAGTGGTTTCGATCATGAGCGAGAAAGTGAATTTTGGGGCGAGCAAGACCACCGCGGGGGAGAAAGGTTTTGCCGGTGTTGGGCGGGCGTGCGTGCGAGCGAGCGAGGAAGACAGATGGACTTGTTAATCGATCTGAAAGTAGGTATCTCCACGGGAAGATACGTGGCGTCGGGGTAGCCGTCGGTGGAATGGGATCACTCTCTCGTGTAGGTGGGGGCGTATAATAATCCATTAGTCCGACGGGCTAAATTGAGGGGCGCTTTTGGGCATTGCTTCGCGGGAGAAAGCGACCGAGGGTGAGAAAGAGAGAGAGAGAGAGAGAAAGACAGTGATCGAGCAAGCAAGCAAGCAAGCAAGAGCAACTGCTTGCGTGGAAAGGGTAGAGAGGACGGCTTCCGTGAGTAGAATCGAGAGGGAGAAAGAGAATGTTGGCTGAGTTTGAAGTTGAGTAGTGGCAGGTGGATCGTGCCTGGTGGCTCTCTCACTCTCGTTTACCGGCAAACTTTCTCCTGCTCCCACTTTCAACGGTGGTAGCCATCCGTCCTTGTCGGGTCCGTGATCTCGACTATGACGAGTACATGCAGATGGAGAAGGAAAGGGCGAGGATACACTCAGGCCAGCGGGGCCAGACAATTAATTCGCGAGTCAGGGCTCTGCGGTCCGTTCATCGTCAGGCTTCTGTCCGTCCATTTAAGATTGATTAAGAGTTTCCTGAAATCAGGAGAACCCTACTCCCCATCGCTTCCCCTCGAGATCGCGCGTAACCATGTCCCGGGCGGCGCGGCGCGGCCCGACGCGGCAGCAGTGGCGGCGCGCTTTTGTGCACGGGATAATTGAATCGCCGATATTGGCACACTCGCTTTCGTTTCAGGGGTAGCCACCTGAGAATCGAATTCTCCTAATGGACAAAGGGAACCCGCCGCTTTCAGGGAGCGCTCCTCGACCGCGCCACTTCTTCGGCGGCCATCGTTGAAATCGCATTGCCAAGCGGCGCTTGTGATTTAAGACCTACTTGCACGCATTTCGAGTGAACAATCCCAGTTTCATCCTTATGAGAGGATAGTCGGTCCTCTTGCTTTTCCCGTCGTTGTCTCACTTATTGCTCGAGTAGGTCGAGCGTTAATTTCGAGGACACAGCGAGTACTCGAGGGGTGTTAGAGGGCTGCTGGAGAATTCGCGCGGGCAAAGTTGGCCTCGGTATCGCAGTGTTAACACTTCGTCTCACGGCGTACATACGCCACCGGTGGTGGCGCGTACCAGCTAGATAGCCGGCTCTACATGCATACATGCTCGCTCGCTCATGTGGGTAAACCTGGCATGCGCACGTGTGTGAGGCCATGTGTACCCTCGCGTGTACGTATATCTTGGTTATAGCTATACGGTAGGATCTGGGTTACGAAGCGCGCTCGTTTCGCGGCATTATCTGGTCGGTTGTCCGGTCACGTAGACAGGGCGAGAGTGCGAGCCGGCTGGTCGGGGGTGCTGTTGCTGGCTTCGCTGCAGCAACGAACGGGTAATTTTGAGGATGACCATGCTCCCCCGCACCAGCAGAAAATAGCAGTGACGCAGTGGCCCCTCGACTGGGAACGTCATTATCCACCTTATAATTATGACGCATAATTGCTACGGAAAATCGTGGCCCACCAGCCTCTCGAGCTTTCCTTGCCTCCCTTCTATTTTCCTCCTATCTCCTCGCCACCGAGTTATAAGCCTGAGCCTGAGAGCTTCACTCTGATATCCACCTCCTCTTCCTCCCTTCTCTCGCAGTTTATAGGTTCCCGCGCGATATCGTATTCTCTCTACGCTCTCCTAAGTCTCGGGCCAATGTGTTCCATTCTAGATTCGATTATATCGGCCGCTCAGTCCACTGCGATACTCCTTCCCGTTCTAGGTACGATTCTATCCCGAAGCCACGTAGAACTGCACGTGATCGTATCGAGCTATTTTTTAAAATAATGCACGCCGAGCCCCTTCTTATCCCTCCCTTTTATTCCTTCTCTCGTGCGCTGAATTTTATCGGCGTTGCATGGCAATCTCGACGAGAGTGAATTTATTAAAGATTCTAGTAATCGGATGGTTTCAAGATAGAGAGTTTTACAGAGGAGGATTGCAGTTGTTGTTGTCGACGTTTTTTGTTAACGCCTTGAATTCACCGAGCTGTTTCGCGTCAATTTCGCTTGAACTGCCATCGCCATGGGTGGTGGCTTCAGATGGCTAAACTCTCGGTGTCATGGTTCTCTTGTATCCTGGCATTGTGCGCGGCTTCCTTTCAGCCGGCAGTTCATAAAGGAGGAGCCAGCGATACCAGCGTTGTAGCTGCACTATATCACCGCGTGCCTTAAGGAAGATGTTAATATGCTCGTATACGGGACAGTATACGGGACACCGTATCAATAGGTGGCTTTTAAGCCGCCAAAGTTATTGCAGTAATAATACCACGGCACACAAAACGCTATACAAGGAGTTAGTGCATAAGGCCGAGCTACCTCCTATGAGTCCATCGATATCGACATTTAAAAGGAGCGCATCTTTCCGTGAGCTCATTTATTTCCCGAGCGAACTAAGCTGAAGGGAGATCGCAAGGGGAAGGAAGTACATATGTATCCAAGGACGCGTGTACGCTAATCCGAAAATGTGATTCTCGACAGACGCCGCTCTATCGCGACGTTCTACCCATCCTTTCACGACGGGGATGATGAATCATCCGGCACATATTTTGCGGGAGCAACCGGGGCCGGCGTTCCTGCTACCGTCGCGCCGGGAGATTTCGCCCTTTTCCTGAGTGAGCGAGGACGCAAAATGTTTTCTGACGCGACACTTCGATCGGAAATGGCGCGGAAGGAAAAGGGCGAACGAGGTTTATGAGCTAGCCTGGGAGCACCCTGTGCTCTCTCACTCCCAGCTTTCGTAGCTACGTGATTCATAGAGATATCGCAGAAATCGTGGAGCGCGATAGTTCCTCGCCCGAGATAGAGTTACAGCCACCCTTTTCGTCCTAAACAACGGGAAAAGGTGCGGCTTTTCCAGCAAGGGATTTAGGAATGGACTCGCTTCGCTGTGATACTGGATTCCGTTGAAATTGCCTGTTTCTGATTAGATGGATTCCTGCTGGGTGCAGGGATATTTTTTAAATCTCTCGCTGACACTTCTCAGTTGGGTGCGTCAAACACGCTTGCTCCTCTTTTTGCCAGGCTCCTGCTGAGTGCGAAAGGGCACTCCTGTCGCCCGTAGCAGCAGCAGCCCTTTGTAGGAAAGCTGGCGGTCGCATAGCAGCATCTACCACGGGCTTCCGTCGAGCGTCTCACTTCCACCCTTTCCTCCACTTCACTCAAGCGCCAACTCGGCGCTCTGTCGCAGGACTCGCAGCCCGTTTAACCACCTACGGACACCTCCGCGCAACCTGCACCACACTCTTCAAGGGCTAATTTGTTTAGCCGTCTCGGTAACGACATCTCGTAAAGCGCGCGCTTCCTTGTTTTTTCTACTCGTAAAACATTCGCGCGACCGATTTCCGACCGGCTATCGGACCGGCGCTTGCGTCATGATGAGCTCTTCCTTGTTGTTTTTGCCTTTTTTCCTCGAACCCTCCCACGCTCGACTCGTTTATCCTGCTCCCTCGAGTCGAACCCAAATTACCGGCGACTGGGCTACGCAAAATCGCCCTGTGTCTAGCAGGAGACAGCCCCCTTTCGCGGAAACGATCGTATCTAGCTTTGGGTATGGGTTTGGGAACGCCTGGGGATACTAGCGTTACCAGGAAGCTCTCGCATTTGAAAGGCGCTCCAGAGAATTCTTCAATTGTTAACCGAATGGTGGGAAGAGAGTCGCATGTGAGATTTCGTAGTTGGTTGGACACATGCGGCCTTTGGTGCGTTGTGGGTGTAGGCAAATGGTAAGATATGTCATGCTGGCGTGTTCGCCGGTGAATAATAACGGCAGGGGGCGGTGTGGTAGCGTGTAACTAGGTGGAAGATACCCTGAAACGCGTTAACCACAGGTGCACGGGCAATTACATATCGCGAAAATGCGAGCACCGCGAGGTGCGCGCGCGTCGCTATCAACCACTGCCACCCGCAACAGCGCCCTCGAAAAAGGAAGATAAATCTGAAAAAAGGGGAGGACGTTGGGTTGAGGCCGCCGGGTGGTTAAAATGCATCAGGCTTCACCCTCTGGCGAAGCTCGCGCGCTTACTCTCTTTCTCCCTTACTCCTTTTGCATCCCTGGAAAACGTGTTCCGCGGGTATTCTTCACGCCGAGCGAAAATTATCGCGCGCCGTAACTTTCGCGCTCGCCCACAGAATCCTCCGCGCTCTCTGCGTACGATGAAAATAGTTTGGGGCCAAGAGTGATGCGCGGATTCCAAGCCAGCCGTGCCTGCATCAAGCCGATGTTCGTGGTAATGAGCAATTTCTGTCGACAGCCAATATCTCAGAAATTTCGATGGCACTTTGTAAGTCTCGCGCAAGTGGCGGCTCTGCGAAAGACTTTAAGTCTCTGTCGAGCAGCATTTCATTTGGCCTCTCTAAAAGTAAGTCTTGTCGGCTGCGTAAACTGCAAGATTACATTCACGGATGCGCGCCGACATTGTCGTATTCATTACGCTCCGCTAGGAATTAGCGGAGCAGCAGGCTGCTTTGTAAATTTATGCCGCAGCATGATGCAGCATATGGGACTTACGGTTCACCGTGTAATAGCTGCTCGGCTCCGCCGCGTTCGGCTTAATATTTAGACGCTTTTTAATATTCATGTGGCGAACACGAGCGTGAGTTCCGTTAATGACTGAAACACAACAAAAAAATTGCATTCTACATATTATGTATATCTCCTGTGAGTTGCAGCGGATCAAATTGGCTCAGGGGAGATTGGCTTTGTACTTTGGGGATTATTAAATTCGCGTTTTTATACGCATTTTCGGATTTCGTGCTCAATGTTATCGGGAAAAATGGACAGGCTTCTCATTACGAGGATTCTCCTCTGTTTCACTGTCCATTCTGTTTTTACATATTTCGCACGCAGACTTTAATTATTACTGGCCGGTCGGGGGCTCGGTGGTTAATGTTCATTAAACCGTTAAATATTCTTCTTTCATCGTCAACTTTTTCCTTGTTTTCCCTGTCGGTACTAATTAGTTTACTCGGCCCGACATCGCGCAAGTACAATAATGTAGGCATGTACGCTCGCTATCTTGTCTAGTTTCGCTCTGTTCATTTTTCCGTGGCGCGGCCATTAGCGCCGTGTTGACGCGTGTACCTATTTTTCACGATAATTTCGTCTGAACAGTAATTTCTCGGCGAGCGGGCGAGCGGCGGCATCCTCTCAAATAAGTTTCAACGTCCCATAAAATCATGTCGGATACATTCCGATAACCAGCTCGACGAGAATATTTTCAGCCAGAGGACATTTCTACTCAGGCAACCGAGCAAGTAAACTTCTACTTTTAGTACGTTTTCACGTTGATAAAGATACAATTAGAGCAGTGTTAAAATCAATTGATCAACGTGTCTAACCAGTAAGCTGCTTACTGACTGTTTCTACTATCTCAGCCTCCTAATTACGCGTACATCCTTCTCGTTTCTCTTTCGACGATCTAACAAAAGAACGAGGACCAGTAGGAAACACAGTATTCTTTGATCCCTCTGTTCGACTGATGGCATGAGAACGCATTGACCTAGTATGCTCATTACGGTATTCGACGTGGTACGCTTCTAATTGGATGAAGAATTGATCGAACTCTAATGGCGGTAGGGGCTGAATGCATGAAGGCGGAAGGAAAGGTGGCGCGAGTACACGGCCGCTGGAACAAGTCCAAATCGCGGAGAGGGAAACTGCCGTAGACACAGAAGTCTCCGAAGCACATTCGGCTTAGGGATCCCACCTCGCCGGGGGAATCTCGTTTCCATTTCATGCTCCCAAGGAGAACGGGAAAGAGCCGTGGCCGCCCACTTTCTATATGTATAGGGGTTGCGAGTCGTCCTGCGCGTATGTATTAGGGAAAACAGTGCGAGAAAGCGAAGCTGATCGACAGTACAAAAGCTGGCGCTCTCCGAGCGAATAGGAGTTCGGCTTAATGCCAAATTATTCTCGTCTTAGATCGAGAGAAAGGGGCCTTGGTCGTGAGACGATCAGTAGGAAGTTGAAAAGTCGGGGAGTGGCTTTTCTAGAGGGGCACTTCGCTATGACGTGAAATACGCGCTCAATGAGTCGAGACATGATTGAGGAACGGATGCAGCCCTGATCCGTAGCCACTCTCGATTTCACTCAGCTAAAATCGTTTCGGCTCTCAATCGACTAGCCATATAGTTGCCAGACTAGACACTTCTCACAAGTTTTTCCACCCATTCCACGTAATATTCATTTCAATATTACTTCGAGGATTCCCTTGTAACACTTGTTGATTTATCACTGGGCAGTCCTCTAGCTTCGTCAGCGTGGCTCTTAGAGCCTCTTGTATAGTGGAGGCACATTCATTGAACTCAAATAGATCCTGGCCAAGTAATATGTACCGCTGAGAGTTCCGATCGAGTAGCTTTGTTGTTTGTTTGCCGATCTGGCCGATTGTTTGGAGGAGGCTGAGGTTCGGCGGCGTTGACCTTAGAAGCACCACGATCGATAGGAGGAAGTCTTTGTTTAGAGCGGAGGATGAAGGAGTCGTGGAGAATCGCCCGAGGAGTTCCAATTCCAGGCTCCCTTTTGCCCCCCCCACAAGTTATCAATGGCATTTCTTCTCGTCGGTTTATTACTCTCGCTTTATAGGGTTATATTATTCGCTGTTCGCTCTGTCGCCTCAGTTCGGCGGAGATCAAGCACGATTACCGGTATTGTGTGCTCTCGAGGCACCTTTGTCTCGCCGTCTCAATTCGAAGTGGCTGCCTCTACTTCATGTCAGTTTGCCAAACTCGACATACTATCGCCTATTGCCCCAATAATTCTTTCCCCTCTCAGCCACTCCATCTCATTAAAGCCATTCCAAACAATATCCATTGTTAGCCCGAGTTAATCAGCAATGAAGTGTACCGTTTGGTTACGAGCGCGCGTTAAGTAGCGATTTCTAATTGACCGGACGATTATATTTGCGCGAGTAGGATTAGCGTAATCGAGTGCCATCCACCTGAGGGTCGGGTTGGAAGCCGGGTGTAATGACTTCCGGCCAGAAGAGAAACGCAATCGACTGGCCGGCTAATTATATGGGTTTACGATCGTATGACGTTTGCAAAACTTGCAGTTTAATTTGGCGCGGCTTGGTTGGTCCGGTGAGAGAGTATAGTCGCTGCCAGTTATACCAGACAGTCCCTGAGTATCTGTCGAGGCTTTTGCTTGGGGAAGATTAACGGGAGGCGAGTGAACATGCCGAGCGTGGCATACACAGCTTGTCGTCGGCATAACGATCCGTGAGGGAGATCCGATATAAGCGGGAGAGTAGCGCGCACCGACCACCACCGATTGCAGTGTTCTTCTCTCTTGGTTGACGAATTAATTGCCGGTATCAACGGTTCCGCTAAACTGCTGGGTCCCGCGTTGCCGGCCATTAAGTCGTGCGCCACGACAAGCGCCATAAATCTCTGGGCTCCTGTTTTTTTCCCTCCGCGAGCGCATGTGTGCGGCTTTTTGTAATGTAAATCGCTGGATTACAAGGAAGGTGGGAACGAATTACCCGCGCATGCAAGATCGGTGCTTGGTATAAATGAATTTCCACGCGGGATAGTTGGCAAACGTTCTGTCGGCTACCCCCGGCCCCGCGAAATTGCATCGGCAACGTGACAAAACGCGGACGTACGGCTAAGTGAATAAACGTTCGTCCGCGCTCTGCTTTCGCCGACCAATTTACAGTGCGCACGGATAATTATCGACGTCGATAATCCGATCGGCGGACTATGCGTTTCGCGGCAAACATTAAAGCCCGCTTGTTGCCTCTCTCCATTGTGCGTACGCTCGCGCGGAAAATGCTCGCTTCTTTCGAAAACACGCGCCCTGTAATCGAACGCTTACCCTGCTAATTCTCAATGGATTGCCGAGAATGGGTAAGTCTGGCGCTATCTCTCGCCCGGCAGTATCGCGTCGGCAGGGCAAAGCCGACGGCCTCCGCTTTCAATATGTAAGTTGTAATCTCGCAAATCAGCAAGCTCGTGCCTTCACGTCCATCTCCCCTGCTCTTACGCGTCGACGAATTAATTAGCGGTATCAGCGCCCCGGTAAACTCACTGCAGTGCTGGTGGCGGTGTTGCCGCCCCCCGGGGCTACCTTCTCTATTAGATCGCGTTTTACGTTGCTTGTAATACCCTCCTTCAGCTCCGTGTACACATATCGATTACGGGAGCCAGGCGAGGTCGAATCGTTACCGATTTCCGTGTACGCGCCAATGAAGGCACTGCCTCTTCTCTCCTGTACGTGCGTGCCTCCACCTATCTCGCCACTATACATACCTACGTCCAGCTATCTACGATACATATGCAGACGGTTGGTCAGGTTGCATACCGTGAACAGCAGCTACTATTATCCACGTGGAAGTGGCCGATATAATCTCGGCTGATTTGGTAAACATATTAAGTGCAATCTGAATAATGCGCGCGCCGCTTAATGTCACGGGTGAGGTCTGCCGCAATCGGATATCCCCGGAAAATATGTAAACTACGCGCCATCGAAGCACACCAGGCGATTCATATGCCTGCGTACGCTTAATTATCCTTTGGCATTAGGCCGCTTACTTATGTAAGTAGTATATCGATTGGACATTTCCGGCAATGCCAGAGATTATCTTTCTATCGGCAAACTTATCAGCAATTCTATTGGTTTGATCACATGAAACATACCTCTTCACCGAAAGGGTTGCTTTCGTGGAGGGTGTACGCTGTGGCTTCAGGTTGAAATCCACCGATGGAGGACTGGCCAATCGTCCGTCGTAGATGGAGAGCGGCATTCATTGCCGGCTGCTAATAAAGTTCCGGCTAAAAGCTCAAAGTACCGCGCGGCGAGTTGTATAAGCACGGCTCGTGGTCCATCGGAAGTAATCGGGCCGGTGACAGGGGGTTAGCCGGTGATCCAGCCAGATATGCCAATACGGCTGGGTACTTGCATCGCAAGCCGCTCGCTTATCTAGATGAGGAAGCTGCATAGGCGAGGTCGGAGCTAGCAACTTACAGGGAAAAGCGCCCCATCGCGATGTCGACGCACTCGGATAATATTGGTTTGTGCTCCCATTGACATGTCAAGATATGTCCGTGGTGCGCTTGAAGCAGTACCGATTAAACTAGAAAGTAAGCCGCTCTCTTCGCGGGAACGAACCTCTGGCAACTTTAGCAACTACCACACTAATTACTAATTAGGAGAAGAACTTATGGCGAGCACTCATACCGGCAGTGTGTCGGCTTCCTTTTTCCGGGCAAATATTCTAATTAATCCTGCACTCTCTCTTGGCGCGATAAACGAGCGATTATAGATTAACACGGAATGCCAGTGACCCACTTAGACCGCATGACGCGAGTCGGTGAATTAAGCGTTAAAGCATTCGGGCGAAACGCGGTCGGCGGCGCGTGAAAAAAAGCTCGCCCGGGAAGCGGAGCGTTCGGGAAAGGTAACAGTGTGATTTTATTCGCTGCTATGGATAACAGTAATGCAATGCGCAGAGTTGGTGGCGAGCGGGCGCGCGTACCGTCGAAACCTTTGTCGCATAATAAATAAATACACATAGAGTTTGATGCTTGTGTATATGTGTGTATCGGAGGGAGGGAATTCCCGTTGGGTGGGCAAAAATGATCATTAGCGCGCATCCTGGCATCTGTATTTCGTGGGCGAACTGCGGTCGCGCACGTGCGCCATCCTCTCAGCAGTGATACACAGAGGGCAGGTATGTAGGCACGAGGTACGACTAATATGCAAAGAGGCGCGATATGAAATCGTTACGTGAATTAACAAGTTAAACAGAAGCAGATTAATTGGACGCGCGCTGCGGGTTGTCGGCCTTATTTACATTAAATAAATGAAAATCGAATGCGAAGGAGGGAAAGGGAAGCATCGGCTCACTCCCTACGGGATGGATGGGCGGTTTGGGTGGGCGAGATGGGGTGATTCGGTCACCCACGGTCTCGGTACGCATTGTCATTGTTTTCATAGATAACGCCGGCCGATCGAACGCCCGTTATCGAATCTGGCGTAAGCGATAACAAACATAGTAGTGCCCGCCGCGTTTACTTTAGTAATTACCAATGCAGAATACACGGCCGCGACGAAACTCGAAATGTCAATGGACACACCACCCGGACCCCAGTATATACATGCATCTAACGCGTGTATACATACATCGAACGCACTCGCCGACGTAGCGACGGTGAGCTTGGTGCGGAACCCGCCGCGGAAAATTTGGTCGAACGCACAGTGACAAATTAATATTGCTTCCGCAATAACATCGAGTGGTTATTAATTGTATGCCGCTCTCGGATATTTGTTTGTCTATGGAGGGAGCCTCCTGCTGTCGCACGCGCGCGCGCATGTACCAGCCTGGGAGATAGAGTTCGCTGCTCTTGCAAACGGACCACTAGCCAATACTTCCGAGCACTCGCAATTGGTGTGTTCATCCTGACTGTTTGCGAAGATTCCTCTCTCACCCATGCACGTGCCATCCCGGGACAGCTTCATTTTCTCCTCGCGCCATCCAAGTACCAAACTAGAGTATCTAAAGATTGGCCGACAAATGCGATTCTAATAACCGACGAGCGCAAGGTGGTCGGACGACCTATCGACTTCCTGACGATGAGTGACGCCCGTCGAACGTATTATCGGCCTCGTAAACTTCTACTTGGCTGGGTGAGATCGCTCCGTAAATGTCGATCGTTAAATCACAGCAACCTCGCGAGCTCGCTTGGAAAAGTTATTGGTCCGTTTCCGGAAAGGTAGCCACCGCACTCCGCACCCCTCCCATCTATGCTTCAAACGTAAAAATACGTTTAATCTTGTTTTCCGACTGGAAGTTTTTGCTTCCGCCCGTACCGGATATTGAGGAAGCTGTAGAGGCTCGTCAAATAACGTGATATTCTGCCTTGAATATAGATTGTAGCTTGCGAAATTGCCGGAAAATTCGGATGTTATTGCCACGAGCCGGGAAGTCGAGCGGAGTTGGGGTAGGAGCAAAGCATACATTCATATTTCCCGGTATTTATTTAATCCATTGTATACATTTAAAAAATGGCGAGGAGTATGATGAATGCACAGTCGGCTTGCATTGTCTTGCGCGATGCAAATGGCGCCTGCTGTACACTGGCTTTGTTTCCAAGAACCAGTCGGTTCAATAGAAGCAAGATGAAGGTTTCCAGTTACACCGTTTGTTCGTTCATTACGCAGCGAAATTCATCCTTTGTTCGATTGTACAGGCACAGGTATGTATGCACAAATCCCAGAGAAAGAGAGCAGCAGACACAGAAAGGACGAGCGAAGGGCGTATGGATTTTCGCGTCAGATTTTCCCATTCGAAGACGATACTTGGTTAGAAGTATCATCTTTCGCCGTGTACACAGCAGTTAGCAAAAGCATTTCCTCGTCTCGCCGGCACCCCTCTGAAACCAGATATCCGTCCTAATTGCTTTGGCGATGACTTTCGTAAGCGTCCGATAGAGGAACCAGAGCGCGTTTAAAGGAAAGCAGATAGCATCGTTGGCACTCAACAGAGCACAACGAAGATGAACCAAAGGAAAAAGGAAATCCGTGAAAGGGGTAAAGTAACGATCGGAGAAGCGTCGACAGACATGAGAACTGTCGATAGATCGATCCCACAAAAGCAACCACGAGAAAGCTGGCTCATTGCTTGACCCTGACGAACAGGAACACGTTTCAACCAGAGTCAATATGTCTATAACTGTCAGGTTAAATAGTAGACGATGGTAAAGCGATCGGCGATCCACTTTCAAAATACATCTCACAGTTATTTAATTCACCGTATACGTCAGCAGTATTTCCACATACGTAGAATACGTCAAATGACCAATAAATCAACTCATAGTCGGATTACCCGCTGTGGATTCATCGGAGACGTTCTGTTACTTGTGAGTTCAAGCTATCGCTTCAATAATTCCAGGATAGATTCTGTGAGCTATAAATACGTGTCCGCCCATACGGGTGGGTTACTAGAAAGTATTGCCTCGTGCGAGCTCCATAAGAAATTGCACCGACTCCGATTCTTCCCAAGAGCGAGGCTGGAGGGCAACTATAAATATTCCCTCGTCACGTGCACGATTCTCCATCGACATTACGCTAGTTACTTACTTTCTAATACGTATGAGAATTTTTAGATGAAATCATTGAGTGGTCTTTTGTCAGTGCATAGATTACTCAAGTATCCACACTCAACTGCATGTGCATATTCACACTTTCTCACTAAGAATAAAGCAGGTATTTCTACCTCCACATATACATAAATCTAAATTCAATCGGGTTATCGGAAGGATCTAATCGCGTCCAATCAGCCGGGAAGCATTGGAAAGCGGAAGCGAGGAAAAGCAGTGAATCTGATTAGTCAATCAGCGGATCACCCAGCTGCTCGAAGGAGGTAAGGCGAGTCTCGGAGCGTCAGGTGGTATTCTGGATGCTGGCCTTCGTACGGAAAGATTGGCGGAAAAACGAAGGCCAGCACCAACGGTGCCATGAGGAACGGATGCACCGGAGGAAAATCGGGGATGAGAGGGGTGGCAAAGGGTGGCGGATGCAAAAGGCAGAGAACCCGCAGCCAGTTGGGGGGAAAGACTGAGACTGAAGGCAGAGGAAGGAAGAGGTGGCGGGTGGAAGCCGGAGCAAGGAATAGGCGAACGATAAATGCGGAAATCGGGCTGAATCCCAGGAGGTGCTCCACCGCAGTTCACGTAAATGCGACTCCGCGTAGGAACTTGCGACCGAAGATCTTTGTCTCCGAAGCCGATCGTCGGAGAGAAGATTCGTAAGATTTAACCGAGAACGATGAGAAATGCCAACGGTGCACGTCTGACTTGAGCCTCGCACGTCCTGTGTACTTCACTACGACTTAAACTATTCCACGTTTTCTTACTGATTGATTCCGCGCATCGCTTTTTTCATCAATATAAATGTGTGTCTAGGCCATGTGTGTTGGGGTTATAAAAGAGCTGCTGCTTGCCTGCACTCGCGCGTTCGGCACGCTTTAAGATAGAAGGGTAAAAAGCTGTGGGGCGCCGGCACTTGTGATGTTCTAGCTCTAGCCATTATTGCGCTGTTGCCTTTTCCAGTTTACCGACTCGGGCCCACCATCACCTCTGCCGCCATCCTGAAAGCACCAGGGCTTTGTTGCAACGTAATTGCGACATAAATGTTCGGGCCAACGGGCGTGCGCGCGCGCGCGCGTGTTGCGCGTGTACGCCATACTGAAAGCCGTACGGACAAAGAGGAGTTCGTTAAATTAAACCGCACGCGCAGCCAAATTTACATGGCAAAGTCTTTACACGCACGCAGGCATCCACGCACGCGGCGGAATTCGGGAAAGTGGGTGACGGCAGCCAAACGTAGCAAGGAGTTATAGCGAGGCGGCTTGAAACGTATAAACGTTTTCTACTTTACGAGCGCCCCCTTTCTCCACTCTCTTTCACTCACTCTCTCTCTCTCTCTCTCTCTCTCTCTCTCTCTCTCTCTCTCTCTCTCTCTCTCTCTCTCTCTCTCTCTCGAGAATTATGATTCTCGAACTTTAATTCACAAAATTATGCAGTTCACACGTTTCCACTGGAGCAGGAGAACGCGTCTGTTTTTGGGGCGAGCCTGCCGCCACTCATGATACTCTCTTAACTCCTGGGCGAATTTATCGTACAAATTTTACGTAATGCGTCAGAGAGAAAGCACATAACCCTCAACTCCAGCGAGGATCGAGTAATGCTCGGGCAAAAATTTGTTGAAGCAATTCGCTTGGAATGTAGGCCACAACACTTAATGCATCCAACCAGACTGGAGCACGGTGAAGTGCCTCCACCCGATAGTCTCAGCATTAAGTGTTGATTTTTTTAATTCTCGATCCCGACCTTGAAAGAGTATTCTACCTGGCTCTCCACAAATTCGCCAGAAATGTTCTGTATGTACTGTGAATTCGTTAGTACTCTTCGGGGCGACCTGGAGTGCTCAAGCGCGACTGGAGATGGTGCTCCAGTTAATCAGCAGAAGACTGTTTATTTATTCACGACTCGAAAGAGGTTCTTACCACCCTCAAAGCATTTGCAAAGACTCGAATTTTCTGTAAATTCATTGCTTGTCAAAAGCTATACTTGTAAGTTAAAGACCACCTCAGATTGAGCGGTTTCAAAAATACACAAGTATTGCACAATGCTTGAAATTCTTAGGAGTGTATTACAATTACTGGGTGAGAAGGAGAAGGGTAAGACCGAAGTCAGTCAAGTTTCGTTGGTTTTGGCCGAACCCTTAGGGGATGAAACAGTTGGTAGGGTAATCGGAACAACAGGAACATCAGGCTAGAGACGCCGGGCGATATTCGTGTATACCGTTCGATCATAGTTGGCTTTGCCGACACGATTAATCAGACACCCTCCTCTTCAACGGATGGCTGGAAATGCTGCAAAAACAAGGATGCAAGAGCGCCACTCGAAGAGACGCTTGTACCTCCGTGTCGAGATCATTCCAAATAGAATGCCCTCGTTGTAGCATCTCGTACTTTCGTATCGACCCCATTTCCGCGAATTGTTGTGACAGAAAACAGCGAGTAGTCTTGCAATAAGTCTCTGCTGTCCGCTCTTCACCCACCTCTTCTACTTTCTTCTCTTGACGATCCGACAGCAATTCGCTCTGCTGCTTGCACTTTTACTTCCTGCTTTCTGCAACATATATTAAACACGCGTATCATACAATTCCATTAATACTTGGCAGAAAGTTGGATATTATCACATGATTATCCTTGATCCACAGTTACAGACATATCTACTAATTACATATTCCAACAGAGGGAGTCTGCCTAGTAATTGCAAACACTCCCGGTTGTCCCTGTATTTGTAAAGGGATTAGCTAATAACAAGGGTGTTTTCGATACAATTCCAACCGTTACACCACTCAAGAAATTGATTAATGACCAATTCCAAACGAAAAGAGATACATCTCGGATTCTAGAAAATACCTGAATAAAATCTAAAGAATGTATATAGTGCTTGGACGTAAACATCATGAATTCGGCTGTGCACATGTACCAATGCGACACGTACTTAATCACCGTGTGACCCTCAATTTACAGTGTGCCGTAGTATAGTGTTAGATAGAAGCTTGTCTAAGAGCAAGTGAGAGAACACGGAAGATGAGTGGACGAGAGCGAAGTATGCAGCAGCAGCAGCAGCAGCAGCAGCAAAGGGTAGTCGCTGAGCCACCATAATTCATTCGGCAGACAACCAGAAATCCTGGAAACATACATTTATGCGACGCTTCATGCCAGAGGTGGAGTGGGTGCTGTTGTACAAGTGCATGAGAACAGCAGGGGGCGATGCAGTGGCCGAGAGTGGTGGAGAGTTAGTGGAAGTGTAAGGGTGCACGTCCAGCAGTAGAGGAGAGTAGAAAGAGGGAAACTGATGGTAGAGGCATGCGGGAGGGACGTCGAAATCAGGATGACAAGCGTAGAGTTGGCCTGGTGATGTACGACGCGCAGATACGCGCTATCATACCAATAACCGTTCAAATAATAGTCCTCGAGCCGGTAGCCGGCGGCGGCGGCGACTCCATTCTATCCGATCTGTTCTCCTCGCCGAACTAAAATCGCCGATATGTCCGTGACGATTCGCTCCAGTGGTAATACGGTGGCATCGAGGGGTTGCTGGGTCAAGCCTTGCGGCATCTCTTTTCCAATCGGTCCAATGGGTCATCGTTTTTTTGGGCGAGGTCAAACTTGCTACTTGGCAAGCGCATCTTGATCACCCGACAGATAAAGTGCCAGTATCGCTGGGTCACAATCTAATAGGCGACATCCAAGTCGCATCGAACGATCGGAACGACACTGACCCCTGCTAGGGGTTTGCCATGGCTGGGCTTAACAGTCCCATTCCACTGGAGAGAGGCTCTCTGACCTACCAAACGCATAACACCAGCGCCTACTTGAACGCACTGCTGAGAGCTAGCTGCCAGCGTACATACATACGCGAGGCTTTATATTATACATATGTATACATAGTATACGTACGTGCTTGCAATTCCTCAAGAGGTGCTTAAATTAACTGCATTTTGGCCGCATCACGCGGTTTTCCTTAAATCTGTTTCATGCGGAACTAAAGTGGATGGAGGATACAAGTGTATGAATGGGCTTAGCTCGTTTTTGTTATGGCAAGTAAGGCGTAGCAGTAATTGGTTCAACGGTCATTGATACATATTCGGGGAATGCAAGTAGAGAAGAGTATACTTTTTTGTTTTCATTAGAAAAACGTTTACTCGATCTCTGCCGAAATTCTGTATCGTGTCACTGTTGCGCAGTATGAATGCATCTTTAATCGGCTCATAGGGGTAGGTCGGAACGCGATTTGGCGTAAGCCATGGCTTAAGCTTCAGCTCTCTCTAGATGAAACAATGAGAGGCAGAGGGGGATGAAAACGGAAGGGTTGGGAACGCAGTATAGATTCGTAGATAGCCGAGTCCAATTAGAAGAACTGCCAGTCCGCCGAAGCAAATAATACAAACTACCAACGAAGCCACTCTCGATGTTGCATGCCTGAACAAACCGGTTTCCACTTTGCACATTACTGTTACCAACCGTTATTGCATGATTGTTATGCCCGCACGGATGGGTAGGCGCCCTAGCGCTTCCAGGTTAGATCACGGAAAGTATTTCCCTTTTAACCAGCCACGGAATTGCGGGAAGTGTTACGACCGCGATTTAATAACTTGCAAAACGGAATCGGTTTCCAGCATGTTACCGGCTTGTACGACGAACGGACTACCACCGATTCCCAGTGAGTGTTACTTCTCTGCTTTCGTGGCACCTCCGATACATTAATGTGTAGTACCATTCAGCCAGTCGTTTTTCGTGTTAATTACTCGGGTTGGGTTCGAGCAGGTGTGCATCGGATATTTCAATTCTGAGTCATTGGAAATATGTATTGGGAAAATGGGGCTATGTCGTGGGATGGGGGATGGGTTGAGCTTCCGGTGGGAGAGCAATCGAGCGTACGATACGTAGACCGCAAGCGGCTAGAAACAGGCGGTGCTCGCCTAGCGCGACCTCGTTGTCGGGTAGACATACAGTTCTGCTGGCGGTGTGCAATAACATCGAAACTCGACGAAACCGACGACGCTGATCCGAGTTGTCTGGCACGGAACCGGGTGAACCCAGTGTACGAGAGAACCGGTACTTATGGGGATGTAGCTACACACAAAGGTAGAGGCACCTCAGTAGCGAGTGGAGCATCCGCTGTCTACACGATGTGCCAGCATGCGAAGGGAGTGCTCTGCCGCATAGAGCATGCAACGCTCTCCCATTCGTCGAATGTGTGTGCACCGACGACGTTGTGCAGCGCACCCGGGGATAGGATAGGGCTTTAGCACATACTTAATCACGGCGCGGCTTTCCCCCTGCGCGAGAGATTTCGCCTCCCTCTTTCTCCTACTTTCCGGCTTTCCGAGCCCTCTCGGTTCCTTCGTTATTCTGTTTCTATGCCCCTTCCTCCGTCTTTGTCTGCCCTGAGTGCTGCAGCGGAGAGCTGCAGTTGAAGCTGCACATTCGGAGCCCTCCTTTCTTTCCTCGCCCATGCTCCAACAGTCTGCTACTGTCTTTCGCCCAGCTTCTCTCTTTTTGCACCACACGTCCGAAAAATTCCCGCTGCCATGCCGGCATGCTCAACTAAGGAAAAACTCTTTACGAAATTAAATTGGGGTACGCGTGCCGGATGCAGGACGAACATTCGCCTCCAGCATAATATTCCGAAAAATAGTCAGCTAAGAAAATTCAGCCTCTTTCTCAGTCCTTTCATTTGCCAAATCTAACCCAGGAACTAATTTTTTGAGTGTCCTTTCATTCCACTGTTCTCTCTATTTCCATGAATATCTGCGAGAACTGCAACTCTGAGTTCTCCTACTCGAGAATCTTATTTCGCTGAAATGACTTTAGTGCAACTAGTTGTACTGCTGAAAGGAAGTATGTCGGATCAGCTGGATTTCCTTGGTTCATACATATACATAGACATACATAGGTAGTGTCGGGTAATCGTCGTCAATGAAACAATCGGGTCTTTGAATCCATGTTAACACTTGCCAGCCGTAACAAGGTCGTCGTGTGCGTAAGTGTCCTAAGCAGGACACTAAACCGCCAGAGTAAACTCTCGAGCGTGGAGCGCTCGGGCGCGACCTTTCAGGCGTCGCGTTCCCCCGATTCGTGGAGAATCAACAGCCTCTCACGTCAGACCCCAATTTCCGCAACAATAATACGGGCTTAAACAAAGCCGGGCCAGTGCGCGCAACGCCGTCAGAGCGCCAGTGTACGTAGCGCCACAGCGCATGCACATCAAGTACATCTCCGCCTCGGCAACACACCGGTTACATTTAGATGCTCGCACAAACAACCGTTTCAATTCGACGCAACTCGAAGGCTCGGCTAGCGTACCGTCACTTGTCGCTTCAGCCTAGTATCCAACCTCTTTCTGAAGCCCCGAATCCCAACACGAGACTGTTCCCATCCAACTTTGGCTGACTGTCTATCTACTCTCTCTACTTGCGACAACAAGATTGTTGTGCCGATAATCCAACTGTGAAATCGCACAGCATCTCGTTCGCCCATCTTGAATGTCTTCTTCCCGTCACTCTCTCCCTCATTTCGAGCATGTTGATGCGTTCATTAGGATGCAGCTGGGCTTACTTCGCCCCGCACGTTGAGCGTGATTCTCAGAGAGCTTGATGCGTTTTGACAGCCTGCGACAAACTACCCCCACGGAAATTTACGTACCATACTTCACTTTAACTATGACGAACCATGAAATTCTCATTTCCGGAAGTTTAAATCAAAGGGAGAGAGAATATTCTATCAAAATTTGCAGAGCGAAATCTGCTCTTTTCCGTTGGTCTGTGCAATTACTGGTTTTGGTAGCGGATAATTGGTAATTACGAAGTTCTTGCCGGTTCCGATAGTTCGTAGTGCGTGTTGGTCAAAGTCTCTTAACGGACGATTAACCTGCAGGCAGGTAGAGCCGCGTGGGACTCGAACTTCGGCGAATATGCTCTCTCGATTGTATTATAAGGGGTGTTAGCTGATCTGCGCGGCAGAGGGTCGAGTCTCCGTCTCATTCGAGCGTGCGCTTGATAATATAATACATCCACTCGCTGGTAGATGGGCGCGGTTGCGAAAGTTGTCCTAGACACTGTTCATTATCATAGCTTTACGCGCTAAACTGGTAAGTGAAGTTTAATCGAGTTATTACGGACTCGGCAGCTCGCGCTCATCTCCTTTCCAGGAGGTGTCAATCCAGCAAAAGTGATTATCCACGTGCTACAGAGATTGAAGCAAAGGAAGGAAGATCGCTCGAATCATTGCCGGGAAAATTAAATATGTATTTTTGCAAACTAATGCAAGGACCACTGCGTTAAATTGAAAATGCCGATGCACCATTTTTAGGTAAAAATCAAGCGCGGTATTATCCGGGATTGCCTTAATCATGCGAATTGAGTTGGAAATGGTATGGAACATAATTAGGAATCACGTATGATATGTGCAGTTTCCAATGAATATGCTTACCGGTAGCCATTGGCAAATTATCACGCGGATGCATTCAGCGGTACACTCAGTAGATTGGCTGGCATTCAAAGCGAGGCTTTTCCAATTAGCCGCGAGTAGATGTGGATCGTTGATTTTCGCGACAAACAGAGCAAGATCCATGGAGATTTTCCCGGGGATAATTCGGTGCTGGGCTGGCTATTTCATTTCGCAGGGAATCACCAGCGGCGGGCTTTCCGAAGGAGCAGAGGCGTAAGGGAAAACAAACGATTTGCGCTGTTAAGGACTTCACCAACAGTGAGTGCCGAGTACCCTTTAGAGCCGAAATGCGAGGGCGTAATGCGTCTATGTCTGCAGTAGCATTGCAGCGCGTTGCGTAGTTCCTTTCGAGTGTGTACTTCTGCAAATGCGTTCCAAGAGCGACGTAGTTAAGCGGACGCGTACGAGTTCCGCGATATCTGGGCCACAGGGAGAGCGAGACCAACGGATTTTCCACAGGAGGATCTCACAGATTCCCATTCTCGTCTCTTTTCCGTAGCGTTCATAAATCATCGGGCAGTGAGCACTTCGCTCGAGGCCCACGATAGGAGCACTGGGTGACAGTGCTCTTTTTTTCGGCCTCTCAAACTGTATATCATGGGTTCGACGTCAGTCGACGCTAGGGCATAATACCGTCCCAGCTGATTTCCGCCAACGCGCCATGTAATCCAGTGAATAATGAAAACATTATCACGTCCGACAAAGTGCGCTTTCGGCCCTGTCAGGTCGTAGCAACCATCCAGCCAGCTAACCTCCGCATAGGATCGACTGGAGAGCACTTTTTCGAGCTGCCTAGATGCCGAACTTCCCTGCTCTCTGCACCGGCAGCCACCAGATACATTGTCGTGTCGGGCAATGAAAAATTGCCGCAGATTTCCCGGTGGGGAAAACTGCTGGCGCAACCAGCGACCTACCTATAGGTGCATCCGATCTGCAGGTGTACGTGCCGTCTCCCTCTCGCTGGTAGGGCCCTCGCGCGGCTCCCCGAAAAATATAGGAAAAACGGAGATGAGCGTGTGAGCGAGCAAGCAACTCCAGGAGAGGAAGTGCACTCTCTGCCCGAACAAATAGTATTGGATAAATCAGCGTGCTCTCTGTCGCGTTCATTTGGGAAAGGAAAAAGCCGCTGCTCGCACGCACGTGCGTGCCACCGGTGAAACGTGCCGGTGAACCCGCGTGCCTCGCTCTCCCGCACTGACGGATATCCATCCAGAACACATCAATTTTTGACGCTGATTTATACCGGCCTCGGGAAAAAGTTCGACGCAACCCGATCCTGATCGCTTTCCCCGATGCTTTTGGTCTTCCTCGGAAATCCATCGTTCATTATTATCACCAGTGCATGCGACGCGTCGGACTTATGCCTGACTTATACTACTTACATTCTCTCCACGTTATGTTCTCTTTCCACACTTTCATTCGAGGGAATTCCTAGCTATTCGGATTAAAGTACATAACGGAATATTTTTGCACTTTAAATTTCGGATTGTGGTAATGGATATTGCAATTAGCGAAGGCCTTCACTAGACATTTTCTGAAAGTACACACTCGATGTTACTTCAAATCGAAACGTACGTGCTAGCAAGCGAAAAATCGAACCATCACTACGATGATTGACAGGATGTGTCCGAGATTGAACACGCGAGGTTTTTCCAGAGTAACACGCCCGTGATAGTCTGATAGCTCGATTGCGTAACCACTGTCTATCATTGGTTTCTGTTTCGCTGGATTAGTTTGACAACCGCGTGCGAGCCAACGGGCTACATAAACTGACGGAGAGAAGAAAAAGAGAAGCTAAAGAAGAAAGTTCGTCCGAAATTCCTAGCTAGTTCTAATGAAAAGGTAACTACATGCTGGGTTTGAGCCCCCTGAGCATGGCCACAACGAACTTTCCTCGATACACGTTCCGTAATGCATGGACCACGAAACTCCGTGGCTTTTCGTCTCGGTGAATTCGGTGCGCTAATTAAATTCGTATTAATCTTTCCAGCAAATATTCCCCATTCCAGTGCATGCGTAGACTGGTTTGATCAAAAGCGCCGTCGGACATAGTCCCTAGACAATGAGCCTTGATAGCAGTGTGCCATTTCTCGGGGCAATAGTACAAGCAGCAGCAAACTGGCACCAGCAATTGGGCAAGAGCAGTTGAAGGAGGCGGAGAAAGAGGAGAAGTAGGAAGAGGATATCGTGGAGAACAAGGAGAAAAATTGAATGGTCCGCGTAGAGAAGGAGGGTTTGCCACGAAGATCGAGAGCGGGCAGGACTTTAATTAAGGAAATTGAAATAAAGGAGCCACTGTGCTCGGGGTCTAAAGCGCATCGGTGGCCCAGCCTGGCTGGCTGGCTGGCTGGCTGGCGGCGGCTGATGAAATAACCGGAAGATCGGTTGGCTTAAACCCCCGCAAAACCGTTTTAAAAGGCCGCGGTAATTGTTGTTTTATGAAGGCAATCTACTCGGTTTGCCCGATTGCCCGGTGCTGCAATGACGGTCGGTAAGGGGTTAAGAGAAAACTGCACTTAGCGGTTCGCCTTAGCTAAGGTGGCGGCCGGGTGAGGAAGCGTGGGATGTAGTAGGATAGTACTACACGTGCGGCATCGGGCGCGTATCCACATAGGCATACATAAGGCAGATTAGGATCGGCGTGCTCGCGGCTTGCCGGCTTTAAGTACGTGCACGCACACCGCGGGATCATATCGGCTAATTGAATTGTCTCTAAGACCGGCTTACGGGCAAGGAATCCACCTTACCCTGGCAGAGGTGTACCCGCCGGTGCCATTTCGCCGCGCAATATTATCATCGGGAATCGCCGGCAGTCCCATAGCCAAACGATAAGTGCGTCTTGTTATCGTTACGTGGCAATGTAATGACAAAGAAAACGCTTGCTCTGTAAAATCATGCGGATAAGCATCGTCGTGCGTCGCCTAATTAAAGCTAGCTCAGAATTCCTGCTGTTCTAACGTCCCCGTGCTAATCGTAATCGCAACCTTCAACCTTTAAGATTTCTCTTAGTTAACAAGATTTGATCAGTCTTTTTACTCATGGGTGATTAAATATTCTGAACGTTTTGGATGGTCCAAAAACTACATGGTTTGATCAATTATCACACAGAGTGCTGCCGTTAATCGACTCGGAATGAATTCGTCAGTTTCCGTTCACTTTCCCGCGGCGTGCCACTGCATTCGAAAGCGGCTGATGGTCCCTCGCGCGTTGAATCAGGGCCGATAAAAACACACGGTAATTATTCCGGGTGGCGCGCGTGCCGCGAGCGGACGTATACGCTTGCTCCGATTTTCCCAGTGGGGCTGGCAGTATCGAGTGGATAGAGCGAGCGCGTTTTATAATTCGAGATCTCGCAACATTTCCACTGACGGTTTTTTCTAGCAACACCGGTCAACGGGTTCGGTGTACATGAAGCCAGCGTAACGTGGTCCCCGGGCCTTCCTCGTATCCCGCTGGAAAACGCCCTCACAATCGTCGAACACAATGGCTCGCGTGGTGCGTGTCTCGGGCTGGTGGTCCACAGGCTCGAATGAACGCGCTCTCTCTTCCGCATGATCGCGATAGAATCCTGGCTGACGCTACCGCACGTGTTCCCGAGCAATAGAGGCAGCAGCAAAAAAAAAAATCACCCGTTTCCTGGATGACGAGCAGCAATGGTGTTGTGTGGCCGGGAAGGCCAGCATGGGGTTACCGGTGAGCGGTGCAGGACATGCTTTCGGAAATATGAATACGTTCACGGTGATTCGGTTAATTTTTAACGCGGCACCGTGCGGTAGTCGGCCAGAGCAGGCAGGCAGGCAGGCGGGTAGGCAGGCGAGCAGGCAGGCAGGCAGGCAGCTCGTATTGCGTCCGGTTCGCCGGCTGCGGTCTATGGGACCGTTCACTGAAAATCCGCTGTGAAAGGAGGACCAGGGTGGAACGGTATCTGGCGCGCGGGCGCGCAATCCGCGAGGTTAAGGGTGCCAGGGCCGAGAGCCGTGGGCGGAGGGGGTGTATTGCGGGAGTCGCGGGGCGTCGAGCAGGAAGAAGAGCGTTTGTTGGTGGATGTCGTTTGCTATTGAGGGCTCCGGGCACCAGGGGTCATGAATGCTTGTCAACGGTGAGATATGATGCGTGGATTACCCCCTCGGACCCCTCTTAGTGACGCTGCAGCTCGATACTGCTCACCCCTTTCAGCCGGCACTCCTCTCTTTCGCTTCCGTTTTCCTCTGCTTTGCCGAGGCCACCGCCAGCTCCAGAGCCACTTACCGTCAGCCTCCCACACCCTTCCACCCCCTACCACCTATATGTAGGAAAATGTCTGTTTAGATACTCGCCTCTGCACACAGACCTACACTGCCACCGAGAGAATTCAACTGGAATCGAACGTTACACTGCTCCCCGGCCACATAATAGTCCCGCAAATTAAAAGCCGGTTTTCGTGTGTGCGGGCATTTTGTGTGCGATTGGTTTTACTGGCGCGCTCGAGCCGGATCGCCGTAATCAGCAAAGCCAATTCAATAATAAAGGTTTTAGTATCGGCTACCGAGTGCGCTTCGCATTTTCACCGGGCACATTGTCAAAAAAAAAAGAAATAGTTTACGAGCGCGGTTTGTACGCAAATGGCGGACAATTGTGCGGCTATAATAACAAATCGAGAACGATTGAAATTTCCCAACGGCAAACATTAACGTACAATAACCGAAATCCAGTCGATTTTTGTGTGATTAGAGTGAGTCAGTTGTAATAAATACAAATGGCAACGTCTGCCGCTTTACATGGCGGTTGGAGGTATAATATATCCCTTGGGTGGATTTTCACTAGAGTGAGTAATAACGAAATTGGGTGATCATCGATGTGTTGTCCTTTATGAATTCAGAACGATTCAATTATAGTGCTTTCCCGCGCGTATTCTTCTTAACAATGACGGCGTCGTGGAACCCCGTCGTTGCTGTTCCGCGTCTTTCCCACCTATTCATCGCGAACAACTTGTCGCGAAGCGTCGCATATAGGTGGGGCGGAGGGCGCCGAGGAAAAGGGTTAGCTCTTGTAAGACGAGAGGCGAAGGTGCGCTCCCCGTCGCACTGCTCGGCAGCCCTCGTTCGCTCGGTGTCGCCCCACGCTCTCTTTTCGTGCATCGCTCGCTCACTCACTACGACACTACCCTTCTATTCCTCGCTCGCTCGCACACCCTGCCGCCCTTAGCCACCCCGTAGGCATCGTAGCTGGTGCATCGACTGCATCCCTCTGCTGGCAGCACCCATTCTTTCCTTTTCCATCCCCTGGCTATCCGTGCCTTCTTTCGCTTTAGCCGTCGCATCGCTCGACTGCTTCAAAGCCTCCAGCAGGCGACGAGCCACTTTTCGGTGGGCGCATTAGAAACGGCAGAGAAACAGAGCAGACCCGAGCATAGGAATATAAACGCGGAGAGAACGTGCATCGAAGAGAGAAAGCCAGCGGAAATCGAGGCGAGGTAAATATTCGCACGAAAATGCGGAGTCAGGCGATCCAGGGGCGGAGACTGAACGAGGCCGGTGGATTCACAAAATGGTAGACAGTGGAGTGGTTGCGAGTTCTCGTTCTGCCTGAGATAGCGCGGATAGCAGCGGCACGAGGAAAGTGGAGGAACTCTGGGAAAAGGCGAATAGAGAGGACTGGTAAAAGCGTGTACGCGTTGCTGGAAAGCAGCGGGAGCAGAGGAGAGCAGGCTTGGATGCCTGGACGAGGAAAAGGAGCAGCGCGCACCGACTGCAAGGAGGAACTTAGTAGTCGAAGAGTGTCGGCCTGAAGAGAAACGGGCCTCGTGCTTGGCCGGGCAAGGAAGGAAGGTTTTCCATCAGGCAAATTGAATAGCATTTGCTGGCTGTTTCACCGGTAAACAGCCGGATGATAGATGATAGCGGGGTTAGTGTCGGCCCTCCTTTCACCTGCAACTCTCGGTACACTTTTGCCTCCGCGATTTCCACCCCATCCAGCCACTACCACTTCCCTCCGCCTTTTCCCTCTCTGATGGCGATCGCCTTTACTTTGGAACGTCATCCCTCAGTATTCGCAGAATACCGGGCGAACCGCACTGCTTTCACACTTTCGCGATCATTTTGTAAACGATGCTTCGACACACTTGTCATCGCTCGAGAATAACCATTTATCAAGTGGCCGACAAAAAGGTAACGAGCGCGTATCAGCCAAAACGATAGTGACGCACTGCTGCATTTGGCAGCCGCCCACTGAAAAGGCAGGGAATTTCTTCTCGTGATTTTGGCGTTGGAAATTTAATTTGTCGCCGCTTGGATTTGTGACGCGTGGTTTAATAGGCAGGGAGCAGGTAGATTGCAATTAGTTTAGCGGATCGGTATAAAGGTTCGCGTGAATGAGACTTGTTAACGCGATCGCAAGTGGGGCGCTCGCATTTGACAAGTGCACTTTTAATTCGTAATTGGACGCTGCAAATACGGAAATATAACTCCCTATTTTATTGTTCAATCGTCGTCTATTGTCAGAATGCTCGAATAGCAAGCTTATCCAGCCCGACTAATACACCAACAGTCGCTGTTTAAACTGGAGCATATAACACCATGTATTTTTGGCAGAAGTCCGAGTAATCGGTGGACAGCGTATAAAAGCGTGTGCAGATCATTAAACCGTGGCCGCTACTCGATCTCTAATCCGCATTTTATTCCACTCGTATCGCTTCCAATTTGATGTGCAATCGTGTTCGAAAAGCGGCGTAAATCTTTCTGTGACAGTGTGCTATAAAAAAACAGCGGTATTCGCGAAATTTTGAGATTAAAGCCTATTTGTACATCGGGACAATTGGACAGGATAGTTGCGGATGGCCTCATTGATCATTCCATTGACCCGTGCAACACGTAGAACGGTTCCATCACTTGCATCACGGTCGTTCAACCCTTCGATCGAATTGTCGCAATCAGAGCAAGTAATTAAAGCCGTATAACGATATATTTCGTTACATCGTCAGGGGACACTGGCAAATGCAGCCGCTTGACGAGATAATATATCTGTTTCAAAACTTCCTCTTCTTCTTATGTAATTGTCAATGAAAGCTTAACGCTGGACGCCAGTATTCTCAGCCATTTTGCTGTTAACTGCCATCTCATTAGCTAATTACGCCGGACTCGTTTGGCCATCCTGTAAATCCGGCACGGTAATTTCAATTACACCCAACAAATCGGAAGTCCAGCCGTACAAATCACAACGGTATAAAATGAAAATTAAATTAGCAATCACCCGCTCTCGTGCATCGCGCCACGGGGGCGATATTTTATCCTTGTCTAATAATCCATTCATTAGTTCCATATTTGCACAAAAGAGCTGCAGTATGTTTTTCCCGAGTTCCAGAGAAAGTTCGACATTTTCTCTGGGAGTAAAAGTCACGACTGGGAAGTAGCATGTGCTTACTTACGGGGATACACATGCTCTGAGAAGCACATACTGCCATATCTCTTTCATGCTGCCGGCGTATCTGCCACTCTTGCACCACGGATCTAGAATGTATGCGTGTATCCGTGTGCCATACAGAGACTTACTGGATTATATTCTAACGAGCTATGAAATAACTACAGTACCTACATTTCACATCAGTCCGTTCCCCACATAAATTTCCAGGCCCTTTTTCTTCCCTGCGAGAAACGAGAGATCTTGTCCGACGAGAATTCACTCTGGTGCTCTCCAGTTGATACCGTTTTCGGGCGACTACATTATTCCGTATTTTAAGAGGCTCCCTCGTCGGGAGATGGGCCAATTAATAATTCACCAAAGGAAAAAGTAAGACCGTCAAATCTTTACGACACACTTTGCTGACACGACTTCCATCAAAGTTTGCCGAAACTCCCGGGTGATCCTTGACTCGCGCGAGTGTACCTCTGCCTACATTCGGGAAGAAGTGGCCGTGGAAATTAAGCGGCGAGAGTAAAAACTCGCGTTAAATTGCAAAAAGAAGCAACGCCAAGACACACTGGCTCGAGGTGGCAGTAGCCGAGTAACGTTAGTGCGAATATTCCGCTGAAGTTTTCTTCATTGCTTAATTATAAAAGTTCTTCATAATGCAACGCCCCGATGGGAGCCAGGGCAGCAGCAATGAGTGCGAGGGAGGATGGGAGAGTGTAAGAGACAGAGAAAGGGCTGCTGCCTCCATGGTAATTCCCAAATTAATTAAAAGAAAAGTCCCCTTGGCCACTCGGCCCCCTGCCGTGTCATCACACAGCCGGCACCTAAGGCCCGTGTACCGTCAAGACGAGGACACGTGCGTCTTCCTTCGTGACATCAGTCTTTCTTCCATCCACCCAACCCACTGTTTCGTCCCATCAAAGGCAAACTAAGTTAATCGCTAAAGTAATGTCGAACTCTAATAACGTTTAATTTCTTTTTCTGTTTCAGGTGAGTACTCCCAGCTGTCTTATCCGATGTACTCTCCCAGGAATAGTTAAGCCAGACCTGGGTAAGATTGCAGCACAAAGGGATTCTTCCCTCTAATTTTTCGTGAACTCATACGACTGATAGTAATAAAGGATTAATTAAGGATTGCGAATAACTTTGCAAAAATTCTACTCTACAGTAGAAGAAGATATAGAAGTCTGAGGTAGAACATAGATTTTGCGCGTTGTGTCAATGTTGTAACTAGGAATGTATGCATCCCTCGACGAGGGAACGTAAAAGTGGGGTTGATGAGAATGTAGACGGAGCAGGCGCCGGTTCTAAGAGATCGCTTGGGCGGTCAACTAGTCTGCTACTCTTTCCAGTGCTCCTCTCGGAGAATTTCAAGAATTCATGAGCCATGCTTACGGCAAGAAAACACAGAACATCTGCTAGCTCGAGACAGTTGCGCGCTGGGTACGAGTTAGGCTCGAGCTGGGTAAAACTAAGAAACAGGAGGCAGGAGATCGGAGATTGGCGATGGTGCCGTTTCCGTTGTGGTTGAAGAAGAGGTAGATCTTGCGATTAGTGAAAAGAGTAGAATGTAGCTCGTGCTCGGTTCAGTGACTGTCCGGGTTGTGGGTGAGATCGCCGACACCTCTGCAGGAACGCAAACCTCGCTGTCTGGATGGCAATCGATTTTCCACTGTCGTCGTCGGCGTCGTTGTTACTGACGACGAATATTCACGAAGTCATCCGAGTCATTGACATCCACCGGTGGCGACGGTGGAGGCGGACGAGGCATCAAGTGCGTGATGTTGGCGAGGGGAGAGAATCTCACACACATATGTGCCCGCCCCTCGGCAGCCTCGATGCACACGTGTCTGCGCGCAATTCGTGTACGTAGGTAGACCTATCTCTCTATACAGACCGGTGCACATTGCGCCGGGGACTCTCTTCCTCCCCGGTAGCCACACATCGATGACTGCTGCTCGGCTCTACCCTTCTCGCAAGAAACGACAAAACTCTCTGCCTCTCGTTTTCGGGGTCGTCGTGTCGCCCCCTCGCTTTCCGAGCAACCCCTTCGTCGTGGCACCGCCTCGACGACTGTTCACCACGGAACAACAATGATTCCACGCATCTCATATACGCTCGCGCGTGTTTGTTAGCCGGGGCTGGTGCGCCGCCGAGACCGAAGTATGCGAGCAATTGCTGCGAGGGTGACTCGGAAATGCCTCCCCAGTTAGAATGAGCCTTGCTAGAAATCCAGTAGACGTTTCACGAGAGATTTTCATTCTCCTTATCTGGAGGCCGCTTGCATTCTTAGAAGACAGGTGGCACCAGAGGGTCATTTCAATTTCCGGGAATTCGTGAGCAGACGGGCAAAGTTGTTCACCGGTAATATAAACTCGTGGTAGTAGCGCGTCCCACTCACTGGTGGTTAGAATTATTTCGTGGCGTGGTTGCTCTAGTGGGAGTGGAAAAGTTTCGGCCCCGCTCGGCAGGGTGGCTCACTTTTCCCGAAGCAACGAAGATTGTGGCATTAGGTTCGTGTTACCCTTATCGCTCGCTCTCGACGACCCTCGAGCGTGTTGGTGCAGGATTCGCGCGTCGAGGGGCAAAAAACCCGCGCGGCACCCTGTGCACTGTGCACCCCTGCATCCACTTGGCCCGACCAATCCGATTCGTTCTCTGCTCGCGCTCCTCGCTGCTACCTCGTGCCTCATACTACTTCAAGTGGCGGCCGACGAGACGGATCTCTCCCTCTTTAACTTCCGTGCGACGCAACTCTCGCATCGACGTCCTCGTGTCGTCGTCAAGCCGAGCCGAGTCGAGCCGAACCAGCCTAGAGTCGAGCCAAGCCCGCTTCACTACCGCGTGTCACAGTATGTTCGTCGCTTGTCGCTAGATGGAAGTTCGCTCACGCGAATCTGAAACTCTGGCCGAAAGGGACAAAGCATCGCGACCGCCAGAATTCGCCACTGAATCTACGAGAATACGCGCCCACAAACGCACTGAAATGCACACATCTACGCGTACTTCGATCTCGATGGCTGATCGGCTGGGTGGGGTATGGGTTGCGGGCGCGCACGAGCCAACTGAATTTTCGGGATCAAAGAACCGCCGTTCCAAAGGCATTCCATTGAATCCCGCATAAAGAACTGCAACAATACCATTCAATTCACTGATTGTTCGGGTTATTGCATCACCGCTTCTGCTGCCGCGTAACAAAGTGCGCCTATAAGTAAAGCCGGTCCGAATAGCCAGGGAAAAAAGGCGACCGAGGTGCACGAACGTCGCTAGCTCGTTGCCGAACCGTC
The DNA here is from genome assembly GCA_910593735.2 of Ectemnius lituratus. Lineage (NCBI taxonomy): Eukaryota > Metazoa > Arthropoda > Insecta > Hymenoptera > Crabronidae > Ectemnius > Ectemnius lituratus. The sequence goes on from OU343033.1 coordinate 3,827,705, forward strand.
CCCTACCCCTGCCTCCAGCCTCTCCCGCACCATCAAGCTTGGCGGTCCCACGTTGTCATCATTAATTCCGATCTATCCGGATATTATAGCTCATAAAGGATCCTTATAATCCTATCCGGGCGGATTTTAGCTTCCGCGCGATAGGAAAGCCATATCGTCGAGCACGTAGCCGGCGCACATTAACGTCGGCCGGCTCGCCCATAGAGAAAATAGCGTAATAACAGGTTGGCTCTCGCCGAAATTCAGTCACGAGCGCGATCTAAAGGACGGCCTCCTTCAGGGCTACCGGTCGTTCGTTCTTCCGGTGTATCATTATATTCCTCCTTCGTTCTGTCCAATTTCACACGTGCAAAGGGATGGTGGGGGGGGGGGGGGGGGGGGGGGACAGGGTGGTGGTCGTAGAGTGCGTACGGCACACGTCTGCCAAGCTTCCGGTAGCCGATCATTCCGGCCAATCACGTCCACCTTGCGTGGCTGGGCATTAGAACACAGCCGTTGGTTGTTGCGTGCTGGCGGGCATCCCGGTTATGTTATTGGAAATTACTATTGCTCGCCCAGCCACACTAGGGTTTCGCAGCTCGGCGAGGTTGCGCCGCTACTAGACAGAAGCGGACCAGGTATAGATTTTGTCTGGGATTATTAGATATTTGGTTACCTTCCGATAATTACACGACGGAATTACCTTGGCGGCGCAGGCTCCTATGCCGCTCGTTTAGGTGGCGCATGGCCGACCTGATCGAAATGCCGCGCGCGATCGATTCGCACGAGCGCCGATATACGTGCAGATGTATGTAAATAATGTATATTATAGACAGAGATTGATGGCCGAGGGTCTATGTATGTGCATGTAGTCGAGATCGACGTGGATGCCTATATCGATTCGGCTCGCCGGATACTCTGCCGAGGATTTCTAGTGGATTCTAATTACCGGCCGGACGAAATGACTCCCGTGCTTCAGTCTGCTCGCGTCATCCTCGAAAAATTGATATCGATTTCCTCTCGATGTCCTAATATTTCGTTATGCCGCGCTCCCGTTGGCTAATGAAAACGGCTCGCCCCACTCTCCCGGACGTCCCTCGCCCTCCCGCCGAATGAAAGAACGTTTTTAGAGAAATTTAGGAATATTAATTCAGCGCCTATTAACGAACGCAAAGCGAAGGCCTATTAATGGGTCATTAAAGAGGGATTTCCTCAATTTAGTAAAATAAAGGAGCAGTAAGCAGCTTATGCAGAGTATGACGAGAGGAAAGGCCGGGGGAAATAACAGCTGCGGTGAAGTCAGTTTGAATCGTCATTAGTTGGGACTTATTGGTCGATGAATGCGTTAAGGTATCTAGTAGACAAACGCGAGAGGAAACTCGACTCTTACATACCTAGCGGATCCCCCTTTTGAAAGGGGCCGTCGACGTCTAGTCGACGCACGGAAAAGCACTGATATACCGGTGAACGCAGCTCATTCTCCGTCGCTCATGGTAAATGGCTGCGAACCGATCGAAATCCGATAACATCGCCTTTGGCAAACTTCTCCCCGCGTCGAGTGCAACACGAGCCCGGGCTGAGAGAGCATGCTATGACGAGACGCGCGCGCGGTACGTTTCTATCGTGGCCTAAAGCCCCGCTCCGTTCATTCGTTTTGACGGAAGCTAAAGATATTGGAAACGTTCTAACATGATCGCTTTGAGCGGCAACCAAAGCGACAGGGGGGCCAGAGAGCGAGGGGTATATCTCTCAGAGAGTGACAAAAACCACTACAATTCGAGTGACGATCAAATAAAATGGCCCTGATTGCAAGACTCTGGAAAGCAAATCGGTAAGCGTAGGAAATCGAATGTCTCTCTTTGTTTTGGTGTACATTCAGCCAACCTATCATGAATCCGCGGGGAGCGCGATGATTTGGAGTAAACGCGCGAAAATCTTATCAATCAGAACATAGAACTAACTTTTCAAGCCACGCGGAGTCTCAAGATTTATTAATAACGTAATTTTACGTTGTCTCATAGTCTCAATTTCATTAAGATTTTATTCGTTTTATTGACTCGACTACTGGAGAATACACATACACCTAATGAGATGTGGGTGGTGGGCCTTTCCTGCGTCGGGATGTTTCCATCCCCACGAGAGAAGCATTTCAATCTGATAACGCGATGCCCGTTGTAGGAACAGGCCACAACAACCTGGTAACACAAGCCTCCCTTAGCCTCGATGCGCACCCCATACATGTTCTGTGTATCCTACAAGCGGCTTCACCCTGGGCGCTCAGATGATGTTGCTCCTATGAGTAGTGCGGTAGAAAAAGAGAAGGTACGAGCTGGCAGGTGGGTGGGTGTGAGTGGTGGACCTGCCGAGGGAATCGGCATCGAGCGAACGAGCATTCAGGGGTGGCAGAGTTGGTGTGCATAATGCACACCGCAGAGCCAGGCGCATCACTTATTCTGATTGGCTCGAATGCAACCCCTCGAAAAGTGCGGGAATTAATCGGCGAAACGAAGCGCTGAATGATCGACGGGGCATCGAGTTATCCTATTATCATGCAGTTATAAAGCTAGGTTCATTCATCCTAGGTCAATTGATATCCGCTTGAGACGAAATTGAATCATTCGCCAACAAATATCGTATCGTAACTTGGTCTGGCGACGTGTTCGAGCGAGTCAAAGTCGATACAGTACTGCTACATCTCACTTTGGAGATCGTCAGTGGAAGCGCTCGTAGAAAAGTCGTGGAATTTTTTGGAAGGGTAAACGAGCAAAATACGCGCGGTACTGGTGGCTTTTCGGGAGCGGGTTAGGATGCAGAGCGGGGCGGTGGTGTGCGGAAATCGCGAGTAAATCGAGCGCGGCAATCCGGGTTGGGAGCAGGCCTCGGTCGCCAAAGTGCATTTTTCACTCTCATGCTCTCCGATCGCTATTACGATATACTTCGGCGGCAGGAGGCTAGACGAGAATCTACGGGAGCAGTTTGCCGATCGAGGCTGTTCCACTGCTTTATGACGCGTGAATATCTGGCCGGCTGCGCGCCCTTTTCCAAGCGGGGTGAGGAGTCCGCCAGGGTCTTAAGGCCTCATACGATATAGCAAAGGAGTTTCGTCTTCCTTACTCCGCGTGCAGTCTTAGTGTTCCTTCGTTGCTTTGCACGACGGTCTCGCTAAGCGAGAGGCAGCTCATTTTCGCCTCTTCGTTGCTCGGCGACCGTGCGAGAGAGAAAATGCCAGTTTCTTAAGAGAGGAGATCGGATAAGGTTTCGCGCTGGATCGCCAGCCGTGGCTAGGTAACGTTCGGATAACGCCTCAGGTTACCTCAGCATCTCACCTCCGGTGCGCTACCAAGGATTTCAGGGAGGCCGCATGGACCCTCCTGCTCAAGGAGCCGTACACGATTTCTGGGCGACAGGAGAACGCTACTGCCATTAGGATCGGCATCGCGCGCTCGCCTTCCCTCTAACTCCTTTTCTTTAGAGCATCCTTTTAGCCTGCCACTTGCCAGCAGCCTTGCCGGCGACTCTCATCCCGACTAGCCGGCAACTTCTTCTCTCACTAATCGTCCACAGAGTGAAGGGCGAACACTACAACATGTCTCTCGACATATTCCATGCTTGTTGGAGCAACAAGCCTCTCTCTACCGGCTGACGTTTTTATTCCCCTCGTGTTCGACATGTGTCCCGGAGACTTTCTTCGCGGTTGTCGCCAAGTGTTTAGCTTCCCGTCACTGCTTCGTTTTACCCTTCACTGACCGACCAGTGCAGACTTATTTGGTGGGGCGTCCAAGGAACTCTACGGACAGGATTTCCACAGGAAAGGTATACATATATCTCGCGGCTCCTTTGGGACCTTGTGATGTCTCGGAGCTGATGAGACTTAGGCATTGACTTCACCTAGTGCTAGGATAGCAGGTAGAACTAGTGGCTGCATGGAGAGAAACCGTGCGCCGACACAAGGGGAGGATGGGTGTCCGTATACCCAGGAGTTCGTCCCAGATAAATGACGCCACTTAGAGATTAGGCGCTCGGGGACTATGTCAGAGAAGCAGAGAGGTATTTTCTCTGCCTACGTCGCGGAAAATGGTACGGGCGAATTTCATCCGACTGCCTTCTCTTGGAACAAGGTCGACCAACCCTGCCGACATTCTGCCAGGAAATACGAAGATGGAATGAAATGTCACTGGAATTAATAGATCGTTTCCCATAATTTCACGAAAATTGTATGGTATCAATACTCGGGAATATTTTCAACAGAGAAGAGTGATGAAACTCAATAATGAAACGTTTCCCGTTCATCGGTGCATTTTTATCGGCATTCCTACTATATTCCTTAGCTGAATAGCGTTTCGCACGAGATGAAAGGCTTGTATAACTACGCGATATAAATATCGATTTTGGCGCGCACCTGCAGCTTGTTGCACAGAAATGGCGTCAACGGTGAAATATTCGCCAGGCCGCGTCAGGTCGTGAACGCGCGCCAAGCCGAATGTTAAAACTAAATTTATCAAACGTTATACGCGCATGCATTAACCAGCAAGTTATTTTGGCATCGACAGTTCCATTCCGCGAGAATGAAATTTTCCTATAGCCCCGAACGTTCGGTTAATATAAATCAAAATTGGTATAGCAATTACGGCCGCTTGGCCATGCATATAGCTGTGTATGTGTGTATATTCATCGGGAAATGTGACGCTGGACAATAAGTGAGGAAGCCCGGCTGCTGAAAGCTAATTCAAGCCTCAAAACTGATCAATCCTTATCACTTCAGTAGTCATAAAAATCCCCAGTAGACCACTCGGCAATCACCGCTCCCGTTATTGTCATTAACGGACTTGGGCAATACGCTGGGTGTATTTATCTATCACTATCAAATTGTCCATTCCTTGTTATTGTTAGCGAGAATATTGCACCTGCACGCTCGACGAGCAATAATCGTCCGGTGCTCTTGCAGTAATTAATTTCTCGTGAACTAATTACTGGTCTCGTGGAATATTCGTCCGGTAGTGGAGGCAGGGCACTCGTATATACATGCGGTTGTGTGATACGCGTCACAATTCCAACGTAATAAAAACTTTGTACGATATCCCGAAAAACTTTCACGCGCCAGTGTCGCGCGTCAGAAGTACAATTGGCTGAGTAGAGCTCTGGACCTGGGTGGCTGGGACCACTGGCGCCGAATGCGAGAACTGAAATCAGTAGAAATATAGAGCGTGAAAATCGAGGAAATAAGACAGAAATGGAGCTGCACCAGCCAGTGAAATTTCTCTGCCTTTCTCTCCCTCTCTTTCGTGGCATGGCACGCTAGCGCGCGCGCGCAAAGCTTTTGGGAATCGTGGCCCGTGACGACGAGAAATCGTTCGGCGAAAACTGACGGGCGGCAAGTTTCCCAGCGCGCTACAACGGCAAACGCACACGCCAGCCTCACTTACGCTCGCCGCTCCGCCTGGATACAGGTACTCCGACGCGATAGTTAAAGCCGCACCAGCCGACCGCACGTAGAAACAGAGAGGGCTTTTTCTTCCACTTTTTTAGTAACGCTTTTCCCTCATAGTTATTATTCCGCATAAACATATCGCCGCAAGGATCACGGGAATCATAGCATGTAATCAGGATTTAGATAAATATGTACACGTTGCACGGTTGCGGTAGTAAAAAGTTGCAAGATTCATCCGCAACCATTCGGTTTCCCGGATGCCGTCGGCTTTGCAAAATGTAACATCACCGGAGTGTAAATAAAATTGGGAAGCACGCGAGCCAGAACTCTCGGCAAATAAAGCAGACGGTCAGCACTGTGGCCATATATGCGAGCGCGCTCGTCTGTGAAAGAGGTGGACAGAGTGTGGAATTTACATTTTCCAGAGTGTCCAGCACATGTGCCTTCTTCGAGGATGATGCCAATTCCAGAAAATTCTTTTTTACAGTCACGGCATCATTTTATATGCGGCATACTAGGTTGCAGCGACTAGAACAATATCGGCCAGTTGCCTGACATTTCGGCTAGTGAACCTCGCGTGCACCGGACACTTCGGCGCAATCAGTTCCATCGTCGTAAGTGCATGTTTCTTGCGCGTTTAAGCCCTGAAATATTTTCACTCTCTCTCGAAGAGGGAGCACGCGACTGGCGCGCGATGCATCGCGACGAGATCGATGGCTCGAGGGTGCACTGCTCTCGCAATAGGTGCACCGGGGCTGCCCTGGCCTCAGTAACGATAGCAATAAAACATTTTCCTAGTCAACCGACTTAAGTTCCCATGGCGCAAACTTTTCTTTTATCGGCGATCAGCTGGACGGCCAATTAAATTAGACCGGCGCAAATTGCCGCCCTTTATATTCTTACCGTATTAGTAGCACTCGCTGATACGCAACTTTCATCGTCCCGTACTGGATCTGATGAGTAAATGACATCTACTTATCTAGAAATCTACTGCTGACATGTCTGAGAATAGTTTACAAATAATCCTCGCCGGGTTTCTCCGCCACTTAAGAAGTAATTCGGCGGAGTTCCAGAGGAAAGTTTCATAGGGGAAATTTGTCTCACTCTCGGTGGGAGTTACTTAAGAGGTCGCGGCATGCTCGGGCTGACACAGTGCTGGAGCATAATTCATGCTCGCAGCTATATGTAGAATCCGACGAAGTGATATTGAAAGTGGAACATCTGCTGCTCGGGCTTGTGCGATCTCAGCGGAGATAGAAGACAAAACGCTCGAAGATAACAGAGCCAGTTGCTTTCCTGCGTCAGATCCGACGACTCAAGAGACTTGGAGACGAGGCGATATTTCTTCGGTTTATCGGGCTGACGAATAATTTGTGGAGGACGCGTTACACAAAGATAGCGTAACTACTAGGTACTCCGGCATGGTCTCTCGCTACCGAGTACGAGGCCGGGCGTTAACGCGCGAGAAAGCCTAAGGGTAAGCGTCCACTGGACTCTGGCTTAACGTGATTCACTCTTCGAGTAAAGCGACTGCCTAATTATAGCCATGTGATAGCGGCTTACGCATACCCAGCTATTATTTAGAGTGCGGTGTACCTAGCGGTACGTGGTCCGATAACGGGTCTTGCGAAAATGTTAATAAATTCCTTGGAGGGCACCACCAGCGTGCCTCATCCCACCTTCATCATACTTCTTGTCTCCCTTGCCCTCCTTCGCTCGCCCTCTTAGATCCTCCGTGTTTGCTCGGCGAATAATTTTATCCTCGGAACATGCCCCGATAAAAGACATCGTGAATTTCAGATCTCACGTTCGCAGATTACTAGGAGGAGCATTATCCACTTGGCGCGCTTCACTCACGTACGCACTGAATATACATGGCGCTACTCGGACTGTTGTTTTGTCCCCCGACTTTCATTAAGTCCGCACGCGCGCTTGCTCTGTCGGTATCTCGAGATTCCCGGCGGTTTGGTACTTAATTAGAGCGGGGTGTACGAGTGGCGCACGAGCGCGGTGGAGAGAAGAAAAAAAACCTAGGCAGCCCTAACTCTTATAGTTAAAGGGGGTCAGTGTAGCCTGGAGGGGCTTGTGATCATTGTATGGAATTTAAATTGCCGGTTATATTAGAGGGGGATGGTCGGTCTCGGGGTGCTCGCTTGGCCTCCGTCGATTCGCCATCGTAGCAAGAGCCGCGCTCTAATTATGGCCGCGATAACGTTTTACGCGGGCTTTGGCTATAACTCATAGGAGAAAATCTAGCGTCGGGGCTACACTTATCGGTGCGGTCACGGCGCCGCACCATAAAGTAGATTAGGTAATTCACGGTGTAAACGTTAAACGGGCTCACGATAGCCAGTACCCCACTGGCATCGGCCTCCACTGCTCGCCCACTACCGATACAAACCGCACGCGTCACGAGATTCACCGTAGACAATAAATTCCCACAATTCAAGTGGTCGTATAATTTGACGAGGCCTTGCTACCGTCAGTCACACAATAAAACATGTCAATGTGCGCCGTTCCGGAGCTCTGCTCGAGGTAGTCTCAATGGCTTCTCTTGGCTCGAGTCCCCTCTCTGCCGAGTGGAATCAGGATTTGCGAAGCTAGGAGGCACACCGAGAAAGAAATAACCGCGATAATGTTGTTCGTCGGGGTTTCGTGCGAGCTAGCTATACGAGCTTGCGAGATTATTATACCGGCCTACACCGGTGGATATCGTGGCCAGCGCACGAGATTAATTAAATGAAGGCGGACACGTAGCGGCGACGGTTATTGAATACATAATTTCTCTGGTGGCGCAGTGTTTTTATACTTTTATATTATGTAGCCAGTTGTCGAGAAAGGGAATAAGTTTCCTGGCTCTCATGCTCAGCCAACATTTCGGTGGCTACACCATAGAAGGTAGATGGAAATTCAAACTCCGTTCTAATATTTCATATGAAAATGAGCTTGCAAAACATTACGTTAGTATAATCTCGTGTTCCAGTGAAACTATGGGTGGGTCAAGTACGGTGGAGTGTCTCGTTAGAGTAAGAACAAAATCTCCCTCTTTGCATATCTAGGATAAAGAAACCCATCATAATTCATCATGTAGCCTTTCAAGTCTATTAAGGATCACACTTATATATCTCACACACCGCCCCATGGAAGTAAAGAGGACAGAAAAAAAGATCGTGGAAGAAGAAGTTCACCGATCCTAAAGCGCCGACATAAACGTTTAATTCCTCGGAGCAAAGCCGATCTTCCCGATTGCAAATTTAGCAGATGTACGTAACATACCTGGACCCGGATAGCCCGGACGAGATAGGTGAACGATCTTTGCCGGGGTGAGTCCGGGCTGCGTCAGCATTTGGGCGATTGCCCCGCGGGAGCGTGAGCGAGACGCTTCTTTCCAGAAAATTGCTGGACGCGCAAGAAAGATTGCGATAGGGTATGGCCGCGGTGAAAGTGCGCCTGAGAGAAGCAGTCACGAGCGCTAAAGAAGACGAGCGAGATGAAGAGCGGATAGACCGGAAAACATTTGAAAGCCTGGTGAACGAGCAGTTACGAAGCGTATTATTCGATGCGGAAGGGTAAAAAAGAGTGAGAAGGAAACGCGAGTCCAAAACAAACAAATTCCGAGCAGTCAGTCACTTAGTTTTCTTGCAGGCTGATCTTAGCGATAGTCTTGTAAAAACTGCGTATGATAGATCGTTGACTGATTCGTTACACAGGCCGTTGAGCAAAAGGGTTGATGATAATGCAACGGACGTGAGGGCTGAAGATCTCAGGAGTTTACTTGGAATACTAATTTTTAAGGGTAATGGAGAACTACGGCTAGAGTATACAGTATGAACGTAGTACCTTAAAGGATGAGCCTCGGCAGTCGACGAAGATGATAAAGTAGAATGAAGCCGGCGACGCCTCCGGGCACCTCGAAAGCTCCCTCTCTCCGGCTATAATTTCTCCACGACAATAACGGTATACCAAAGAAAGTTTCGGGGCCCCAATAATTTCATAATAACTGTTGTTGAAATTCTCGGGGTACCCTTTTCATATTGTGACACGCTTTAAGTAATATTCTGGACGGACGATGGGAGTTGCCGTTGGATCGAAAAATTACACACCCCACCTGCGTACGCATTATAATTTCACAGGGTGTACTTTTTTCAAAAAGTTCTGATGCCGATGTGGCTTATACGTGCCTCCTCTTTCGCCTGGCGAAATTGGGGCTGCGACTAAAGTAAATGCGATATGACTTACGGCGTTTGTGGCATGTCGAAATGACATAACTTATATTGCAATAGACCTGACACGATGGGTTGCATTCCGGGTTAGTGGAAATATATGTAACCACGACTTCCTGCATACACGCGCGGAAGGAGGCATGTCTGCATAAATAGGAACGCGTGTATTCATCCTAGGAAGTTCATTGCGAGAGTTAACAATATAGGGGTCGCAGTGGCACGCGTGATGAATTCTGTCTGGGGTACGCATATGTACTATATACAGGAGGAGTATGAAGGCAACAAGTTCTCTCAGTTAGATATATACTATACTTGAGGGTAGCGAAGGCACGAAGTCAGTTTAAGTCGAGTCCTGACAGGAGCTCGCTTGTTTTGAGGAGCGACGTTGGTACGTGGAGAGAAGGAGAGCCAAGATTCGAGGTGGCAATGAGAGACAGCAGGAAGTTAAGGATGATGTTGTAGGAGAGAATAGGGCGATGGTGGGGAAACGGAGATCAGGATCAGAAGGCGACGTGGTGAAGCAGAACTTCCTTCAATAATGATGGCAAGCCCTGTGGCAGGCTCGTTCCACCCTCACGGCAGCTTCCTGCTAGTAGTTACACCCTTACGGACTTACTACCCCTTGGAGACAGTTTTCAAATAGGCGTCTGTCGCCTCGCACCCTATCCGACATTCACCTATGGTTCACTCTCCTCGAGGCCCCCCCTTGCATCATCGTCGCCCGTCGTCCTTTCGTCTTCGAACAAAGTGTACGCTTTAGGAAAGGCAGCCTCCGTTGTTCGTGCGAGGATTCCAGGGGAATGGAGCGCAGCCCTGTTGCGATAAAACGGGAGAGAAAGAGAGAGAGAGAGAGCGAGAAGGAGATCAATGCCGTCGTGACCGCTGTACTTCGGCGTATTTCACGTTTCTACTGCTAGTACTGAAAAATTTCAGGGCGAACGGGTACTCTTACCCACTTAACAGAGTTTCAAGAGTATCAGTAAGCTTTAAGCACGGAACTCTCCAGGAACATCTGAAACCTCGTATAATTTTAACTTCAAAGGGATAACTGGGTTACTCAAAAGGGACGCTTTCAACTTTTACTACTGGTTGCGCGCTACTTTCCTACCTATTCGGCATTTTTATCGGACAGCGGCAATAGTCGCCAAGAGTTTAGGCAATCAAATATCACGAGATGTTTTTCTAGATTCCCAATCGAATTTCATGTCGAATTATACATTGACATTAATTAGTCAAAGTTTTTGCTGGTTAACTACGATGATCAAAAGCATCGTCCAAGAGTGAACTTTATAAGAGGCTGCGAGAATTTCGGTACGTCGGAGAACAGTAGGGAACTCATTTGACTGGAGGATGCAAATACTTGGAGGCAGCAGTTTCAATTGCATCGGAGTTTCGGTAAGGGGAAGCAAGGAAGACGACTAGTAGGCCGATGGAAAAGGTAGGCGACGGCGATATCTTGGTGCGAGTGAGGGTAGGTCGGGAAGGCGTGGTCTGTCAGTGCCGAGGGGTAACTGCAGAAGGGTAGTTCTCTCGGTCTCTCTTCTCGCACGGAATCCCTACCGAAAGGGTTCCATCCTCCCTTCTGGGCTCCGGCTTTTTATACCGGCGGTACGTGCGACTTATGATGCGTGATGCGACGACGCCTGATGTGTGTGCATCCTGACTCTCTCACTCTCAACCCCACACACACTACCACCACCACTACCATCACAACCACCCACCCCATTTCTTTCTCCCTCTCTGAGGAGTGAAACGAGCTGGTACAGATACAGGCAAAGAGCTGGGACGTGCACGTGCAAAGTCAGTAGGAGAGAGACAGTGAAAGAGTGAGGACAAGGATGCACCATGCTGTCGATGGACGTGCACCAACACTTTCGCTGCGCCTCGGCAGTACGGTGCAGTGTCAAAGGGTTGAAGGCGGCGTGGGAGGGTAGGAGCAGCAGAGCAGAGCAGAGCGGAGCAGAGCGGAGAGGAGAGGAAAGCAGAGCGGTGAACGTCGTATGGGTAGAGGATGTGGAAAGAGAGAGAGTAAGAGGGAGAAGGTGAGGCTGGCAGGTAGGGAGAGGCAGAGGGAGAGGCAGTGGCAGAGGGATGAGGGGAGAGAGCGCGCGAGCTCGGAGGGTGCAGTAGAGTAGGAGAGTGTCTAGACAGACGGGGTGGTTAGGCTGGCTCGGTGGCTGGCTTGGCTGGCTTGCCGGCTGCTTGGCTCGCTGGCTGACAGCCGGCTGCCTGGCTTGTTTGCTGGCTGGTTCGTTGGATGACTAGATGGCAGTCGCAACCGTGTGCAGAGGCCTGCTTGGCGTCGTCGCCGTCGTCGTTGCAGACCTGCATTGTAGGGCGGGCGGCGCGCGAGGGGCCCGGCGGGGGATGAAACTACTTCTTCAGGCAGTCTCCCTTAAGTGTAGACTGCCCTCATGCTACGTGCACCTACGTACCCTACCCCTGCGAGCCAGATAAAACTAGCTTCCGAGGGAAGAAAGGAGGCCCTTTCTTTAGGCCGCGAGCGTAATGAGAGCCGCGACTCGGCTCCACCAGCCGATTGGCGGCCACTGCCGCCCGAGAGAAAGGCCACCCGCTCCGGCATCCGCCCCACTCCGCTCTGCTCCGCTCCTCTCCTCTCCCTCGCCATCTTCCCCTTCGCAGACGGATGTGTCCTTATGCTTGAACCGTAGTTACGTGTAATGAGGCAACCGTGTGTGCGAGAGGCTGAAAGCTCACCGGCTTCTTGGATTTCTGGAGTCACGGAATTTTGGGTTACCAGCGGCTCCTAGCAGACCCTCGCTAAGCGTGCCTCATACCGGTCGATAACGCGACAAAAATATACTTCTGCAAGCCTCTGGAAAGCCTTGCATTTAATCCAGCAAGGTGTACTCATTAATGATACAACTCGTTGATGATTCGACAATGATAGTAATATGCAGAGTGGATGAGAACATTGTGAATCGAAAATGGTTCCTACTTTTCGAGAGTGGCTGAATCCTGGCATTTCACCCCCATTAATTTTCTGGCGCTCACAGATACTGGCGGAGGGGGCGGGAAGAACGCGACGTATGTGTCGAACGAATCTCCATAAATTACACGTCATACTTGCATAATTTTAATTAAACAAACACGACTGGCCGCGCTGGATCAACAAAAACGCGTCGACGATTTTCCAATAACTCCCGCTTGGCTCGATGAGCGCATACGTGAAGCTCGAATCACTCGGATTCAACCCCCCCTGGTTAATATATGTATGTGTGTATAAATTGTGTGTATATAGAAATTCGTAGGTGAGCTCACTGCTCGGACCGTCCAGATTTTCCGTAATTTATTCCACTCGCTTAACAATTTGTCCGGAGCAGTATAATTATAAATGTAATGAGCGCGTATTAAGCGAAATCAACTGCGTGCACATTGTGGATATGCGGATCACGGAAGATCGCTGCTAACGCTCGGCGTGATTGCCGATCTAATCCTGTCGCAGGGCTATCGTGTGACATTGGTTGTCCATACGTTTATCCGACACTGACTCCTATAATTGAATGGACGGATTGAGTTTCCTAGATTAATAGAGGTGATAGGAAATCTGGCACAGCGTGAATTTCTTAGTAAGAGTTTGATGGGTAGTCGCGCTTAAACGAATCGGTCGGTGGGTATTGGTGTGAGTGGATGGATGGCGTGGTGGGTCTAAGGTCCAAGCACGGTCTTAACACGGTTTCGGCTTTAACGGCAGTAGTCGACGAAGGAAAGAAGAAGCCTTTCCCTACCATCGTGTACATGGCTACCGTGTGTGCTTCCTCGAGTTTGGCTCAGCCCTCGCGCCTCATATTCAATTTCAGCCTTCAGCCGGCGCTCGCCCAGCCAGCAGAACCAGCCCTTCGACACGGCCACTCACGCACGTTCCACGTATCGATGTTCGACGTGCGCCGCCGTTTTCCGCCTATCTATAGCTTCCCGGCGACCGACGTTCGCTTGCGTGCGTGCATGCGTGCATGCGTGCATACTCACCGTCCTCCCGGACACAAAGCTAGGTGCATTCTACCTACGCCTCCGTGACGCAAACTTTCACGTGGCATTAACATTTGAATCGGCCTTCCCGCGCTGGCACGCGCTCATAAAGTCACGAAACTTCAGGAAGCCGAACTTCGGCCTTCTCCCTGGTATATTGGGGACACTTGGGATTTACAACCGGCCCTCTCGCTTATCCAAAGTTAACCGTGTAACTTAGTTTGTTGCAACGAGAATACGCACGGGGAGAAAGCAGCTTTGATTACGCTTTTCTGTTTCATTACTCAGAAATGCGAGCGCGAGCGCGCGCGCGATATGCTCGTGCTTTATTAGAAACATAATAAAAGTTACGATGAAATGTGGATGATAGGGGCTGGGAAGAACACGTTCGTAATTAAATTGGTTAATAATTTAGAGAAGCTCGGCTCACGGGTATTTCATGGAACAGTTGTGGGTACATAGACAAGACAGGGCTTATTAAAAAGAATATAATTGACGTCATTATCATGTACACATTTAATAACTGAGAATATAAAATTCAGAGATAATTTAATTCCTGAGAATCAACTACATTTATATGAGTATGGGTCGAGTAGATAAGACCAAAGGTATGTCAGTGTGTTTTCTAGAGTTGTGAGAAATCTGATCTTGCCATAAATCCGTCTGACCCAGAGCCGTCAGGAAAACGGCTCTTCCACCCGCCGGCGGCTTTCCCCGCTGACAACTGGAGCTCGTAATAATAAAAAATATTTCACACCGGAGGCGGTCGGGTGCACTATCTAAACTTCTATATAATGTACGATAAATCTCGAGGACACGTCCCGCTGGCAATACATACACACATATATCGAGCGGCCGGCGGTGCCGGTGAGTCCTTGAATTTGCCACGTTCATAAATTTCAACCGGCGCGATAAAGTCCTCGCCCGTGGTCCGGCCATCGACGAGGAAGTCCACGAACCGGATGTAACGAAGTGTGCAGAGGCGAGAGCGCCTGTAACCTGTGTACTCTTGCACGTATGCACATCCGACGGGACGCTCGTCCATGGGGTTCTCCTTCGCCATTTCTCCTTTTTTCGACGCGTTGCCGGCTCGATCAGTCCTCCTCTCGCTTCCACACGCCGGCGGGGCTTCGAGGAGCTCTCCACGGCCGCGCGCGCGCGCGAGTGCGCGAGTGCGCGAGAGCGCATTGTGATCGGCCGGCTTGGCTCTCCTTCGGCTCTCTCTCTCTCAGGGCACATAGTCGCGACAACGACAACCCAGCCGGCGGGCCCGTAAGGCCCGTCGAACGGCCAACTCCGCACCTACAGCGTGAAGAATGTTAACAAGCCGTGGCAGCGCGCCGCCGCTGCACGGATACTAGCCGGTTTTTCTGCGTTTCTCTACGTGCGCCGATCGCATCGAGAGCCAGAGAAGACCGAGAGAGAAAGAGAGGAGTCCTTAAGCCGGCGGGTAATAAATGTAAGGATAATGAGGGGCCCTCCAGGGCACCGTGGGGATTAGGGCCGCAGATAAGGCCCTCCGCCTCTCCTCGCGCTCCCGGACAATGCTACGAGCCACCGTCGCCGCCGCTATTTCCAAGCCGACACTGAGACCAGATAACTTCACGGCACGAAACGATGAGCTGCCGCTGCACCCACGCACACTGAATTAGGAGTCGACTTCTCCAAGTACGCCAAAATCTTGGAATAGCGTGGGATGATTGTTTTTTAATCATGATTAATGGCTAAGAATAAAAGGCAGTGGAGCAAAAGTCTTTCTCGGCGTCCGGCGGAATGAAGGATCGGTAGCACGGAGCCTTGGCGGCAAGTGCGAAAGCAGGTGTATCGATTAAGTGCACTTGTGTACAGGAGGATCGCGTGACCAGCCGCATTCTTACGCCATGTTAAACGTGTCTTAATGTCCATTTGCTCGCAGTAATCTTCGGAGTAGTGCGGCTTGAAAAAGATTAGCGGACCCATTAGTCCTCGTCATTCGTACCGCCGCTTCTGTTTCTACTTAATAATTAGATTATTAAAGACTTGCTCTTATTATTGTCAATCACTTCTGAGGAAATGATAAAAGTATTGCACTTGTAGAAGAGAAATGGTGGGCAAGTAAATCATTGAGAAATTACTGGCTTCGGCTGTCGTAAGCCATTTTTTACCATCTGCCAGAATGTCGGGAATGTCATTACTTGTCTGGAAGTGGCGCAGCGGCCTCAGGACCTTTATAACACAATGACTTAATGGAAGTTTGTACATTACTCACGAGTTCCAGGGCGATTACGTTGGACCGCGCGGCCCGGTGGAGAGTTAGTCACGCAAGGTGAATACACGTAGGTAGCGCGAACAAGCAGAGTTCCTCCTTCGTGGAGGGAAGATGGATGCCGGTGTTTTGAGAAATTGAGACAGCATCTATGGTCACGCGAGATGAATTATATTCACCCGCCGCGCTAAATTAGTTTTCGTCGAAGAATATCTCGTATATCGTTTATGCAAAAGTGAAAGCTCCGTCATAAAGAGAAATTAGAAGTCCAAGGAGGAAGCTTAAAGTTGGACGTATCAATGCGGCAGTCGCGATTAGTCGAGCAGCTGGGTTAATTAATTGTCTTAACGATAATCTTATTCCACATTCAAATTGTTCGACCGTCCAACCCTTGTTATGCGATATCAAGTGGGCGAGAACTCGCAACGAATTGGATTAGGTCAATTCCTTGCCCCCTAGATCTTCCGCTTTCCCACCCCTCGACAGGTATATACCCTTCTGTCCCTCGGCAGCCAGTTCACCCTAGTCTACGGGCATTAGCTGAAATCCAATTCCTTTAGTCGTGTGGACGGTCCAGCCACGCAGCCGGTAATATCCCCGAGCTCTCTCCACTATGTCGCACCAGTTCATCCACACGTACTAGCTATCCGCACCTGATCGCATTGAGCCGCGCCCAATCGAAAATCAAGCGGTTAAGTTGCGGCTAGAACAGGGACAGCCAGCGATGCTCCCACCGCATGAATTAAGCGTAGCAATCTGGAGCAATTGCAACGTTCATGAGGGAACAATCCGAACAAGATTAAGAATCTTTGATTAGACTGAACTCGGACCAAACATCTCCTCGACAGCAAAGGTAACTCTTGTCCTTCAGATTAAGTGCTGGGCGAAATAATTAGAGCCCGGTACAGATCGTCAGTGGATTACACGCGCTGTACATTGACAGGACGAAAGCTCGAATAGTCGAGGGCGAATAATTTGTGCTGCACTCTATTACGATAATTACGTTGAAATCACGTTCTGAAAGCAGTGTCTCGAGCTGCTTCAATTAGAAAGATTACCGAGGCTTCGGCAAAGAAGATTGGGCAGCCGGGCGCAGGCGGGGTTGCTAAGTTTGCTAAGTATCGAGTACGTAAACCCCGTCAAAAGCATCAAACCCCAAATTCACGAGGGGTGCGCAACATAGCCGAGGGTGATTGGACGGAATCGGAAGGGCCATTACTCGCTATCCCTCGTTCTCTTGGTCCCCGTCATCCTTGCATTCTTGTCGGCAATAGTCCTTTTCAAGGGCACACGAAGGGAGAAGAATCGGCTGGCACCCAATTCCACCTGGAATTATCTGCGTACCGAGTGATTTTAATTAGCGAGCTTGGGTCCGCCTTCTTTTATCAAGTTGGTGGAGCCAGGCGTCCGCCCGGCATCTCTCTTCCCGATCTTCCGACCTATCGACTTGACGATCGGATTATTCTCTTGGAAAGCGGTTTTCGGGCTTGGCGGCCTGGTGGCGGCGTGGTGACGGAGAAGATCCTCAAGATAGTAATAAATTGGATGTTAAGCGGCGAAAATTGGCCAATTAGGGGAGACGGCCGGCTTTTCCCGCCCCTAAAGTCTTTATAGGAGTAATCGAGCTCCACGCGAAACGCGAATTAATTGGTCCTTCGGTGTGCCGCTACGGGGAGCGCAGAGCTCGCTAAGATTTCATCGGGCTGGCTGCCGGGGGATACCGGCTGCGAAGAAACACAGTACGTCTACGGGCCTTTTATGGCGAATTAAATCGTTCATTAGCCCGAGTCAATTAAGCACGGGGCTCCGATCTCCCTTGAATTCCCAAACGTAAAAGGGAGCGCGCGCGCGCGCTCACTGACGCGACACGTGTAGTTTTCAATTAGACGGAACTTCGCCTGTGTACTGTACTATTTGCAGACAGCAACACTCTATCTCTCTTCGTCCCAGCTGTCCTCGCTCTTTCTCTCCCTCTACCTATCTGTCGTCCTAGCTTCCGCAGCACGGATTACCGATTTAATCCCGGCCAAGTTTGTATTGAATAATCATGTTATCGACCGCATACTTGTTCGTGCTTAACGAGGTAGAAGGCAATTATCGGAAATGGACGCGATGTAGTCGTGATCTCATGAAAGACAGTACGCACTGTCTTCTTTTCTCGTGCGAGCGCAATCCAGAAGGACCATCATCTCCAAGGAGATTGGCCAAGCTAAAAACAGACCCTCTAAGGGATAATCTCATTGGGACAGGAGGAGGTAGAGAAAGCTGCCAAGCAATGGATGTACTCATTTATATACGTATGTACGCTTGCATGTATAATAATGAGTCGCATCGCACCCGATCTGATCCAGGTAACAGGATTACTCTCTGATGCGTTTGACATCGCGCTCTACCGACGTTAACTATACCCGCACCGGATCTGACAGTGGATAATCGCGACATTGACAGAACACGAATCCGAAATAATTATTTGCTCTTCCGTTCAGCAATGAACATCGATTTCCAGTTTACGGAGAACCGGTTCGACAGATTATATCTATCATCCTAAGTTTCCTCTCTTCCTCGGGGAAAGCGATGGCAACAAAGTCCATAAAACTTGTGCGAGTACAGTGCGAGAGCTTTCATTCGCTCTTACGAGCGTAGTACTTCGGGCATGCAGCTCGCTGTCGCGCTCGTCAACAATGGCACTCTCGCAAAAATGGCCGAGCTCCCCGAACTCCGAAGGCCAGTGGAAATTTTTATGCCAGCAGCGACTACCACTGCCAGCGGCGATTTCACTTGGCCAGTAAAATTTTACATCTCTGAGCACGGTGGCATCAATCGTATTACGTAGGTCGCAGCGCAGTGACGCGCGCACGCGGATGAAAAATTCCTCGAGTTAATTTCGCGGTCCGATTGACCAGGCGCGCGTGGTCTTTGCCCGGAAGGATGAAGTTGCAAGGACAATCGCGATGTACAGTAGCGGGCTTTGTATCCTGTATGACGGCCTCCACGCTTCGTATCACATTTGATGACGGATAAAAGGACGAGCGGCTTTGTCCCCGGCTTTCGCGTGAGCGAATCACCCAGCGGCCAAATGGCCGTTTCGCGAAAAAAGACGACACATTCGATTACTTACGCGCATCTCACAAAGAACCACCGAGGAGAACGAGAATGCCACTGGTCAGGATTTCGACCCGTTGTAATTTACTACATTACAACTCGAGGATAGTCAAGGCGCACGCAATCCTATCAATAGGAATAAGGGAATCTCGTGTTGTGTGCTCACTGCAATTCTCATTTGCCAATAGCTCCCGATAAGCCACTGTTGCCATGTTTCATTATTGTCCTAGCTAGTGAAAACATCACGTTAAGTAGTTTCTCGTTTCATTCCGAAAAAGTTGTGAGTTTCGGAGTGCTCGTTATCAAACTGGCATTATCAGGGAGTAAATTGAAATTTCAGTTTTTTGTTGTTCTTGCGAGGTTCGTCAGATAGGAAATAGTGGGGAGAGGGCAGTGTGTTTGTTTTCGGAGGGAAAAGGGTTTGAGTCAGTTGTTAGTCTAGACAACCGCTCTGTCTGGAGGTGAAACATTTTCACGACTGCACTTTACTCGGTCCATTGTCGCGGCAGCTCGCAGTGGTTACTGCTCGAGGTGGAAGTCTTTTAGCGGCCCTATGCATTTTCCTCTCATTACAGGCAAGCGTAGCTCCACCACTGCTTCTCTCTGAAATCTATTTTGGCCGCTTCACATACCGCGTCCATTTCGCGTGGCTTTTGTTTACGCCGATAAAGTAATCCCGCGAGAGCGGAGTCTCCTGCTTCCCTTTGTTCCAGCTGGGCTGCCGGGTTGGATGGGTGCGAGCCCTTCTCACCGGCGATGCTTAAACTTTTCTCCCAGCTGAGCGCTCGCTCGCTCGCTCGCTCGCGCGGCCGACAGTTTAACTTTAATGATGGCTGTGTACAGTAGGTGGTTGTGCTCGGCTATTGGATAACAGAGGAAGCAGCCCGCACTGGCTAAATGAAAACTCAATTTATTCCGCCGCTTGTCGAGCGCCCCGACGAGTGATTAATTCCTCGAACCCGTGGTCGTCAAGTAAATCAACGTTATTTAACCACGAATTTCGTCATTAACTTTGATTTACATGCTTTACGCGGCAACTGCTTTGATAGGCGCGCCGCTCGGCTGTTTACACCAGGCGCCCCCGGAATTAAATTGCTCGGATGTTTAATTCATTGTTTATCTTATGATGGGGCTTTATCATAAAAGCACATCAAATTGACTGGTCAATTTCCTGTTATAATGTTATTTTACCCCCTCCGGATTGACACTGAAACTGAACGCGTACTATTCGTCGATATGGACTTTTCTCCATTACTTTTCGACCAAGTACGTGCATTTAAATTCCGGCAGACTCTCATGGAGATTACTGAGTCGAGGCTGCACTTTTAATTACCGGAGTTTAATCTCATTCGAGTTTGGCTCGTGCCTCGAGCGGGTCGGCAGCAACACTATGATAAACGCACTGTCCGAAGAGTTTCGAGTGCAATGGGAACTTCCAAACGGTCATTCATTTTCCGCATTTTTCACTGTTCAGCTAATTTATGGTATCATCCTTGGAATGCCTAAAGTGCCAGTTTCACGGCTAATGAAATACGTTCGAAAAATCTGGGCTCCTCCATTCAGAGAATTACTGGTATCTCACAGTAACGCGTGGGAAATAATTCGTTGATAAAATGAAAATAGGAACTACACGGATATCGCAATAACGCTCAGGGCAATGTGGTCACACGTAATCCCAGAAATGTGTTAACGTTTTAATCGTTAATGCGAATTGACAGTTGGCCTGATAATAACATTGTCGCATCGATGTCGTGGCCTATGGCGGTTTGATGCATCTGCTTTTTTGTACGCTCTTGCACTGATGAAAGGATGTTTCCTGTTTTAACGCGTGTGAATTCATACGCGTTGGCAGAACACCGATGGCCAGGTGTTAAAACCTGTCATATTCCATTAAAGCTCCGCCGATCGGTAATGCACTCTGCTCCGCCTACTATTTTCCATTACATTTCAGGCGTTGTCTCCTTTCCTCTTCGCTAGAGTTTAACGCGTTTACCACCGTGAACGCACTCCACATGAGGGTCGAGGATAGCGGAGAAGGAGCGGATGCAGTG
Organism: Ectemnius lituratus; assembly: GCA_910593735.2. Classification (NCBI taxonomy): domain Eukaryota; kingdom Metazoa; phylum Arthropoda; class Insecta; order Hymenoptera; family Crabronidae; genus Ectemnius; species Ectemnius lituratus. The sequence continues at coordinate 3,848,723 of OU343033.1, forward strand.
GGGAGCGTGTGACGGGCAGCCAATACTTCATAATTATTGATATCCAGTCGATCCCCTGCAGAACTGCCTTTTCGTCGGCTTCGCCAAGTGGGAATATATTACTCTAGCTTCATCCGTGATTCGACATTTTCGAGTACCCTATCTCATACTTATTCTATGTATATCTCCCTCGTCTTCCATTGGCCTGCTCCATTCCAAAATTACCCTATTTATTTGCTCATGCTATTATTGTCACCAAGATTTACTCACCAAGCACTTATCACTTGCCGTCGAGCGTAAGAAATTCTAAGATGAGAAGTAAACAGTCCTGAAAAATGAACAATGCATCTTTGAAATGACTGATAATTTAGGTGGCACGTATTATAGTTCGGACTAAAGTATATCTGGCGCACAGCGGAGACCTCCCATTACATTAAAACGAGCTCAAACAACATTTGCACGAATTTATGACACAATAACTAGGGACGAATTGCCTGGTAGTACAATTTCCTGAGATCGTATTTCATCGGGGCAAGTCGGTTGCTTGCCAGGCCAAATAAAAAGGGAATCGGAAGTGGGGATAGGGAAGTTATTAAGAATAAGTCAGGCGCGACAGGTCGTCTGATGAATATCAAGTTTGACCACGCGTCTAGGTCGGCGTATAGAGCGCGTGAAACTTACCCGGGAGTCTATTACCGCGCCGTGACATTTACGGCACTCCTGTCAGGAGTGGAAATTCTGGTAACCGAGGGCGAAGTCCGTCACTCGGAGTTTCGCGCCGGTGAATTTTCAGATGGGAAACGAAGAAGACCGTGCGAGTATGGGGGACACGGTGGGCAAAAGTCAGAAAGAGAGATGGTAAAAGCCGGCAGTTTCGGGGATCGAAGGAGAGTGAGTGAGTGAAGGAGAGAGAGCAAGTAGAAAGAGACTCGGTGAAAACTTTTATCGACTGACAAGCAACCACGCCAAAGCCGTTAATGGCTACTCAAATATGCGCCCCCTGCGCTGCCACTCGCGCACCACAGTCCCCGAACTTCATTTTTAGAAGTTCCTCTCACAGCCGTACTTTTCTCTATAATTAGGTGCGAATTTAGATATATCAATACAAATGACAAATGATATAATTCAGGTGATGTTGTAAGAAAGTTAGACCAGTCCTTCTTCATGTCACCTTGCAATCCTCCCACATACTCAGGATTTTTTGGTAAGGTCGCCGGCCAAGTTGTTCGGCATCCCTGGCGTGTACATCTTCCTCGGCCTTGGCTCCGAAGTCAAGGGAAGATGTGCAGTGAGCGTGTGGAGTAGGAGACAAATACTTTGAGCGTGTCCGTGGCCTCTGAGCGGCAGGAGCGAGGAGGTAGGGTTTCTCTCGGCATTTTCATCGGTGGCGCGGGACAATCCCGAAATCGGCGAGCGCCCAACGGGTCCGGGAGTACGAGCAATTAGTAATCGGTACCGGGCAATTACCGCGGCAAAGAACGAGCGTTGGAATACCGTTCCAGTCGTGGTCTCTCCCCGCCCGATAAATCTTGGCCAGCGTGCAATTAATCGGGCGCGAGGCACTCGAAACACAGAACCTGGTTGGTATCTGGTTGACCCTCGGTCACCGGCGTAGGAACCGATGCGATCCTGTCTCTTTCCTTCGCGCTGCAAGTCCGCGCGCCCCTTCTGTATATGCTAGCGAGTCGGGGCATTATGCTAGTCCGGCTCACCGAAGAGCCGTATTCCCTTCGTCCTTCTGCTCTCGGCATCCTCGAGCATCCCTGTCGTCGTCGTCGCCTTAGTTTCCCTCGGCAGCTTATCCGTTTTTGTTTTCATGAAGGACGAAACACGAAGAAGAGGAGAGAGACCAGCCTTCTCCCCCTTCTCCCAACACCCGCACTCCTTCCTTTCCCTCTTCGTTCTTGCTCCTCAGCATCACTGCCCTTTCCTACTTCGAGAGAGAACGCGCGCCTTCTCTTACTGCTCCTCTTCTTCGCCACGGATTATGTCGAGGGTAGCCCCGAGCGAGCTAGCTCGGCCAAGAGCTAACAGTCCGACCCGGCTGCCGAACATAATAACAACCACCAATTAAAATACCTTATTACGCCGGGACAATACTCCCGCGAGAAGGTGGAGGAGGCCAGCGGCACTCCAAGAACCGACGGCTGTAATCCTTAACAGGAGAGACAGAGAGAGAGAGAGAGAGAGAGAATGGGGGAGGGAACACAGAGAATCTTCTGCTCGCCGATTGAATTTCATCGTAGCGCGCTGGAAACTTGATTCGCGGACACTTAGCTTCAGTCGCGGATATCCTCTGATGTCAAGGCCGCGCTCAACATAAATCTCCCATTAGGGATTCACCTTTTTCTTTTGTGCCCTCCTTTTCTGATATTTCTTCGCTTCTCATGCGTCCTCTTTACTGTCGGCACCAGCTCGAGTTTAGTGAAAGTGAACCAGTAAAAATGGAAGTGGAGATGTACACGCGATATTGTAGTGAGTTCGAAGAGAAGTAATCCGATGACAACGAGGCAAGGGGAGCAGTTCGTAACTAAGGATTAAATCACAGTGTAGCGAGGGCTTAGGAAAGCGTTTCTGTTCGGGTATGGTTTGGCCGATAAATAAATCAGCGAAAGGCAGCATAGCGTGCTGGCCAATTAGGTGGAGTCCATGGGAAAAAAATCTGGGCCTCGCTTTCATCGGAGCCCTCGCACTCTCGTTCCCTTTTGCGATTTTTGATTCGACGCTATCGTCGCCGAGCAACCGGCTGGTACGCACCCCATCACGGATTATCCGTTGATGATTTACGAGTGCCGCCGAAAACCGTACGCTTTTCCTCTAGCGCGTCAGCCCGAAATCCTTCCCAACGATTCAACCAGCTTCAAAGCGCTCCCAGATCCCCGTGGCGTGCCCGGTATATCTCCACTTTTTGCCGGAAGTCACGTCTGTCAGTTTTGCGCCTGTATTTGCGGACATTTCCCTGGCGACGGATTGTATGTAAGAGGCTCCTCCGACCGTTCCGATTGGCCGAGGTTTGCTGGCTTGTACTTTCATCAGTTTTACGTGGCACATTACTTTTTGGCCAATACCTCGTAAAGTCAGTGGGCTGGATAGCGATGGGCGCGCAGCCCTGCCAGTTTCTTGCACACGCGATAAATTATCTTTCGTTTAAGTGGAGCGGCTTGGAGGGCGCTGCAGCTGGGAAAGTCAAAGCTCGCACCACCGTCGTCTCATCTTCATTCTCGTCTGGTATCGCTCCGTCTCCGGTGAGCAATAAAATGTCTTTACCTTTCGCCTTGTCGAGCGGAACAAAGAGGCGAGCACCAGTTCCCCCGGCGTGATACGGGGAATGGCACGGCGAGATTTCAGCCGGCAAAGCGAGATTCTCTTTGAGCTCTCTCCTAGCAAGGAGCGATGCGAGATGCAGTCCATTAAAGAATACTGACGGAGCATTGCATAATAAGCTCCGCCTAAAATGGCAGTAGCTCAGGAACTCCGTGCGCATTCGGCGAATGTATCACGTGCGCACTTCGCCTTGATTTCAGGATTCCTGGTAAACGTGCTCCTAAGAGATATATCGCTTTATTGCATCCAATGAACAATGCTTGGTTCATAACCACGTATAATAGACCGAGCTTAACTGTTTCGCCTTCGGTTATTATGGTGGACATTATATGCATCATTCATGCAAACTTTAATTCGCTTCAGCTCGCTTCCTCATATGTGACCGCCAACCACTGTCATATATGCTCGGATATGAGTCTATTTAAGCGCTTGCTTGGTTAATATTAATGTTATTAAATTAATCCGATAGACCATTCGTTGTTATGGCTCTCATTTGTTTTTCTCATGCAACCACGCTAATTTAGATTGCCGGACGCGGATTGTATATTGTATATTTATTTTCCTACCCGCGTTTCAATGCAAGTGCCAGTTTCAATCAGTAGATCAAAGGATAAAAGTTTAAAGTACAATTCCACCAGGTGAATGCGAATTAGGTTGAAGGATAGTGGAAATTAAAGGAGAGAATTGGTCAGTACTTTGTCAGCTTAGTTTCCCTCATAAAACAATGAGGTACCCTCACTTACTTACCACCGGAGGGTTCTCCTTGCTAAAGCCTTATTATCATCTCCGTCCTTTTAATTATTCGCCACCCCGGCGCTTTGTACTATTGAACCGGACAATCCCGTCGAGTCGAGTCGATCATCCAACTCATTCCCTTTGGATTCCTCTTTCTTATTCCAAGAATCTCTACCATCCACTTGGCACGAATGGCAATCAATTAATTTCTGGATTTTTTGTTTGTTTCAGGTGAGTACGCAACTTGCACAACAATTTGAAGTTCTGGCAGTAGGTAATTAAGTATGAAATCTGCAGAGATTCAAACGGAAATATCTGTCGCGACACGAAGACAGTCCTGCCTGCCCGGAAGGCAGTGATTGGAGACAGCGAGTAATTAGTATCCATCGGCAATTTGTCGTGTCCTATCAGACACAGCGGGGCTATCGCACTTCGCAGGTGGACAAACTCAGTGGGGCGAGAGTGCTGGAGTGAGATAGGATCGGTAGAACGCGAATGGCCGTGATTACCGTCCTCGCGCGAGATTAACGGATCCGACGTAAAGGCCATTTTTTTCACCACGAATTGCTCGGATCGCCAGGACGAATCCCCCTTCCGCGTTCGTACTTCCTACTTCGTTTGGCGATTTAGAGAAGATATACGATTTCCCGGGAATCGAGCAGAGAAACGAAAAGTGGCGATGGGCTGTCATTGGATTTAGAGGCGATGACAAACTCCAGGATATAAAATGCATTTCGTGTCCATGGGATATAAGATCGATGCTGAGATAGGTAGAGCCGAAATTTAATTAGAAAGTCAATGGCCCTTGGAAAAGACAAGTCGGGCGTGAATGTCTGGGGCGCCCCGAAAAAACGCTCTCGCTTTCTCCCTCTCGAACAGGTTCACGGTCGCGGGAGCTTATCTTTTTCGCGGCCTGTACTACTTGGAAGTCACCCGCGCAGAGGAACGGCAGAGGATCACCGCAAAAACAATATTTATCGCTGCTGGCCCCTTCCTTCCGCGCTTCGATCGGCCCCCGGGCCTTCCGGTGCTGACGCCCGGCGCAGCTTTCGCCTCTGGACCGTGCCCGGTGATTGATTAACGATCGGTCCTTGCATAAAACTACCATCTTGTGCCTGGGCCTTCCTCCTGGCCCTTCGCCACTCGATCGCCCGAGCACGTTTTACCACGTCGAGCTCACGGTGACGAATAGTCCTCTCAGCGTCATCGGCTTTCGTGGCCATCGCGTTTTACATCGGTCTGCGCCTCGTCCTTCTCCCTTTCTCTCTGACCGTTTCAACGTTAGCTCCTTCTTTTCACGGTCGAGACGAGGGCCGAGAGCCAGTGGCCTTTCAGCGTGTTTCACGATCAGCCTGGCAGATTGCATTAGCAATAAAAGTCGCATACGGCAGTCGCAGTCTGCCGAAATTACCGAGGCGCGAAAAACTTGCCCTCGGGACCCCCGGTGTTGTCCGTTCGAGCGTGCCCTCCTTGTATTCGGCCCTCGTATCCCGTACGTGTACTCTTCCAACCCGTCACTCCCCTCCCACTCGCCGGGAGCGCGGTCGGTATGATCAGCGGCGAATTAACGGATTCATTAATTCGATACGCGTTATTCTTGCTAATTGGTGGTGCGCACAGTGGCTATTCGATATTCAGGGCTGGCGTGCTTACGAGCCTGCCCAGCCGAAACGGTATGCCGGCAGATCACCACGCATTGATCGTACAATCCTTCGCCCCAATGTTCTTACCTCCTCTGTGCGTATGCATCATTCTCCCGTCGCCGACATTAATTGCATTTGCCGCTGATTAATTGATTTCCAGCACCCACCCCTTCCATCTCCATCTCCGCGTATTGTTCCGCCGGCTCATATTATTACGTGGGCGCTGAATCCGCGCGGAATGAATTGCATATATGGGTATTAGCATATTGCGCGCCGCCGCACAATAACTTCCAATTAATTATCGATCAGAATTTCCGAAGGAAAACAATGCCGGTGGGCCGGGGGCGGGCGTCTGTTGCAGCTGCGCCAGCATGAGGGTATATGATTTAGATTATCCTAAGACGTTCTGATTGTAATGCGCCGTCAGGCCAGTTGCCGGGCCTCCGCAGCACGCGCGCCCCTACGCCGAGAGGGCCATTATGCGTGCGTGAGAGTCAATAGATCGCGAATCGCATTATGGATGCACTCTAAAGCAGTGACGGCTAGTCCGATTTATCGGGTCATTATATCGATCGGCAGGCGTAATCTAGAATATCGTTTCAAACACCGACTATTCACCGCCGCTCCGCAACCCGTCTCTACCACCCCCTCTCCGCCTCGGCTTGCCTTTCATTCGGACATGCTATCTGCATTGTTGATGCGGTTATCGTCCTGAAAACATTTACATCAGTAGGCGTGGTAATGCGAGCATACCCATTTCCGTTCTCCTCAATTGGTACCGAGCCATACAATCATCGGGCGACATCAAGTATGATCTATGCTCGGTGCTCTGTGTATCCCATTCTCGTATCACCACATGTTAGCTAGAGATAACAAAATTTCTTGATAACAAAGCTCCCAGAGTCCTTGGGAAGATGAGATTGCCCTCTAGAATGATGTACGTTCAAGAGGAGAACGATATCGAGGGAGAAAAGAGGCGGAAAGCGTAGAAAGAGAATAGGTATTCGATCGGGTTGAGAAAATCATAGACAAACGCGCCAGGGGACAAGTACCGTGGCTAGGAGCGGATGCTGAAAGAGAGAAAGAAACCGAATCCAGATGGTTTCTTCAGTCTTTGATTGTCACGCGAAAATGGAGAAACTGTCAACCTCAAACTACGCGAATTTACCGGAAATGGGCTCGACGCCCGTACTGGTAGACGAGGAGACTTCCTGCCCTCATCCGTTCTATTCCCCCGCTGAGAGTAGACTCTGTATCCTTTCACGCATTACGGAAGTGCTTGAGACAAGGAAAAGCTCGAAGGCTATAATCTCCGCGCAGATTGTGTAAGTCCAGTAGAAAGCATAGAAATAATTCATTCCAGTCTGTGCAATGCCAGGATGAACAACAAGGGTGCTCGGGTAGAGTCATATCATTAGCCAAAAAGTAGCAGACATTTTTCAAAGGATCAGCGTGTGCAGGTATACACTCCCTCCGGCCGACGTTGCCAAAAAAGGGCAAAAGCAGCGCGGTCGATTTTGTAAAAATAATTAACATCAGGCGGTTCGCCGGTCGGCAGGCCTGCCGACCTGACCGAGCGGTCTAAACACGGACCTTGTTAAAGCACGTGGTCTTGTAACCCACCGCAACATATCCCGTAAGCAAAGCATTGTTCCAAGAGGGTGGGAATACCTCCTTTTTTCGAGCGCAATATAAAACGCCCGGAAACCGTCGTGAGCGCGGCTAATTAGGCGAAATTCCGTGACCCCGTACGGGATGGAATGCGAGTCCGGGCCGATGAAAAAGTGTGCACTCGTTGCTACGCATATTACAAGAAAGCAGGGGTGATTAGCGCGAGAAATTACGATCCGACGGAAAGCCACGGGCGCCTGCTGCTATTGCTGTTGTTCTCAACAGGAAACGCAAAAGTTTCCTCGTTGCCGTTATATGTATACAACCTGCATATACCTGTAGTGCTAAACAGGTGATTCCCAATGTTTATTAAATAGAGGCAGCTCACCGAGTAACCTGTGGGATGCTATGCCTGGAAAACAACAGCACTTTTATCGTGCTCGTATTTACTTTCTCGCTTTTCGCAGGTATAGCTGCGCGAAAGACATTTCGGCGCTCGCCCAACTATGCTGTTCTGTCTTTTACTATTACAAGTGGTGTAGTTGGAGAAATAGTTTCGGTATTATCGTTCGCCTTGCTTGGCTTGAGAGGGAGAATCGCTCTTAGGTGAACAAATGCTAGCCGTGATGTATTGTCGGGTGGCGAGGAGGGCTCGTGCTAATACTCGCGGGTATAGCAGTGTTTGTGCCTAATCCGGATACCGAACGCTTTGTCCTTCTAGTTCCTCGGTCTATTAATAATTCAGCACCCTGTTATCCGAGAGGCATCTTGTTAACGGTGCAATAATTGTCACCGCTACCCACCTACCACCCGAGCCGCTTCGGGCGTTTAAGCCGAGCTGAATAGACAGATGCTGCCTTTGCCAAAAGTATTAGCAGCAATTTGACAAGGGGATATCCGAATGTATTATGATATCGGTTTGCTTTTCAATTGCTCTTTTCTATAGCATCCTCTTCCTTTGATGCCAAGGTCGTAGATTCGTCCCAACGAAAGCAGCTTATCGATTATTCAAGACTTTCTTATAGAGCTATCTTACTTTAATGGCACTAATTATCATCACTGCCGTAAGCTCATTACTCGATCCAGCTACTTAAAAGCATTAAAACTATGGACGAAGAGTCTCTCCTTGAAACTGGGTTCTCTGTACTAAGTATCGCAGAGTGTCGAGGGTAGTTTTTTGTTTAATAGGAGCATGCAGATTTCTGAGAAGTTTTTCGCTCGCTATCCCGCTTACTTCTTTCTCTATCTCGGTACTACTTGGGTTATTTCACCATGTAGTTTTATCAGTGAACTTGTTATGTTAACTACACACATGCACGCCATGTATCATGCTGTGACACATATTGAAAAAGAAGGATGAGGGAAGCTGTGTGCTATCAGGAGTAGCTCTTGAACAGCGCTGCTCTATAGTTTAATGGTTATTCGAACCACCCCATGGTGTGCGGCGCGTTAATAGGCTGGGTTTATCAGTGCTGGCATTAGCTCATTATCATGGCGGCTGGTGCCATAGTTGGTCTCCGGTCTAGTGGCGGCTGCGATGTCGGAGGCAGCCGCTCGCGCAGACCGTAAAGGGCGAGAGAGCGGCGGCGTTAAGGCCCGGCTCGGTGTATCGATTTAAAAACATTTAAATTCCATAAATATCCAACGAAACGTTGAATAAGGCATGCGAAAAACCAGTCGCCCTCCACTCACCCCGTCCAGGGAAGACGACTCGAGCACACAGATAACGCATGATAGAGTGCGCTGCTGCATAAACCAAAAGCGCCGGGAACTCTCGATAACGTTGCGCGATATAGTCCAAAGTAATCTTACCGTCAAACTCGCACTATGTATCATGAATTACCGGATTTTCCCTCGCGTCTCGACTCACCATTCCTGAGGTACATCTTAATAATTCCCACCGACTGCAATTAATGATGAGAAGAGTACAGTATGCGAGTGTACCGCGAGGAATATGAATAATTTCTGAGAGTCATGGAAGGCGCTTTCCTGAAACAATCGAAATGTGATATGTAAGGCAGGGGCCAATGGTACAATCGTGCTAGGAATTCGTTATCGCCAGGGGCTTGTCAACAGGTATTAAATAAGAAATCGCGAATGGAAAGAATAGGGCCGAACAAGAATTGGGCGTTCGGCCTGGGGAAACGACGGAAAGTCTACTAGTAAATACGAGTGGTCCGTGCCATTGCGAGGGCACCTACCAGCGCAGGAAGACTAGAGCGAGAGAGATGTCGAATGCGGAAGCGGGTTCTTTTACCAGCTGATCTAGAAACTGCTGGTTATAGATTCAGCCATGGTGGACGGGATTCAGGTCGGAATCCGATCCCCGAATGGAAATAGAAATCTGGGAGCGAGAACATAGGCGTAAAAGGAAGGGGATGCAACCAAGTGGGTGGCGTGGCGGGTTCAAGCCTCAGGAATAAATCATTTCTGATTTTAATCAAACTGGAAAACATTCGCTCGTTCTATCCGAGCCACCCTCCACTCTACTCTCGGGCGAACATTATTCTACAGTCTACGTGCAACGATCGAACTGCAGACTTTTTCTCTGTAACTTGTTGCCAAATCTGTAGAACATCTCTTTCGTTCTTCTTTCAATAATAATAGTGCAATGGTACGAAGAGATTCTTTTCTATTCGATCATATTTTATCAGTTCTCGACAGGAACCAGAGTAGCCGGTATTTCCCGTCTGACTTCTATTATGTTGCAACAGATTGTCCTTCCCACGCGAAGTCCTTTTCGACTACGCAGGCCAATTTGTCGGTCGAATTATAAGTTCAAGGACACAAGACCTGTCACTCTGACGGTGCAAAGCCATTCTCCAACAAAATACATACTCACATACACCTTTCGAGCCGTCGTTCGACGTCTGACAGTTTCAGCAGGTCTGTTTCAATGCCGAACACATACTTTATACCATGTCACGCGAAAATACCGACGAAATTCATCTTGCCGCGGGAATTTCCGGCAGGAAATAGCCGCTATTTCCCTGTCTACGATATGCGAAAGGACTGGCAGTATTATAGTATTCGTCGACGAATAAATGTAATTGCGGAGGCAAGAGGTCGCATTGCACGGGCTTTTTTACGTGGCCGGTTCGCAAGAGGGAAACGGAAAATGACGCGACGGTGTGCTGAGTTTATTGGCACGTGATTCGAGGGTAATGGCCCAGCGCAAGAGGTAGCGGGGGAGAGAGGTTGCTGGGGTGCTGTCGAAATTAAAACCGGAAACAAAACAGACGGTGGAACAATGAGGCTCGCTGGCAAAGGCAATAAAATATGATAAACGTCAGATGCAGCGTGCTCTCCTCTTTGTTGGTGCTTAGCGCCAGCTGCGAGTACGCGCGCGTACACCTTCCTGGTACTCTCTGTATTCGAGAGAGCACCGGGAGCGCGAATTCTAATGCCTGGCGTCCTTTGCACTTAGCCGTTCGATTGAATTTCTTCCACGGAAGTTCGCCTATCCTTAAACAAAGGAGCTTACCGCCAATGCAGCCTAATTATTAATAACCCTGGCAGGCGGGGTGCAGCGGCAGGGCTGCTTTGCCAGAGAGAAATATCGCCGGGCTACAAAGGGATTGCACAAAGGAGATTAGCACAATATGGAGTTGAAGATCGAGCGCGAATGCTCGAATCTCGCAGCGAGATATTAATAGGGAATCTCCACGGCGAGGGATCCGGAAACTCGAGTCTGCGTTCGTGGCCAGCTAATTAGTTTCAAAGAGACTTTCTTCTCTTTGTCACGAACAATAAAGCGACGCATTTATTGAGATATATCCTTTTGAATTTCGACTCCATCGCATTGTGACGAGTTAGGCGTTAAATGCCAGACTAGTAACATTAACGAGAATAAGAGCTAAAAGGTAGTAGACGGTACAAGACTTTCCTCCTCTAATGTTTGAAAATCGGCGCGATTCCCAGTGCGGAAAGTAACGCGATATCGCTCCCGGATCTCGCAGGCTGGCAGGCACAGTTCGATATTCCGGACGATGACTTTACCTGTTAATTCGCCCAGTACTCGTTAAGCGATTCGGCGACGCAGCACCCAGCACGTAACGAACTCGTGACGTGGCGCAAATAACGAAAGAGCAGTGATAATAAAGTTGGCGCTGGATTGTCGAGGCAGAGAGATGCATAGATAGACAGAGTGCAGGACGATTGACAAAGAAGGAAGCAAGGTTGTAGCACCTGCCTCGTGGAAATTCGAGCATCGAATCAGGAGCCGAGAGATGCATCGCTCGGTCTGCTGATCAAAATCAGACCTTATGCGTGAGTAATTTCAATTAATTTTTAACGCAATATTTGTAATAAATTGTGGCGGACCATCTGAGCACTTGCGAGCGCTGCTGATGCGGACGATCAGCAAAGAGTGACAGTGTTGGTATTGAGTGCCATGTGCTAATGAACGAGCAAGCGTTGAATTTTGTAATTCGTGATTCATACAAGGGCCTTCGAAGCGCTCTGGAAAATGGGCTGCGACTCAATTTGATATTGCTAGTTATCGAATACTCGCGAATAAATTACAGGGAGCTCGTTAAGCTCGAATAAAAACACGAGATTTTCGCGAAGCTCTGATTATGCTGGCAGCGAATGCAAGGCAGAGGGCGAGCTGCCGGAAAAACAATAGTCCATTCTGTAGGATGGGATTTCATTTGACTTTTGCACCTCCATCGACGAACAATCGTTCAACATTTCTCAGCGGATAATAAGAGAAAACAAACCTCGAACGCTGACCGACTCCCATCGAACTCTATAAATTTCTCGCTCGCCGTTTTCCATGTTCCATGTAAAATAAACGGTAGAAGAATAGTGGAAGAGGTGGAGGAGGCGAAGCGGCGAAACCGCTTGGCTGTCGACAGACCGGGGACAATGATACTAGCCGAGCTTTTACACGACGAGTCGAAAACTGCCCAGAAAATTAGTGAGTTTTATCGCAAGGACGATATATATGGTATAGTAGATGCAGAACCTGCGAGTGGAGTTGTCCTGTGATATCACAGCAATATTCTGCAACAGCATAGCTCACCGTAGGTATACGCAGCCGAGCAATTCCTGTGATAGAGTAGTTGGGCCAGTAAGTTAGCCCAGTTTTTACTGGTGCTTCCCTGGTAGTGAACGAATACGAGGTCGCATAGCTACGTCGATTTACATGTCGGTAACTGAAACTGCTCGTGCCGAAAAGCAAGTTTTCACGAGTGCACAAACCGCTACGTGCCGGATCTGCTGGGGCTCAGAATGGTTAGATGAAATCCTGATTACGAACGGTAGGGGCATAGGGAATCCTGAGAAGGAAGGAGTGCCAAGGTACAAGAAGTCACGGGATTGAAAATCATGGGAGAAACAAGGATAGTAGGGAGAGTAGGTGTATGAAGTAATTTCATGAGCGGGACGTGAGGTTCCGTCGGAGGGCAAAGACCGCGTTGATGGGGGATGAAGGGTACAAGGGGAAAGGCCAGTAAGCTGGCAGGTATGTTACGTATGAACGGAACTAACGTATGAGGTTGGAGCGCGGCCAGCCACTATTTCACACTGGCAACGAGGGGCTACGCAGTGGTCAAGTAACCTCTGCTGACCAATGGACCACCGGATAACCTATGCTACCTTCCTCGTCCGTTGGAAATATGCTTATGGTGTACGCTCAGCCTCGCATTTTCGACAGTCGAGTACCTCCGCCTCTTCTAAGTCACGACACAGTAGAATGCGTCGTTCATAGTCAGACGTTATGATTCAGCCGAGCTTTGGCGACAACACGGCCATTCTCACTGTTCTAACTGTTCCAGTCTGAAATAAAAAAGATGAGTAGCGAGCGGATTCGACGGTCATTCGCACGAAAAGTTTCCGGACTTGGATGGTTTCCTAAGTGGATCGATGGGAAAGAAAAGTGGTTAGTAATTTATGGGTGCGAGACACCAGTGCCGGAGAAAGGAACGTTGACGCGACATAGTATCATCGATCAGCTACTGCAACATTTTCTCCCGTTACCAGGGACTATTGTGTATCGGAAAGAAATCGCTGTCAGCAATGATCGGTGTATGCGCACTATGCTTTATATTTGTTCTGGAGGATTTATTGCCATCTTCATCCGCGGCGAATTCTCTCTCCTTCGATCAACGGCGACATATCGACATCGTCGCACGCCGGTACGGTTCATTTCAAGATTGGAGGTCGTCCCAGGAGGTCAAGAGAATCACTGCTGAGAGCAGCGGTGTGCACTGGCGCGCCGGCAAGGGTTGAACGCCGATGGGGACGGATGTGAGGAACGAGCGAGAACGATGGGAAAGAAAGAGTTACTACGGAGGAAAGGCAAAAGGGAGAGAGCAATAGTCGTTCGGAGGAACGGAACGGTCCTGTCATTTGGCGACGCATGCATCATCGTTTATGCCACTTGACTCCACTGATCGTATGTGTGACGCTTGAACGGATTCGTTTATTGTAATGCGAGCAAGCGCAATCCGGATCAAGCCGACTTCCCGAGCGCAGTTTTAATATCGTTGTTCAAAGATAGAATAAATTTGACAGGAGAGAATTTTCCGTATTATTCGGACAGGGTAACAAGAGTTCGGGCTACCGTCGAGAATCGTCTGCCTCGGTACTGACGAGAGAAAGAGTCGAAGGCAATGCCATGTTTCCGCAAGCAGTGCGCAGTGGTCCAAGCCGGTTCGTTCAGGATGCTGAAATACAAGGTTCCTCGCAGCTACCCTTCGCACCGTCGAGATATTAAACTCTACCATCTCTCTCTGCCTACAGATAATCCGTCGCGCATCTTATTACAATAAAGGTGCTCGGAGCGTAGCCTGGTTGCACTCGAGAACGTATTCTGAAATCTAGAGCTTTACTGTCAGGTTACTGCTTCGCTAACGATTTTACTGGGACCAGCCGACTGTTGCCACGAAATACGAGCGTGCTTCTCATCAAGAGTTCCAGGACTCCCATAGCCGACTAAATACACGCACCCAGCCATCACGGTTTTCTCGTTGCGCTCCGATGTCTCGAGATATTGGCGGAATAAATTTCAATATCGGTTCGCTGGAGCTTTCACTCGGCCTTCCAGCAATAAGCGAGAAATCGTGAATTATCGCAGCAGTACCGCCTGAACCGTGCCAGTTAAAAAATGCCATTCACTTGTTCCTCGTTGTTTGCTATAGTACATGCGCTTGCGCTACTCTGAGATGAAAAAGTGCGAAGAATGGCGTGGCCAGGTGTCAGGCAGCGATAAAATATAACGTTCGGCATGCGCGCAGGCATTATTTGTCAGGGCGATGCGAGGCGCCGACGACGGGACAAATCTCGCGCGGCGGCCCTTTCCTGTGACGTTGATCGCATCGCACAATGGCCCTGGGGTGCAGGAGGGGCTTCGGGGGATGACATTATGATAATATTAGACGTAGGTAAGCGAGCATCCTGAGTGATGGATGGCCTTTAAGATCGGCCGGCGTCGGTAATACCTAGGAGGCATTGTCGCCCGGCTAATTTCTCTCACTCATCCCCGGCGTGGCGCGTCTTCAAAAAATGTAATAAGCCGTGGAGCAGCTCGAATCGAAAGATAACGCCGGTATGTCGATTGACGAGCGAAGAGACACAATGGGGATGGACGGAGTTGCTGCTGGGTTGGCTGAGCCTTCATCTGCGAGCACCTTAATGCCACGCGATATATCATATCTGCGGGGGCGAAACTCTCCGCGAATGCCTGCCAGCTTCACCGCGGGGTTGTCGGACCCGCCAGACGCTCACAGAACGAAAGCCCCCCTGACGAAGATTAATAACGCCTCGGCAATACGTCGATACACAAATGCACCGCTTTTTCTCGATCATAATGTGCTTCGATATTCAGCCTCTCGTTCGAGAGTGCCTTTCTATATCTTCGCAAATAGAAATTATATAATTTCATTTCAACGGATCATCGCATTGTTAATAACAAATTGCATCATATGTGTGTATTTTGTTGGCTGGGTAAATTACGCCCGATAATAATATGTACTTGGCTGTATGGTTGATCTTTACTGGGTAAACTTCATTTTGCAATATGCTTTGCTTCGAAAGAGGAAAAAGCTTCCCGTAAATTGCAATCTATTGACCACGCCGACCAGCTAACTGCGGTATATTGACATGGCAATAATATTGCAAAGTAGCAGTGCATGTTTCATACAGACGCGAGGATTTCAAATATATCAATGTACATATTACTCTTAACAAGCTGTGTTGATTTTAAGATATTGCTATGAATATTGACTACTTCCTGCAGATAGGTCACACAGATAACTGATAAATTGCGTAACATTGCTCTATCATAGACCGTTCCACTTTGCGGAAATGAAGTTGCATGAGTAGCAATGAATGACGTTTGTATAAAGTCTACTTCCTTTGACAAGTAGTAATGCGCTGATGCAATTAATAGTGAAGAATCGATGCCAATGGTTTACGAGTCTCGTTCCACTATTTGCTACTGTGACTAACAGTCGGAGAATCCTGTGACAGGAAGTTAGACTGGTGGATTCTAAAAGATTATTATCGCATTTAGGTGGCACTAGCCAGTAACATTTCAAAGGTAGTTTCTGCTTGCTGGAGGCAGCGTCGCCACCGCAAACAACTCATCCTTTTTCCGAGTTCCTTGCCACGGTGAACTGGTGGTAGCGACAAAACCGCTCGTAAAACTGTCGCGTTCCGTCGCACCGGCCGCATGTAAGGTCGCTCTCCTCCCTTGCTCTTCCTGCCAAGTTTATTGACGAAACAACGTCGGTTTGTTTTTAACGGCCGTGCAAAAGCCATTCGCGGCAGTGCCTGGTGGCGTGGCATTCGCGTAACACGCTCCACGGCCATAGCCGGTGCGAAACCGTGCTTAGGCAATAATTCCAGGCAATATTCGGGCTTACTGCTAGCCGAGTGCCGGGATAACGTACGATACGACGACGGGCGTGTCTGTCTCTGAAGTGACGATTACTGGGAACTGTAATGAAATGCTCATTTTATCGGGAGCATCTGGCCATTGCTCGCTAACACTAACAGAGCCGTATCTTCCACGGTGAATTGTCTACTAGGTTCATCAACACCCACATCGTATGTATACGTGTCAGCAACCGGCATCCCCGTTTCACTATACATAGTATGTATATGCGGAATACTTGAAGGGCTGCCTAGCGTATGTGATTCCTGGTTGAACGGCTACTTTGGTAGTAGCGATTACCGGCAGACACCAATTTCCCTAGTTTACGTTTAAGCGGACGTTACTCCGAACGCCGGCGATCCTCGTGCGCTCGTGAAAAAGTATCTTCACGTCTGGAGGACGTCACGAGCCGGCGATAAAATCCGTGACCGAGAATCCTGCCGAGTAACCGGTATTTGCAGGCTCCACTTATGGTCATCTTGGAGCGTATATCGGGGCATTATCGCGTCAACAATATGGCGTTCGAAGGCTGCAGTACATACCTGTGAAATAACTGGCTCCCTTAACGCTTAACGTAAACTGATAGCGTGGCGATCTATATTCTATCAGGACTGTTGGGTCTCTTTAGGGTCGATGTATAAGGATAACGTGTCATAATTCTAGGAAGTGATGATTCAGATACTTCATTGATTCTGAACGAAGGAAGGGAAATCTGGCATTGAGGGGGTGATTCGTTGAATTATCACCAACTAATACGGTGCGTAAAAAGGTAAGAGATTAAGGGGGAGATCAGTTTCGCCTTAGTCAGGCTACGTCGGACGTGTCCCATTAAATCCTGCTCATCAATCACCGTCCCACATTGTTTTCAGCTCTCGCGCTTGTCCGCGTTTGCTTCTACGCTCGCGCGCTCATGAATAGATAAAATATTGAAGGCGTCCTTGAACCGAGAGAACCAGATCACATTTTCATGAGAATAGCCCGTGCGGCCTTCGAGCTCGCTTGTATTTCCTTTCCTGTACATGCTGTCAGCTCAGCGGGGGAATCACCGCATTCTCTATTTCTCATAGATCATAAGCTAGTGTTGCTCGCTCAAGTGTAAAGAAGCAGGATGATAATTTTGGCAAAGTGGCCGAGCGGAATTCGGCGAGATATCGTCAGATTGGAGGCGAGGCTTATTTTTCCGTAAACACGCTGGAGGCTCTCGCGTCCACGGGATCGCTTTTTATCCAGGTAAGCCGTTAAGACACTCTTAAAGTGTGCGGTGGCCCCAAGGAATATCAAAAGGAATACGGTTAATATTAAACATGGAGATACGGATCTCCGCATTTAAGAAGATGCCAGCGTCTTATCGGGGCTCGGTTCAAAGACTGTTGAGTTTTGTTCCTTTGCGCGGCGCTGCTTCCTTTCATGAAAAGGAAGCTCGGCTTCCGCTTCCGGCTGCTCAGCCTTTCCCTCTGCTCGCCGCTTTCTAATTAGCAGAGACGCAGATTTTCTAGAGTTACCTACCGGCGATTCCCGGCCTTTACTCAGCCCGAACGTCGACGTCGAGGCTTATTGAGTAAATCGCTCACACGCCTAACTTGCCAGCTGCATTTAAGGAAAAATGCCGCTGCATTCTCGTAAGCTTCTTAATGCATAAGCTTCATCTACTCCAACGCACAGCTAAAGATCTATAAAAGTATTTCAGCCAAGTTACGTGTCCAGTCGAATGCTCTTTTTGTTAGTGGCAATCTTGAAACACTGTATTTGGAGTTGTAATAAAATTGAGTATTCCTTTCGGAGGAAGGCAAATTCTTTGTCCTCTCCTTCCCCGGACTTTAGCTCGGCCTGGGTAATAAGAGTGGCCAAGGGGAAGGTAGGCCAAGTAGAACAGACTAAGGGGCAGACTCAGTTTAACTTCGTTACTTACCGTCATTATGACCTGATAAAAAGTGTACATCCCCGCGAGCGCCGTAATCTCGCGAAAGCTGTATTAATATTAGGAAACGAGAAAACGAGGTAGCTCTTTTAAATTTAATCTCTTAATAAGATCATTCGTCAACGAGCAGGCGAGCGATGAAGTGCCCGGGATTATTTTTAATCACTCTCCACCACCAGCCGGCCTCTGAGAATCGAGCTTTCACCCTCCATTATTACCCTCTCATAAGAATGAAGATGGTGGCTCGCATCTGTTTTCCTCTCGATGCTACGATGTCCTTGGTGAATTTCAAAGATTCTATCTCCGCCTTGGAGAAGCAGTTATATCTTCTCATAGATCTTGATGGATGCGCGAGAGCGAAAAGTCTTTTGACGTCGAAAAGGAGGCAACTTCTTGAGATACGAATGTCCAAAAAACATTCGATTCTTCTTGTGACAGCGACATGGCGAGAAGCAGCTCGCCCTTTTGCTAGCAGCCTCTAACTGTCTCCGCATCCAATTCATCCAGGTCGTCAACCCCCTGCGAGAATCGCGCGTCTGCCGCTATTACGGCTGTGCGAATTCGCCTGCTCTAGCAGGGAAGCGCTGGCTTTGAAAGTGGTTTAAGGCAGAGGCCGCACCAGGGGATGGTGGTTGATTAAATAAAACGTGTCTGATATGGGTGGATTTAATTTAGAAAGCCTTGCAAGGGATCTTGGACGACGGGGCTTGGTTGGTGCGTGCGGAGACTTGGGTGGGAGGACCTCTTCCACTTTAGGTTTCGCGGCCTTTCTCGGAATAAATTGAAAATGATTGCCAGGGCGCTTGTCGATCGCGCACCCCATTCCATTCACTGAATGTATGGGTGTAATGAACAGCTCGAGGCGGTTGCCTTGGAAATCGTTTCCGGCAAGTGACCAAACTGTATTTGTCTGCCAGATTTTGGCTTCCTCTCGTGCAGCCAGTACTCGTACCGGCTCGATCCATTAATCTCAAAATAAACGCCTGGATACTGGAGCATTAATAGCTTTTTGGAGTTTGCGGATTTTAGAGGAATTCCAATATTATTTATCAGGTCTGGCTTAAGTGAACTTTAATAACAGCAGGCATGTGGGGGCACGAAAGCTGGCAGGTAATAGGCTTAGCTGTTTGGCGCGCACCGTCTCGAGGACTCTTTAATCAATTTCGGCAGGCGGACGTGCCGGAATAAATAATTAATCTGTAGCCGGTGGGCGCGCGAGGTGTGGGGTAGTCCAGCGGGCTGGCAAGGGAGCGTTGAAGCAACACGTTAAATTAACCAATATGCGAATAGTTGGCCCCGATGCAGCTTTCCGGGCTAGTCCGAGTTATGGCGAAGCTAGGGCTATAGGATCGGGCGTGCCGCAGTGTGGTTTTCCGGATAATCAAGTGGGGAAACAATCGGAGCTCCATCGAAACTCGTTGCGGGCGCGCGCGAGCGCGAGCGCGAGCGGGCCGGGGCTACTTGTCTGCCGAAAGTGTGCACTCCAACCACCAGCTTCCCTTAACGGCTGGAGAGGATGCTTTAAATAGTTAGCCGAACTGCAAAACAATCCGGGTGTGTCGGGCGTATATCCGGCTGTACGGCGAGCTTCCTGAAACCTCGCACCACGTTAACCTTTTTCACACTTTGCCTCGTACTCCTGCTCCTCGTGCTTTCCTGTCCGGCATCGGCCGCACCGAATAGTTCGACCCCGTTTAATCTAGCCCCTCGCGCCTCAGTTACTGCATTCTTGTGCGCGAGATAAAATTCCGACGATACCTCAAAATCTGCCGGGCAGCAGTGGCAGGGGCGGCCGCTTTTTCCCCGCATCTCGCTCACTCCAACGAAATACTTTTAGAGCCGACCGCTTTCCCTGCTCTTTACGCATTTCTCTTTTTAAGTGCGATCAGTAGACTGATTAAATCCGAGTGGCCACTTGTACCGAGAGATTTTCATGCCAAGAGCCATTCGAATCGAACAGTCGATTTAGCTCTTGCTTTTTTCTTTTATCGAGCATTGATGTCTGTTTGGCATTGTATCGACATGCCAGTCAATATTTGCATGTCGATGGCGATTGCCAGCACTCGACACTCGAGCGTAAGGATGTGTTCAGTCGATAGAGAGTAAGGAAAGGAGGGGCAAGTGCTTAACGGACTTCGATAATCGATTAAGTGTACCATGCATTCGAGGCGATATGAGAGCATTGGTAGATGGTCGGTAGTTCTCGCACCTCAGCTCTCTTGAACGGGAGAGACCGCCCTGAAGCGAATTTAAAGACAGGAAAAACGAGTGTAAGACGTCGAGGATAGGGCTTATCAAAGCCGAGTAGATCTCTGAGATATCCTCGAGTCACCTTTTTGCCATTCGCCCCGAAGAGCCCTCCATAAACGTACCATCCTCCTTTCATGTCTTGCGTCCGAACGTTTGATACTCTACTTGATCGTGGTGTCGGAAGTAATTGAGAAAGGAAGAAGGTTGCATGAGGAAAAAAGGGGTATGCTCGACTGATCGATCAGCAATTATCTAGGACAGGATGATCGCGGTGAGCCTCGCCAGGCTGGATTAAGATCGCGCCCAGAGCACCGTTCTCCCAAGGGGATAGCGTAATTAAGTCGGTCGTCCAACTTTCTTCGTGAAATCCTTCTTTCACACTTAACGCCTTCCCTGCTAGACCCATCGAGAATTTCGTTTGACAAGCCACTCTGTGTACACCGCGGAAATACTGGCAAGTCTTAATATAAGCCACTGAGTAATTAGAAATCTCGTAGTCCGAGGAGTAAGAAAGCTTTACAGAATTCCGTGGTTACAGTTTCCTCGCAAGCATTCATTATAGCAGCGAACTCCGTCAGTTTCATTCGAGCCTGCTGTAATTGGATTTCTCGCGAACACAGGATATAAGACTTTCGGGACAGTCGAGTTTAGCTCGGCTGGTAGTACAGGTGAACTGGCTTTTCCACGAGTTGGGAAACACACTGGCTGGCACAGGTATATCCTCTTTGGCTTTCCGCACACTGACTCTCCCCTCTATAACGAGTAAACGAGCTTCGAATCACGAGGCAGGGACTCCGGAATGGAGTAAATTGTGTCATCCGCAGGCGTTGTTTCTAACTGGTGGTCAGCCGAATTAGGAACTCCGTAAATCTGCAAATGGCTCTAATTGGTTTTCCCTAGGAAATGAGGGAAATCTAATTTTCCTAATTCTCCGATAGTAGACGCCGCGCACCATGGCATGCCTGCTCTCTCGCGTTCTTGTACTTTCGTAAGCTTGTCAGCGAACACGCCTGCCAGTGCGTCGTCCACTACCACCTAGACCTAGCACAGCTATATTCTCTCTCGTTTATTCGAGTTATGCCTTGCTTGTTCTTTTCTCCCTCTCCAACTCCCGAGAATAAAGAGGAGGATCCTTTCGTGGCTTTAAAGCGTAGGAAACTTCTTCACTTTTATAGCATAAATAGCCTCGTATTCGTATTCCGCCAATTTTTTACGAAACGAAATTTCACCGCAGCAGCTCTTGCGTAATTTTCAGCCCAGTGAATTGGGCTGTTCGGTATCTTTTTACATTGGACATGGTAGTCAAAAGGAAATGACTTTATTTTGAAAATAATCTCGTGGATATTGGATGCTCGACAAATTTCGTTCACGAATTGACTGGCGTTAACGTGTGATTAGCTTGGCGTTCGGTCGACGCATTAAACGGATCACGCTCGCGCCGAGGGCTCAATCGAAATTTTCATGCACGATTGAGCGCGCGCACGATTACACCATATTGTCGTGCCTGTCGTTCGTTCGAACAGGCTTCCTTCACAATGAGATATTCACCGGTCACGAGGCAGCAGTTCGCGTGACTCGAAAATTTGCGCTCGAGGGAAGAACACGTGTTGTGAACAGGAGAACAATATGAGCTGGATGATAGAGGTGGTAGATCTCGAGTTTGTATTTCGATGAATGTTGAAAGAACCGCTGTCTGCCTGAGCCTACGATCAATCATGCTTCCAACCGCTTCGTGAACTGCAGTGGCACCGACACCCAGACCAAAAGATACTGCTCCAGATTCGGGAGGAGCGTTTGCTCGTGAAAAAGCATGCGAGTGCCGGGGAAACGTGAATAAAGCTCTCGGATTAAGCGAGAAAGTGTCGGAATGCCAAGCGAAACCCGAGGGAAAAAGGGTTCTCACCAAACGTCCCTTTAACTCCAGTCTCTAATGGAAGCACCTACTGAACAGACGTGTCGTGCTAAAGGAAACGAAAGGTGGGTTCATATGGTCTCGCTGGCTCTTAACAAAAGTTTCCAATTAGACGATCGTTGGAAATAATCTAAATCTTGCTTTCCAAGTCTGCGCGACCGTTGTCGACATTCTAGACATTACAATTCCTCTGAGAGCGTCGTATATATTGGAAGGATTCTCGCTCGTGAGAAACGTAAGTAGATTGTCGAGTGCTCATTCTTGAATTACACAGTTACGTTGACGGTTCTCTCGTAGCTGCGTTGGGTATCTTTAAAAAGAGACTGTTCTCTGGTATCCGGGTAAAGCAGTACCAAGGGTCACAGTTGCTCTTCGCAAAGGATCCGCATAATCTTGAGAGCCGCAGTACTTTGCCTTTACGCGTAATCGTGAAACTTTATTACAGCGATCAGGTTTGGGGTGCGTGCACTCGCCGCGGCTCTCTTATTTTCCGCTCGCGAGGAAATTCGCTCGCAGAGCAGGCAGAGGAAGGGCAAGAACCTTAAAGAAACTCATAACGTCACCGAGGATCGACAGCCAGCGAGGGGATATAAAATTAGAGCGGAGGGGATTCGAACTTATTAGAACCGTCAAAGCGTAGCAAAGCTTAAAGTGCAGTTGGCTTGCTCTTCTTTTACGTTTCCCGATAGAGTTCCCTCGTTCTCCCACGCAGGCATTGCTCTTCCGTTCTTCCTCCCTCTCTTTTTCTCGTTTACCTTATGCTTTTATAAGTCCACCTTATTCCGCTTTTGCGTCCTTCCGCTTTCGACCAAGAACCGGCAACGTACAGATCCTGTTGACAGGAAATTATGGAACCGCGATGGGCGCAATCCTGTCAGGGCTTTGCGACTTCCTCCGACAAAAGTAAAACTCTCACTACTGATAGAAACGTTTGTGCATAACCGCTGAGTTCGTCGGTAGAATAGTTTGATCAGGAACTGGATGAAATTTCAATATGGCAACATACACAATTTGATGTAATTGAGTGTGGGCGCACTAAACATAATGGTACTAGTTTTGCTAGGTGTTAACGTGTTGCCGTTCATGTACTAAATATCATATTGCTAATACGATACTCGTCATTGGTGAACAGAAGGCATAGAAGCAAATATTTATCCGAAGTCCTTGAATTCGCAATTAGATTTGATGCGAATTGGTCCTCGGAGGGAGAAGGTGCGCGCACAGGCGCGTGGGAGCTACTGGGTACAAATCGTAATATTCGGGAATCAGCTGGCTCGGCAGAATCGTTTCGAAGCCAAACGATATTATCCTGTTTGTTTTCCGTCTGTATTTGCGCAAGGGCTTCGCACTGGCAATGCAATTGCCATTTCGACCTTTGAGTGGTTAAAAACTCAATTAACGTTTTTCACCGGCTTTGCCTGTATCTCATAACCACGAGATTGGGATGGAAAAGAACCTCAGGAGTACTAAAGAGGCCAAATTCAATTACATTCTTCAATTACACGAAAATCAACCACCGCGCCGGCTGATTCATCCAATAATAAATTTCATGAATTTTCTGGCTTCCACTGGCATCTTGTTTCTCGAAGTGAATCCCAGCCACTTAAATTTCATTTCCCATTCCGTAAATAACTTCACCCACAGACATGCGTCTCGCGGCTGAGAAAAAAAGGCAGTCTTCGGTGGAAGTTATTAAGTTCTCAAGATTGAGACGTGATGTGATGTGACAGTTGAAATTCAAAGCGAGATGAAGTTCTCGCATCAGTGTGCAATAATACAGAAGTGCGACTCGAGTTCTACGATCAGATAGAATCACGTCTAGGGGCCTCCACCAATTTGCAATATTTTCGTGTTAGCTGTGAGACAGCGCCTGAGATATCCCAGAGGCTCGTTTTCACGGTGGTAGGAAGAAGAGCAGCGCAATGTGGCCCTCGTGGCTCGAGATAAGAGCCACCAGGGAAAGAGAGCATCGGGAGCACAGGAAAAAAGGACGAGGCGAAAGTAAGACGAGCGTAAAGTGGAGTACGCATGGGGATAGAGCTGTGGAGCGAGCCGGAGGAAAGGCGAAAACGAGTGAATGGGGAAGAGACGCTGTGCGAGCAGAAGGGCTCGATGGTGTGTGTGTACGTGTGTGTGAGTGTGTTTTGACAGGGAACAGGATTATCGACGTGCCGCCTAGTGGTAGTGGTGACGGTGGTCCACCGTGGAGCTGGCTGTTTCTCCCTCTTCATCATCGTCATACTCTCTTCTCATCCCCGAACCTCGGTCCTTTCTCACTCCTCTCGTCCTTGAACCAGCTTGCCGAGCAATCGCTACTCTTTCCACCGAGTCGTTGCTTCCTCGACACAATCGGCCGGAAAGTCGACGAGAAAGGGAGAGAAAGAGGTAGTCCCAGTGTTGATAAGTGCTGGCAGCGCCGCGAGTGGGACGCACCCTCGAAAATATTTTTTCTCTGATGCCTTTAACGAGGTACGCCAGTAGCAAACTGTTTGGATTAAGCCCCGGCTTTTTTATGAACCTTCCCCACTCGGCCGACCTGCCGAGGGCGCGGCACGCGTTTTTTTTCGGATAAAGTGTAATATCCGTGGAGACGGGCCTGAATGAAACTGCGAAGTCGTCCGATATATCCGGAACTGCGAGTGCTCCTATCTGTGTCGCGGCAAACGGCCAACTTTATTAAGTTCGATTAATATCGGTACGATTGGTGGCTGGTAACCGCAAGGACACGCACGTTCGATTCCGTTGCGATACAGTCTGGCATGTTTTGCGAAGTATGCGAGACGCGCGCCCACCGAACAAAGAACGGCAATGGCGGAAGTTGTAAATTACTGGTAGTTGCTTAAGTTCCGCGGACTTTGGCTGGAGTTGAATAACCTACCTGCTAGCTCACTCGCAAACGGCGAAAGCCGCAATTAACCGTATTTACCGCTATGACTTCCATTTGTGCCGGTTACGAAGCCCATTCTCCCCCCGCCCTCTACTTGCTAATAGGAACTTCCGGATTTCACGGGCGAAATCGGCATTCTCTGCGTGCGGGTAGGTAAACTTTTATAGCACACTCTAATATCCATCACGCTAAGGCATTAGGTCTGACGGATGGGTGAAAAAAAAAACCCAGGGGATAAATCAATTGCAGTTCCATTGGAAAAGCGCGCGTGCGAATAGCGTGCGGTGGAGAGCTCGAGCAGAATAAAACGATGCATTTAGCGACGGAGAGGGCACTATTGAAGTGTTGGCGAGTGTTACTGAGTGACGCGTGCTATTTAGGTCTAAATCCAGACGCGGAGGCCCGCCGCGCTACGCCGCACGCTACCACTGGTCGATAGCGTTGAAATTGCGAAATAATATTTTAACGGAATCACGTCCGGCCGAACGTAAATTTGCAGACTTTAATTAAAAGTTTCAATGAAACTCCACGAGTGGTGGCCAGGGATTCAGACACACATTGTGAACGGTAAATAATGAAGGCCGGCGAACCCACACGACTAAAACAAATCCCGAAGTTCGCAGGTGGTAGACACGGCGCCGCCGTGTGTTATAATATGATGGAACAGGTCCATTGAGCCTGCCGGGGAATGGATTGACATGAAACAGGCCGAAATTTTATCTATCGTAACCTCTCTCCGTTGGTGCGGGGCGATTGCCGAAATGTTCCACGAGCTCGCTTTCCCCCCGCTACTTTTCCTTTCGGCGGTTAACCACGCTACAGCGCCGGCACCGTCTCGATAATCGATTAACATAGTTGTCACAAATTAATTACAACTTTCCCACCTGGAATTTATAGACCAACTTGCCACTGATTGTTGTATCGTTCGCCGAGGCCATCGAACAAGACAGCCTGGAATTAAGTTTACTTTTAATAAGTAACGCATTTATTGCGTTCGATACAGCCAGAGAACTGGGAATATTTATCACGACGCCATTATTGATTCCAGTGACGAGGGGCGGCGGAGGCTTTTAAAGGAGAATTCCTGGCAGTATAACGCGGCACGGGATGATGATAAGCATTATCATAACGAGTACGATGGCTGGGATGATAAATTTCGCGAATATACATAAAGAGGCACTCATCCATAGAGTATACGGCGTCTAGCAAGACCTGGAGTATTAGAGGAACCTTATTAACGGCTTAGCCGTGTTACGTGGGGATAAACGAAATTCCCGAGTCTTCGTGGTTTCTTACCCCACCGCCGCTAGTGCTCGCATAATTGGTATTTTCCTGCCATACGCCAAGAAAAATATGCGGGCATCAAAAAACTTAGTTACAAGCCTCGGAAGGGGATATAGTATATCAGTAGTTTCAGACCATTACTATTCAGACGGTCTTAGGCAGCTCTTTTTCATTACTGTTTTGGGCCAAAATGAAAGGGTACGCATTAAGAGAAAGGGTAAAGCGGGGGGAAAAGCCTAGTCACTAACTTTCGGACACGATTCTGTACCTTTGCTAAGTATAATATATAATGGATTTTTTGCCGGAAATGGCGATGTGTCCATAGATCATGAAGCCTACTTCCGTCCCGTCTAAACCCTAGCAGGGATCCTGCGGTCTGATTTATTTTCCCTGCGGCGCGACTCTCCGCACCGCTTGCTCCCCCCGCGGGTCCATTATCTTCCCGCTAGTTTCCCCGATTTGTTGCTCCTCGAATTTCCATTCTACTCTCGCATTACTGCGAGCCGGTCTACGCGCCATCAGAGGATTTGCGAAATTTGTAAATCCTTTAGGAAACTTAATGGTCCCGAAGTCCGCGGCGAAGGAATTAGCATACTGTCGTTGGGTTAGCCTGACTTACCTTCCAAGGAGTTGCAGGTTCCTTACATATGATTTCACGTTACTCTTTCTTTCCCTTCGCTTTTTAAAGTACTTAACGTGGGCAGCCTGGCGTCTCGATATTGCTTATTTATTCAAATTGTATGAAGACGATCGAGTTTTACGGTCCCCTAATTATCAGACGATCGAGAGTCCTCGATTACGATCGGCTTATACAACCGGCTATTAAACGCTCCCTATATCCTCTCTCATTTCTCCAAGCCGGCCCTTTTCTACTGACCGCCGGCTACTTATTGATCGGATCGCGCATGTAAATCAATTTCTTTTCCTTTTTTTATCACGGCGCGGAAGTGCGCGCGCCCGCGCTCTCTGATTAATAATAGAGTTCACGCGGCTAATTATGCTAAACACGCGCTAATACAAGCCGCGCGTGAGGCACGTTCGTAACTTCGTGTAGGTAAGCACGAACGATACAAAGTTTCCGTGCGCGATCTTATCTTCGGTTTATAAATCCCCGGTTCACCTCTCTGCTTGCCCAGAATATTGAAAGTGGCCCTGCATTAATGCAATAGTATGTGCTCGTGCAATTTTTAGCCCATCATGATGCTCGTAGTTCCTTGACGAATTAATTATCGGCCGAGAATAATGGCGTTCTTGAACAGCCGTGGTAGTAGTCGGTGGAGAGTCTTTAACGAACGATTTGTCAGGGAAGTATGCGGAAAATAATAAGATATCGGTGAGGGTGCGGAGGAAAAGATCTTGCCAAAGAGGGTGAAAGAAGGGCGGCAAAAGAAGCGATTGAAATGCGCCGCGAGAAAGACTCGTCAGTGCCCGTTGAGACTCCCTCGGATGAAGACGCCGAGACTTGGAGACAGTAGTGAGCTGAAGTACGCCGCCCGGGACCTCTAACGACTCTCGCTTACAAGCTGTGATTTCTGATTATACTTCTATCCAGTTCGTCAGTCCCTTCACGCCTTTCTTTTCCCGGGGGAACCCTCGCCTGGCCAATAATCAATATAGGAAACTAGGTCGCCCTTTGACGAGCACCGATTTATCTATCCCGGAACTCTCTTTTCCGGACGATAAACCTCCGCCAGCGGTATTGAGTCTTCCGCGACTTTAATTGGATCTTTCGACATTCTTAAATTGCATAATTCATTTTTCATTGAATCCTCATTGGTCTTGACTAACAGGCCAGGGCATCGAAGGAATGAGAACTCATTGATAGGAGTTCATGCTCGGTGCTTTTGCGATAGAACATTTAATCCCAAGTAAACCGAGCGCGCTCGACTTTTCCACTGGGAACTAGTTCAGAAATGGAATGACAATGTAGTCAGGAGTCAAAAGTCTTTGAGTGACTTTTTCTTGCAACAAGGTTTTATTGAGATACTCGCGCCAAGCTGTCGGACTCCTAGAAGTTGTTGCGAGTCAAGCGGTCTTACGCAAGATCTTTCAGAAGATCTTTTTCCTTTTCTTGGTGCTTTTAGATATGTATACATATGAAGCCTCTCGTCTCTGTAGATAGCCAATGCAGCTTCATTGGAACGCGCGTAGAAAGTTTATGTTCGTGTTGCGAGTACATGTGGCTGCTGTGGTTTTATGCGCCATATGTTCTGTGGCTTCTGACAAACGACTCGGTTTTCACCTTGGCAAGACGACATGGAAAATCCAAATGCCGCTTGTGCGTGGAAACCTTAAGTATATCCTTCAGCGAGTAACAGAAAGGTCTCTTACATAATTCCATATTCAAATCAACGCAACTCAGCGGGGAAGTTCCGTAGACATAAATAACAGGGGACAATAAACACGATGGGGTAACAATTATTAGAGGGGGTTGGGTGATGGAGGATGAAGTTAGCTCGCTCGCGTTAATTAAAGCGACCGGTGAGTTTCAATAACTGAATCGGAAGAGGGTTGGAGTAAAGGTCGCGGGAGGAAGTGTGTATGGAGGGCGAAGCAGGACGATATAAGGAAGAGAAAGGTTGTCCCGAGTGGGTGAAGGTTCGCGAAGGGTAAGGGAAACATGTTGTCGCGCGGATGGAGGGTTAGTGTCCCCGCGGCACCGCGGGGCGTTGTAATATGACGTCGCAGCGTGAAATCCGGACAGAAGTTCCGGCAAGCGAGCACTGGTATCACGCAAAACCCATTCCGTTTAGAGAGAGCGTGTGACGGAGAGGCCGACGGAGAGTGCTTCTGAATCGAGAGTGGAGATCGAGAGCGAGAAAGAGCAAGGGCGCCGAAGAGAAAACGGGAGGAGACGGGGAGCTTGGGAAACGAGAAGCAATCCGACGCACAGCGGGGGCCAGGACACGGCGAGGGTGTCGCTATTTTTCATTAACCGGCCGATAGAGCAGGAGAGAACCCCACTCGATGTTTTATTTCATCCAACTCGCGTTTCTACCCTCGCACTCGGTTGCGACGCCTACTCCTACCCTTTCTCCGTTTTCCTCGCGCTCCCCACGCTCCCCACGCTCCTCGTTCAGTCTGCTCGTACTCCTTTCCCATGTTTCTCTTTTTCCGGCCACCCAATCTTTCTCCCTTTCTCGTCCAGGCTCGCGCGAGGGACCGCGCGCTTTCTCTCATTCTTGCTCATCCCGAAATCTCGATCTCCGTTACGGTGTGGCGCACCCTTTGTCACCAGGTCCCAGGCCAGTTCTCTTTTTGCTATTTTATTCAACTTTTTCGCGAGAGGGGGAATCCTTTTATTACGTGGGTGCGAGACTCTAGTGTTTAGCGGACAATAAGCCGATGAAAGCTACGTTTGAGCCCGGGGGGTCCTTTGAAAAGTCCTTTTTCTCCAACCTCACGCTCGCGCGCCCGCTCACCTCCTACTCCTTGCTTCGTCGATTGCTCCTCTTTCTCTTCTTTCAAGTCCCGGCGTTTCTGCATCTCCGCACCCCTTCTCCTCTTCCTGTCTTTACCCACAGATTGCCGCTGCCACCTCTCAACTCGGCTGTCATGGAAATTTCGAATTGCTTCTTTTTTATTAGCTGCTTCCCGCCCTTCTTGCGCTCCGCTCGACTGGAATTCCACCTACCTGAAAACGCGGCCACCGGGCCGCCTGTGCTTTCAATCGAAATCACGTAAGGGAGGAAGTATCGGCGCACGAAATATTCCTCGTTACTGTTAATCCTCCGGCGAGGTGGTTGCGGTCCTCAGGAAAAGTGGCTTTCTGTTAAGGGTGGATGAAGGAGAAGGAGGAGGAGGAGGGGGGGGGGGGCGGTGGTCGGGGTAGATAAATGAAGGTAGAGAGACTTAATGAGAGCCGGGGGCGCATTCATATTTATGTGAACGAAGAGTCGTAGCCAACGCAGTCTGCTGCTCCGGAGCAGGCCACTGCTACCATCCTGTGTTTCTCCACCTGCACTCGTCCACCTTGCCCGTTCCCCTACGGTCCACGAGCGGACGACCCTATTTGTTTTTATAATTCTACTTGAATAATTGCCAACGCCGCTGGTACTTGGCCCACGTGCTAGCCTCTTCCGTGTAGCCTCGCCACCAAAAAGGAAGAAATAAAAGATCGTAGAAAAGAGCGAGGGCGGAAATGCGACGGCTGAGAGAGGCGTCGAGCGATCCTCTCGGCCAGCCGGTACTCTCACTGAGCCATTCTCTCTTTTCCTCCTTCCCTCTTGATCTCCAAACGGGCAGGGCGACTCTTTCGCGTAATGGCTAGCTGTTTGCAGGCAATCGCTGCAAAAACGCGTCGCCGTGTCAAGAGGGTGCTAATAGCACGATTTTGTCACAAATTGGAACGCGAGCCCTCTGCCACTGGAATCGCGTCATTGCCAGTTAGTTACCTTACAAATGGTTCGGCTAGATTTTCTTGCATGTACACAATTTATTTTTGAAACAGGTGGAATTCTTGCGAGATATCAATGGAGCTGGATTATATAGACGCCGAGAATAGATGGTCGTCGTGTTATAAGAGTATTGGGAGATATTTCTTGTACAAACTCTGAAGTTATATAGGCCACGAGTGCCGAACAGGATTTGGGAGATGTGGGTTGGGAAAACGTGAGTTATTTTGCTTGCCTCGGTGTCGGAGACGACAGTTCGCTGTCATCCAACAGAATAACTCGGCTTTCTCTCAGCCTGAGATTTCTTCCTTTTTCGGCTGTCCGTTGCTTCCGTTTCTCGGATACTACGTACCAAATTTTGTATTCCGGGGGTGAGCGTCGAGTAGCCTGGATCGCGTAGGTATCGAGCATACGGATTATCGAAGATAAAAGTGCTCCACTTAGGATGGAGCGTAGGAAAGAAGACGCTCGTGGAAGCTTTTTAAGTGAGTGTGCGAGAGTGAGATGGAGAAAGAAGAAACGTGAAAGTTGTACGTGGACTGGGCGACAACCACGCAAAACGGAAATTACACTGAGGACCGAAGCTCGAGACAATGCGAGAGAATTTTTGTGCCACGCTATCCCAGATGGGGATTCAGTTTCGCAGCCGAGATTTCGCCTGCTATATCCGCGAGGGTCGACATTCACGGGAAAACTGTTAACTACCACCAGTTACAGGATTGCATTGTTTCGTTGTTAAAGCTCGAGTGCCACTCAACTATTTCGCCAGTCACTCGTACTTAAATTCTATTCCGCTTTGACTATTACGGGCGAATACTTCCGGGGCGGAATGTTGCCGATGGCGATCAGCGTTCGATAAATTCCGTTTCAAAGCGAGCACCGGCGTGGCCAGAGTGACCGCATTCCTGATGGAAGATAATTTAGATTCCTGGACTATGATTTAGTGCTTTTTTTTCCTTCCACCACGAGAGCAACCCCGAGGCCAGCTTCCGTTGACAGAAAACCGCCCCTGGTGACCCGAAATTCCGCAGTCACACGCCCACCGTTCATTGCCGGCAGTTAAGGTAGCATCGCTAAACTTTCTCTGTGGCGACTATGGAATATTCAATCGAGCTCGACCGGAACGTCGGAACTTCCTGCTACCTCACATCTCTATTTTATCAGCGTGCTGTACTTGCCCCCTTTTAAATTCCTCGCCGGCCTTCCGCATTCTTTGCTTTCGCCGGGCGCCATGAATAAATGAGAGCCAGGTGGATCAGTCACGTCTACCTGCTATTTAATCACGGGCTCGGCGAGCTTTGAACGTCTGGATTGCAGTACCACGCGGCAATAGCCACCACGTGGCTCATCGACTAATCGTGACAATTAGTAGCGCAGTAGCGGGAGTACAGTACCAGGTGTGCTAAGATTAGTGGGGCTGGCTAGCGTTAAAGTCTGCTCGCCGACTATAAGAACGTTCAGCGAGTTGTAGAGAGGGTAAGGGCCGAGGAGGGAGGAGGAAGAGAAGGTGGAGGAAGGATAGATCGAGTAGGAAACTAGCAGGTTCTAGGGAAACTGCAATGTGCGCCAATAAGGAGTGCAGGAGAGTGTGCTGGGTCGTGGTGAGGAGGCCGTGGAGACTCTCCGTGGAAGGGTGAAATAATTGTCAGGGCGCGTGACTCCCATGCCAAGCAGCCCTTATACTTGGAGCGAGCCAGCCAGCCAAGAGTCTAGAACCACCGCAATGCACCCATAAAGTTAATACTGCCGTTTGCCGGCAGCCGCCTATACTCCACCGTCCCAGAACCTCCCCGCCACACCACCCTATGAGCACCTTCTCCAACGAGTCTACCTGAGAGCTTCCTCCTTCCACACAGCTCGATACGATAACGTATATCCTTGCCCCCGGGGTTCACGCTCTTACATCCTGGCTGTCTCAAGGTATTTCCAATTTTTCTACCCCCAAGCGATCACTCTCCGCTGGGAATTCTTGCTACAGAAGCTCTATACCTTCCAAGTGACCATCGCCTCTTTTGAGTGAACTGACCTCCTTCTCGCCGAACATTACTCGCTCATGTTCGACTCTTGGAAATTCTTGTTGGATGTAGCTTGATTTTTCGATCGCTCGTTTTGATTATTAGCCTGGACAGGATGGACGTGTAATATTGATAATAGCGCACACGCTGGTTATCAACGCGATGTGCAGTAGAGAATACGCTCGACCGCCGCAATGTAGGGATGATTAATCGCGTTATTAAATCGTGTACGTCGCGCGAGACACGGCGCCTCGGTAAATGTTCGTACGATGGAAAATCAGATTATTTCCAAGCGTAGGAGGGAGATATCTCGTTTAGACCCAGCCGGGCTTTTCTCCCGAAGGGCTCTTACGTCCCGTTTGCTCCGCGAGACTTTGGAGCGCAGCTCCACGCCACTTCGAGAGAGCGAGAGAGAGAGAGAGCCTGACAAATTTCTTGGAGCCAGCGAGGAGGCTGGGTGGAAGAGAAATGCGCATCGGTTTCGATGTCTGAACAAGGAATGGGCGGTGCCCGCGAAAACACAGCCCTAATCTTCGTCTTGCCGCGAGGGGAGGATTTCAACCCCTGAAGACGCCAAGGGAAAAACTTTTGTACTTAAGAGACACGGGGGAAGAAAGAACGCCGATGTTTTTCCACGATTATTCCTTGGAGTTCGGCCTATTCTGTCATGCGATTGATGCTGCCAGCCGAACGCAGTTCAATTTGTCAGCAGTTATGTGACGGCCCTACCTCACTGTCTCCTAAAGGAGTGCTTTCTCTGTCGACAGAAGATTCCCAGCTACCTCGCTCCGAATGACTTATTGTCATGTCCAAACTGTTCAGTGTTTTCATCTCCGCCTGCCGTAGAGATTCATTGGTACATTAATACTAATCGAGAAGCGGGTGTTCATCTTGCTGGAATCACGATAGTCCATTTCATCCAATACGTAATGATAGTGTAGCTATTAGTTGCATCTGTCAATTGCATCCGAAAGGTAGAATTCATAAGGGCCATTTCTACGAGCTTATCCGACGATAAATTGGCAATATACGGTATAACGTCCGCGGTGCGGAGGACGACGGGTGCTGTCATTCCGGGTCACTCGGAGAAGGGTTAATCTTCTGGTGCATAGTGATCCGTATATCCCAGCATCATCGGCCTGTCAGCTCCGCAGGACGCTGTCGGAGATCGAGAAATAAATGAGTTTTGAAATCGAGTGCTAATCGATGTGCTCGGCGTATCAGCAGGGAAACCGGGAGCTGGCGATTGCGAGGACTGAACAGGAGAATGAAGAAGGAAACAGGGCAACGAGGTCAATAAACACGAGTGAGAGAGATGAAAACGTCGTGGACTTTTTTCTCGGAACAATACTTTAAGAGTCATGAGCAGCATTGCAGCAGCGCCGAGAATGCTAGTTCTTTGCTAGTAATTTGCATCGCCCATACTGCATTTTCTGTAATACCTCATTTGCAACACCTGGTAATCCATCACTTGAGCCGTGCCACTGTGTCCTCAATTGGACTTGCAATCCACTATAGCCGACAAATTGCTAGGCAGATCTTAGATACAGTCCATTACGAGTACTGTATGTGCTCCACTACATTTTTCACACGTGTCTGTTAATCGACTTAATCTTTTAAGCAGGTCGTACGAAGCAGGTGCCAAGGTGTGTGCATCATTTCCGGATCTTGCAATCTTATATCTTTTGACAAATGTTATAGGGAATAATGCAAATGCTATGCACGGTGTTGAGACTGATGGGGTTCTAACAAATAGTCGGTTCACTGTGAAATCAAACTCAGGAAGAAAGGAGCTTAACGAATGGCGGGACTGATTACGGCATTACCGTGACTTTATGGCGCGAAAGCAACTAACAGACGGCGAATACAGAGGCATTATCGGTTTTTTCGGTAGCCGGGGGATTTTAACTTTACTGCCCGTAAACACTGAAATGGAAAAAGTTATCGCCTGGCATCGGCTTTCCTCGCTCTCTTTCCTCCTTTCCTGCAACACCGGTTCCCTCCTGCATGTCCGGCGCGTTCGTTCCACCACCGTCTTGTACGAGGCCTCACCATAAATCCGAGGTGTGCTGCTCCGAAAACTAGCGAAGAATGGTAAAGGGCGTTGCACCGGCGAGTACGTGGCCAAGTAATTGCAGCGAGCCAACTGTAAGACGAATTGGTTTATTAGTGTTCACATCGCAATCACGTACGGTCTGGTCGCCCCCTCAGTCTGCCTCTCCGACTATTGGCGAAATAATTCATTTGCCCTCGCTAAGATTAAAAGATCGAATTACGTTTATCGCTGCTAACAAACTGCTCCAATGACTCCCATGCTTTGCACGGGCGCACACGTCCACCCCTTAATTTACGAGCCCTCTGCTAATGACATTTAATCGAAGCGACTCCTGCCAGCCCTGATTAACGCCGATGACGTTTTTGTCTGCCTCAATACCGAACGTTTTTCACACTTTATGGGATACGGTATCTGCGTGTTCAGAATCGATATAATAAAAGACACCAACTATCTTTCAATTAGATAAGACTCGGTCGAAGTATATTATAGATTATATCGTAAATTATAGTATCGTATAAATGATTTTCAATCTCAGTGCATTTCTCTTATCATTATACATCGGGAAGGCTGTAAAAGAGGTAGTAGGCTATGCTGCTGATTTAGAGCTGTATTTATACCCTTGCGTAGCCGCATGGGAGCGCGCTTGCGAGTATGTGCGTCAGATTCCATAGGATAGCCAGGGCTGGAAGTGTCCAGTGGGTCGTTTCGGAATGCAGTCCCGGATTCCTAGAGGCTCGTAAAAGGCAGGCCGCACTGCGCCGGGATATCTCGCCCCAGCGCAGCACTGCATCAAACGATGCAACTTCCTCGCGTGTCCGAGATGCAGGCCACGCTGTGTGTCTCCTCGTAAATTCACGCTATTACGGAACTAGGCTAGCGTAACATCCTCCGATACATCTCTCATTTGACCCATGTGCCGGTGTGTCAGGCACATACATACACCGTCACGCTGCAGCGAATCAACCAGTGCATTGAGGTTTCTGGGTGCCCGAACTCTTATCCTAGGGAATTGCAACATCATCGCAACTCTTTGATATCTTAAAATTCAGGACATCAACTTCTCAATCTCACTCCACGTCAGCATGACGAAAAATTCATTGAAGCACGTGATGTAATTTATATTTTCTCGGCGATTGCTCGGCAGGTGTACATTGAGAGCATTCGTTCCTTTGCTTCCTGGGATATAGAATTCAGATTAATACGTAGCTATCGAGAAGGAAGGTTCTTGCACGGAATGTTAGCCATCTGTAATATCGGCAGGCACGTCCTATATGACTTTAACTGTCGGGAGGGTATCGTGAAAGGTTATCGAGAATTTGTGCGCCGGGCATCAGGAATTCAAGTCGAATCGTAAGTGCAGGAACCACCAGGGGATTGAGAGTGAGCGGCAAGCAAGTGTGATCGACGTCGGTTCGCGTTCCAACAGGCTGTACGCGTCTTGTAATTTTAAGTATCGGCACATTTGCCCAGT
This sequence comes from Ectemnius lituratus, assembly GCA_910593735.2. NCBI lineage: Eukaryota > Metazoa > Arthropoda > Insecta > Hymenoptera > Crabronidae > Ectemnius > Ectemnius lituratus. Next base: position 3,885,083 of record OU343033.1, read on the forward strand.
CGACATTTGCCGAGCTCGCAGGAGGACAGTGGGGGAGGAGAAGGCCTCGGCAGCAGCGAGCCGCGAAAGCCCTCTGCGACGCCGACGCCGTGCGCCGTGACATCGGTCCACTAAGTTCAGGCCGTGACTGGAATTTCGAATGGACGTGCGACGCGACGCGGTCCAGGCATCGGCTATTTCAAGGGGGAAATCGGCACGTTAACGATTTATTTCGCGAGTCACGCCGAATGAACTGCGATCGGCGCCGGCAGACCGTCGCTGCATCGTAAATACAGTCACGCCCGCTCGTTTTCTTCTTCCAGGCGAACTTCCCTGGCCCGTAACGATGCGGTCAAATCCAATCGTTCCTCTATTCCATTTGCAACGCTTCATAATACACCTTCGCCACTCGGACTTTCTATATCCACATGCCGGTTCGTCGGGATTATCTCTGCATTTTCATATTGGCTTTCCTGCACACCTACTGCATATTCACTCCAGGAACATTAACTTTGCCCCCTGCGAGCTCCGCTTTACTACAACCGGTAGTAAGTCCAGAGCATTGATTTGTACGGCTCATTCTAGGAGAAATCGAGTGCCACTTGTATCCGCTTCCCTGATCGACCTATATTACTTCCACGAGCTAGCATTAACTTATACTAGCAGACCTGACCTACGTAACTTACCATCCTCGAGCCTATGATTCAGCTGGTTTTTAATTATTGGATATGCAGTATAAAGCAGTTGCATTTAAGTCAGCCGGTGAAATTTGTGCTCGGCTCTTTATGACACACAAAAGGGCACTTGCCGACACCAGGTAAATCAGAGAGCCAGACAAACAGCGGACTATTGTAGTAGGTCGCGGACAGAAGTGGATAAGGCAATTCGCTGAAATGCAAAATCTGCAGCGTATAATTCAGGGCTTCACTTCGCACCCTCTGTCCCTGCCCTTCGCAAACCTCCTTCTCCGCATTTAGGGGGTAGCAGGGTGTGTGCGTGTGTTGACCGGGCAACCATTCGGGGAGTGGGGTAGCTCCACACAATCCCGAAGCATTGTAGACAGTTGATCTCCGTCCTTCTCGGTTCTATCGCTTGTCGGCGCTCTCCCGCTGCAAAGCGCATCGGTTCCTCGCACTCACTTCCAAACACCCTCGGCGAGGAGCCTTTCGCTCGCACAGCTTTTGTCCTGGCGAGAACAAAACGCGTGTAAATTGGCACACCCACCAATACACGTGTGTCGCTGCCCGCAGACCCTCTGGCGCATGGACACTCTTCTCTGTACGTGTAAGCATGAGCTCGCACTTCCACCTTTCCTTCGGCGACAGCCTTCTTCTTCTTCTTCCATACCTTCTTCCTCCAGCGCCACCGTTCTTCTATGCGACACGCTGTCTACGTGGCCGAGAGTGCGAATGAGGGTGTGAATTCAACGCTCTCCCATATACCCTAACCCACCCACCCCTTTCTACCCCCGCCTCTCACTCGTTCTCGGTGTTTCTCTCTCGCAAGGTATAGCACCGTCCGTTCTCTCTTTCGTACATATACACGTGTGTATAGTTCCACTTGTGCGGAAGCTCGTGCCGCGCTGCATTATCTTGCCGAAGGAAGGTTCGTTCTCGCACTCTCCGACGATGTGGGCCCCGCTTTCAGATCATCCGCGCGGAATCCGAGATACTAGGGCTTTGTCGCAACCCCTTACCTCCAGGCGCGCATGATTCAATGCACTTACCAAATGAGATTTGTCCCTTGAGAAATTGTGGGATTAAGGACCTTCTCGTCTCTCTAATGAAATACTGCTTCTCTTTCTCGGTGCATCGAGATGTACAATTCAGTGAAGTTCTTTCCTTGAACGAAGCTTTTAGTACGTCAAACATTTGGACCAGCGAAGGGTTACTCTTCATGAGACAGATACCGCATGGGAATCGAGATGAATGTTGGCAAAGTCTTTTAGGAGAGCTCGTGTCATCAGATCTGCTTTATTATTATAAATATTAACGAATTCCTACATTTCCATAGATATAGCCCGTTCGTTCCAGTTCTTCGAGAGCCATTTTTCCCCTTAGTTTGACTTTTATGCAGATCGCAGCCTATATATCTTGCGAGGGCTCACTGCTCTTCCGTTTATTCCCATCTGCCGGCATTTCCGCGGCCTGCTGCCGCGTCAACCAAGTCTCGCCGCCGGATGTAAGGACACCGCCTCCGGGGCTTCAGCTCCGGCTCGGCTAATCCACGTCCAATTGTTTTGAGTGGTTTCAATTATGCAAATGAGATGGCACACCGCCGAATTGCCAGGCCGAGAGGGCGACGATCCGGCTCAGCTCTACAGAGAGTTCTACATAGACGATGTAGAGCGTCGCCCTTATGCCCTTCTGTTTTTCAAGTAAATCCCCTGGCTCACTTTACGAGAAAGCGTGTACACGTACTCATCTTAATTGATATCCGGCCGATTTTTCTGCCCGCTGAACATCATCCCGAAACTAGCTGTGTGTATTTCGCCGCTTTTGCCTTGAGCGTTTGAACATGCAAAAGCTCTTAGGAGGAAATTGGCGAGCAACTTTCCCAGTAATAACTCCTGTATTCGAGCGGGATATTCGAAAGTAGTAGAAGCGTGGAAGAGAGGGGGTGTGTTTCATTCGGAATTTGATACTTGGCGGGAGACCGAGCTGCGAAAGTAATTCGCACGGGAGGCGTATCATTTCCCGGAGATCTTAAGCGGGCGACTACAGAGCTGCGAGATCTTTCAAACATCGCCGAGAGTGGGTGGAGATGAGGAAAATTTGGAATTAGTGTACAATCCGCATCTCGACAGAGGCTAAATTAAACTTTTTGACGAGGCGTGCTCAGTTCTCCCGTATATATTCTCTTCCCGAGTGCGAATGTCTGTATATACGTGTATGGGACTGTCGAGATTGCAGGTGAAATGAAAAATACGACGCACATACCATCCCAATATTCGAGCACGAGTTGGTTATTTTGGGAAGTAGCCGCCTCGGATGCCGTTTGATAACTGAACGTACGGACGTATGTACGTACATGCACTGGTGCAGCCGTGAACACAAAAAATATTCATTACTGGTACCGCCAGGATACGAACGCACAGGGGCCAATATTTGCCGGTATTTTCATTGCTTTAATCAAATTCTTGTTTGGCCGGATCTACCTAAAATACTATTGATGGAGTGGAAACTATGGCTCGAACAAATTTGTCTCGACATGGCGGATTTATCCTGCGTCAGCCTCCTCCTCGATGAAACACAGAACGTGTCTGCCGTATAACGCAGTAAAGGTAGAATATCGTTAGAAGTGCTGCCTCATACGCTTGGATATCTCTATGGCTTCACGCAACTAGTATGCAAATCGACCTCGATTTCGACACAGGCTACTCTGCGCGCACAATATCCATCCGGTGTACATATCCTCTGGCAAAGGTGCTTGTTGCTTTAGAGAGAATAACATCAGGAGAGCTCGTTATCGAGGATTTCACTTTAATTCCCACTCTGCTGTCATTACCGCGCATCTGCACCTACTCGTTTACAAAAGCGTGCAGCTACTCCTCGTGTGAACCTTGTACAAGTTTCAACAGGAATTTGTGAAAATCGGTGCATAGCGAAACTATTTTCCAGGAACTAATGACCAAAATCTAGAATACCGAAGGACTTGGATCAATTACAACTCGTCGGAGAAGTGAGACTACAGGATATGGAAGGGCGATAAGGGAGGAAGCGTGATCACTTTCCGAAGAGGAACCCTTTGCCCATCGATATAATATACCCGACTCGCATGGGAGTATCGTATACGCACGCATGCACCGACGCATTCGCCGCGGCAAGAACAATCGACGCACGCATGCATTTCTTTCGTCGGGGGTGTACCTCCACGATTATCCGTCAACCCTCTCGTACCGGTGGAAGGTTCTCTTGCACCAATCCTTGGCGTGGATGGTTGGTCGTCTGGTACCCTTGCTCAACGTCGTCACAGCCGGCAGTCTCGTTTCGCACGGAGGCGCGCACTCTTTCACACCCTCCAGATATTCTCCTCCACGTATGCACATATGCTGCGCGACACCTCCTCGTCCTCCCTGCACTCGTATCCCTCTTTCATCGGTTGAACCGGCTCGACAGTGAGGCCCTACCCCCAACCCAACCCTCAGGAAGGAGGAGGGCGGTGCACACAGAGGAAAGCCTGTGTCTGCTGCACCGGCACACACGGGCCTACGGTGCCGCTCGATTTCGATGAATAGGTACGCGCGCTTCGCACCACAGTGAGAGAGGTAGGGGAAATCGTACATGCATGCGTACCTACGTATGGAAGGAAGCGTGTATGTACGCACGTTCGACGGGGACTACACGATGACGACTACGACGACGTGGCCACCGGGTCGTAGGTGACAGCGTAGACGTGCTCGCTCGCGCCAGGGATGTCGTGTCTGTGGATGTCGGTGACGCCGACGATGCCTACCACTCGTCGTCGAGTTCAGGGTTCGGTGACCCCGTAACGACCGCGCGAATTAACATCTTGCTTTTCATTCGCGTCGAGACTACCCCCTAATACGTAAGCACTGACGTGCTGGCAGTACGGTGTACTGCCGCGAGGATTATTAGTCCGATGAGTGCGCCCGCGAGGAGGATCTCGCACCACCACCACTACCACCACCAACATCGCCCGGTGGCCCGAGGAGTAGCGCGGATGTGCTCTTTGATAAAATGGATTTCGAGATAATTGAGCTTTGCGCTTTAAACCACTAACTGGATGCGAGAGAGCACCCTCTCTCTCACACACGAGCGCGCGCGCGCGGTGGTGCTGGCCACGCGGGAAAGTTGGCCCCGCTGTTTTCGTAATTAAGCCGTGGGGCTAATGTTGACCGAATGGAATTAAATTCGTGCATGCTTATCGGTGCACTCTCGGGGTAATTGGGGAAATTATCGCTCCGCACTTATACCTTGCAACAGCGATATGCTCGGTAGCGTATAAATAATTGGCAAGCCTTTATTATTATATAAGATTATATGATACATGTAGCCGGGAGCACAGCATGGGATTTCATTGGAAGATCGGCCCTTCGTCTCGACCAATATGCCGATCCTATCGGATGAAGTCCCTGTCCATCTCGACCATGCTGTAGCAGGCCTGATGCTAGGAGCAACGTTATTGTTGTTCCCCGTAGTCTATCCTGGCGGTTATCCCCCAGCCTGGTTTTGTTTTCACATCGAAATTATGCGGAACTAGTTTCCGAGGGAAGTTTCCAATTTACGTCCCTTCGAACGGGATCGAATCCCGATTAATTTCATGCAGCCAGTAATATAGATATGTATACATTGCGCCGGTGTCCAGTCTGACCGGAAACAAGATTGACAAGGGGATGGGACTATGTCCGGTCTGGTTGGGAGATAATTTCATTGGAAAGGAATGTAAAAGCCAGATTATTGAAACAGAAATTAGCTGTATTCACTCTCTATCTGAAACTCGAATGAAGTTCATCCGATCGAACAGTACTCGGAACTGATAAGATTCCTGCGGGGTCAAGCTTGATTTCCGAAGCAAGCTGAGTGGGCTGTCGTGCGGTCTAACAACGCGCTTATTCCCGTCGGCCAATGACGACGTGTCGCAATAGGATTTCGAATTCATTAAAATTAGAGGATCGTTAGTCGCCACGGAGGGCTGTTAATGCGGCTGCCGATGACGTTACGTCCATGAAGAGATGGTGAAGCGGGTGCACGCGCGAGCGCGTCCCCTATCGTTAATTAAAAATAATGATACACGCACCTTGACGTGGCGAGCGGCGAGTGCCGCCGGGGCGGCTGATAACAATGGCCCGTCGAAGTGTGCCACCGTGAAATTATTTCGCAGAGCCACCTCTCCCAAGTCTTAGCCGCAACAGCAGTAGCGCAGGATATACGCATACGAGCCACACGCAAACACATACATGCTGCACGCACTGAGAAGTGAGAACTGGCTGGTGGTTCGCCGCGCATAGTGCCGGCCGCAATCCATTCGCCATGTGAGAACGCACTATAAAAAAAAAAAAGCGGAGGGTGGAGGGTGATACGACCGCGAGTAAAAGGATCGAACGGAGGGTGCAGCTCTACTCATTAAAACTCCGGTAATTAACGAACGGCGCCCCTACGATCCAGCACCCCATACACTCTAGCATTCGTCCCTTATAAAGCGGGAGGAGTAACGTCGTCGAGGTTCAAGGGAAAAGGTGGCCGTGATAAAACGGAAGAAGGACCGTGAAAGTGTTTCGTGGCAGCTTCCTCTGATAATAGGGATAAATCGACGGGCTGACCTTCCCCGCACCCCGTCGCCTCTAGGTCAATCTCCTATGCGTCCATGTATTGTATCTCTCAGAACGTTTACTTTCCACGGCCAAACATTGCGTCACCCACGACGGATTGATTGTTTAAGTGTCCAATTGATTTGGAATATATTGCTTAATTGATCGCCATTTGAGCGATACCACACGGTGATTGTCAGATCGATCGTCGTTTGATTACTTGCCGAATGGATAGTGCATATATGTATACGGGCACGCGCGCGCGCGCCAGATTTATGTTGCCGTGATTACCGTGTCGGTATAAGGTACACGCAAGCGTTAAATAGGCTTATGCGTAATGACATCATTTACCAATGTGTTACTTACTGAGAACGACTGCTGCTAGATCCCCGAGTAATCCCGTTAAACGATAATTGACGTAATGCGCATCGATAATAAGCGCTGGAGTGATATTGAATATTCGTGTGACGAATCCCACTCAATGGAGGAGCCCGGCAAAAACCTGGTGACAGTTGAATTGAAATGTAAAATGATACAAAATCGAATAGGATCACATAGCGCTGACCATCACTTTATACTTCCGCATCCCTTTTTGCATCGGCAACTGCCAAAATCCTGATTGACTTAATCACTCCTGACAATTCGGGGCAATGCGAGCCTTCTTTCCGCGCAATTAACACCAAGCTCCTAACATTTATTCGATTGTACATTAGCCGTTAATTATAGTCGATTACATAGCCATAACCAGCGCCTCCACGGCCGAAACCAGTTAATGCGAGGGTCTAATTAAAAGAGACGGTGAGCCGATGATGAAGCAATAATTAACACGGTGATGAAGCAATAAACCTCCATCGTGCGAGAGCCCTCCAATCTCAAAGTTGCAGGCTTTTCCACGCCGCTCTCGCCATCCCAAGGGCCTGCCTTATAATTTGACGGACCTGAGGGAGCCCGACTCGCAAGAAGTGATTCCCCGTCAGCCGCAGATCCCACCCCCGCACTGTTATTAATCGTTTCATCCTCCCTCCGCCGTTACCAACCGTGCCGTAACGTTCAATCCATTTGAGAAACTCGCGCAACACAATCACTACCGCTTCACGAAGAATTAGAACCTCGTGTTATCCTTTGGGAGGACCTCGGTGCTTAAAACCGATCTCTCCACGTTCCAAGAGCATTGATTTAGAAATGTATGATTTTATCCTTTTTGTACGTTTCCGCCTTATTTTTATAACCTCGGACAGAAGGGAAGTCGTAATCGTCTGTGTCTGACTACGAATGACTCATTTCACTTCGCTCGATACTGGCCCTCGCATTCCTGCTGCATTTTTTATAAGTACTATGTGAATATTTTAGGAAACATGAATGCATTTTCTTGAGAGCACTCTCTACATTATATTTGCCTTTTGCAAGACTTTGTCACGATATAAACGTTTCTGGAGGTGCTTCCTCTGAAAGCTGTTAGTATTCCCAACGGTGTGGAAGGAATACTTTCGGCACCGGTTGGAAAGAGCAGCGTAATGGCTATCAGGAAGTCTTGTGGAAGTGAAAGATGTGGCTAGTCGGATGTTTAAATGCTTTGAATTACTTGTATTAGTTTAGCTAACTGTCTGTTTCTTTTCTATTTTCAGGTAAGTGGCTCTACACAAACGCTGGCACTCAACTTCTACCGGAAGATGATCCTTTCTTGGCAATGTGCCGTCACTATAGCCTTTCATTCCTCTCACTCGTGTCCTATTTCTGCTGTCCCTTAAACCATCCCTTTTCCGACATCACTACTCTTCCATTCGGCGGGACCTTCCTTCACTCTCGAGCGCCGTGACTCGACCCTCTGTGGTACAGCCTAGCCAGCCCTCTCGAAAGTCTGGCCATTGTCGGTTGGTAAGTTTACCTTTCAATTAATCGGGAGCCACGGCGGGACCAGGCTAACTGCCAACTATCCGGCCATTATCCTCTAGAAGAGTAATTGGGATTGGACGTCGGCTTGGCCTTCCATACACGCGCTCGGCCTACAAGAAATCGTAGAAAGCCGCGCGTCTATACTTGAACGCAAGTCCTGCGTCGGTTAATCCGCTCATCCTGCTCGGCACTGTTCGCAAAGTCGGGGAAAGTTAACGGGCACTTGTAGGTAGTTTTTTAACCGAGGCAGCTGGAGTTGCTCGAAATTAACGAGGGGTGTGGTATGCGGTATAACGCCGGGCGATTAGAGCGCGACTCATGTTAGTTCTTCGTTGAAGTTCATTAACAAACGTGGCTACATATCAGGTTCGTTGGCCCAGCGGCCTACGCTCTCGCAGACGATGCTTTGTGCGTTTTCGGACGTGCACACGTTCATTATCACGGTGGCCGGTTGCTTTTGCATGCGTAAACGCAACAGAGCCCTTTTTAATGAGTTTATAAAAATGTGCGCGTCGATTTGGAACCTCTCGAGCAAGGAAGCCTGGAGTCAGTTTGCCTAGAGAGACGGTAATGACCAGCGCGGTTAAAAATTCCGATTAAAATATGATGTAACGGGAAACGCAAACGGACCGTAATTAAAAGTGAGTTTACCGGGATTCTTTGACCGGGCGCGGCTGCACCCGGTTTTCCAGCCGACCGAATATGTGCGCTCGCAAAAAACACTGGCAAAAAGTATCTTCGCAAGAATCGAATATGCTCCGACGTCGGCTGGGCCGGTGGACCGGGAAAAATCGGCTTTTATTCGCAGAGCTCTGCTACCGACAACGAAAAACATTTTTTTATGTCTCAAGCGATCTACTGTTAGCTCGTTCCAAGGTGTGGGAACAGAATTGGCTGGCTTTAAATATCCAATTAATAAGAGATCGCCGGCTTCCATGAAAATAGCGGCACATTTATCAGATTTCCCGAGCGGCCGTGAATCGTTTCATGTTAGCGGGAACCACGCACTAGTCGTTGTGGAAGTGAATGCATCCCACACGTGTGCATAAAGTGCCAACGGCATGTGGCCGACCCCGCTCTAGCGTTACGCCGCCATCATTGAAAATGACAATTTCATTAGTAATCAAGCTGCTACGGTATTGCTCAAATAGAAATAATTATTGGCCTGGTACAGCTTTGATGCGGATGCGTTAATCGTGCATTGCTGTCCTCTTCGCATCTTTCGCTGCATCCCCTTCCCGCGTGTCTCCCTTCTCTGTCCTCCTCGCTCGCACCTCTCATGATATCTGCTATCGTTGCTCTTTTACCTGAATCGGTGCTCCTGTTTGACCCACTACACCCTGCTCCCCAATCGATTGGGCAAGAGGGCTCTGACTAGTTTATTAACTAGCGTCCCCTAATTATGGCTGATTATGTTCCTCCAAAATCAATGAAATGTATATCGGATGTAGCTATTAGACGTCATTACCAAACGGCCAAGTAGATCGGTAATTAATCCTGGTTGTCGAACCGATTCGACCGAGTTTGGCATTTGCCGCATATAACATATTGCGGCATCAGTGTCCTACTTGTTTCACCGGTTTCAATGATTGTCGCATCGCCGGAGATTAAACGCAACCAACTGGAGCCTCCAATAATTTATCTTCCATAAGGATACCGTGTGAGTGAATATTGCAAGTACGGCAAGGGCATTTGAGCAAATTTGTACAAGATGTTAGGATTGGAGTATACGAGCCATTAGCAGGCCTTTGATTTCTGCTGTTGGAGACTGCAATGATTTCACCCACGATCTCGGATTTCAAAGAACGAGAAGGAAATCATAGAGGAAAAATCGGGGGAAAGGAAAACGAGAAGGCCGTCTGGACAAGGTGAAGAGGCCTAGGTGGGAAAGGTGCAGACGCCTTCATTATTATCATAATTTTATTCAGCAGTGAAAATCAGTCGCGTGTCCCGTGAAGCCGAGCGGAGTCGGGCCGTTCGGCACAATAGGGATCGTTCCGCCATTGTGCATCTACCCCCTTCATTCCTTCGCGCTCTTTTCACCCCCTGTCTTAGCCAGCCATTATCCCCGGCCAGGCAGCGTCAAATTATTTTATCACTGCCTCTGCCAACATCGATAAAGTCTAAAAGCACGATCCTTTTTACTCCTGACTGGCTGAATCAGCCCTCTCAGTGCTTTGTGCTCGTTCTTTTTGCAAGGCTTCTAGTCTGATAAAAAATAGCCACTACAAAATTCGCTAATTCTTCTTGATTGATATCGACGGCCTCCCACTCTTCTCCCCCCTTCCAGTTTCTGGTGGATAAATAGCGGAAAAGGCAATCTTCGGGCGTAAAAGTACGCAGCCCGAGCGGATGAGTGTTGCCAAGGCGAAACGATATAACTATGCAAATATCACGGAGAACGATTTAACGCGGACGCCGCTCGCATCGGCTCGGGCATACTGGAAGCAGTAGACGGGGTAATATCAGAAATATTGCCAATCGATAAGGTGCAACGACGGCAGTAGCGTCGTCGGATTGGTTTAACGGAGCCAATAAGATCTCACGCGAGCTGTGCCAGTAAGTTAGCAGGATAAACGGATATAACGGGTCTCGGGGTAAATTTCATGACTAAAATGCAAATATGATCGAAGGAGATGCCCAAGCGAGCTCGTCTACGTTCCCTATTTTTCTTCCTCTCTCCCACTTTTTCTTTACTGATGAGGAAAAGCTGAAAAAAGTGGTTTACTCGAGGCTCCATGCCAGCTTGCCTAGCTTTTCTGCCTTCTTCTACCATCCCCCTCTCTTTTTACTTTACCTATATGTATATGCTTGCTGTCTGCCTTGCTCCGCCTATATCTCCGAGAATCACTTCACCGGTCCGCTATCTCGCTTCGTCCTCTCGGATCCTATCTTAGCTGGCAGCCCCGGGCATTCACCGCCACTTGATTTCAACTTGATTTAGCCCACCTCCCTATCACTCACGCCTCCTGGATATTTGCCTGGTGTACTTTACTCACACAAATTTCCCTGTCGATCAGAAGGGCAATGTATCGTGGAATGTGGTAAAGGGATTTGTTCCTTTTTGATAATAGAATCATTCGTGTTTTTCTGTTTATTCTGAACTTGTTCAGTGGATTAGTTATTAGTAGGATAGTTCTTTTTATTCCTGTAAGCATCGCTCTGGGAGGAATCGTGAGCGATGAAATCCAAGGGGAGATAGCGAGATCCCAGTGGTCCGAGCTTGATACATTGGGAGTACAGATATGTCTGCTAAACGTCTGCCATATGTCAGCGGAAAATCCTCACTGGAGGAGGATCTATCCTCGCAGGTCCCTTCCAACCTCTGTCAGTCCAGTATCGCAGCGAGACGGACAGCTCGGTGAACGTCAGTATAACCGGGCTTGAGCTCAAGCGCGCGCGATCGTAGATACTTGAAGCTTAACGCATCGCAGTAATCCCTTCATCCGTTTGCAACCTTCCGACGTTTTCCACGTCGGCCGTTGTCCAAGCTGAGGGGCTGGACTTCCCAGTCGATTAAGAGTCATGGAAAGCTGATAGCCGCGGTGAAATCTACCCGTACCTTCAATCAAACCGACCCAACATTCTCTTTCCCTCGATATTTTCATTGATCAACCTTAACTCCAACTTTTATTATAAATCGAGAATAAACCGCCACTAGTTTTTTATTCCTCACATTTACGCTGTATCGCATACTCAAAATAATCCCTGACAATTCTGAATTATTATTGCATCGATAGCGCTGACATGCCACATTATTTATCTTTCATGTGCGCTAAAAAGTACTCTACAACAACTATGAAACGTGCGCGGGGGTAGCTTGCATTAAACTTTAATTCGCCGAGATTGCACTGGATGATGGACGACGCATGAAACGCATGGGTACGGCGTAAATGCCGTGACTAGATAATGACTTGACCCACATTCCTGCGCCAGTGGTTTTGTCGTTTTCAGTTTCAAGCAAACTTCGAAAGCATGCTGGGAATGCATCCCATAGTTGCAGCAGCAAGCAGATACGGTAGAGAGCAGTATGTGTCAAAGGTTCCAATATCGATGGGCTCCTGTAATCAAATTCGCTCTGAAATCCAGCCGACACAATGCGTTATTATGCCTGAGCGCTATCAGTTCATCTATTATTTGATTAGGCAACCAGCCCAGTAATGGTCACGAAGTACCAGTCTGTGCGTCCGTTCAAAAACAGCGGATGCACAAGCGCCACAGTGGGTTGGCATTTAATACAGGGTTATAGCGGGAGGGGGTGTCGGGCATATTGCATGCTATGCTACTGCTGGAGCTGTAGCTCTGATCAATGCACGGATTGATTAATGTAGACGCCGCACCGGTACGCACTCACGCAAGCACTGGTCGCGTACTGGCGGCGCGTTTCCACATGCGGTATCAATGCACCGTTTACATGCTGCCGTAACCGGTCGCTTTCACGGCCGGGGATCACCATAGCGCTCGCCGTGGACTTGTCACCGAGCTGCTTCACGCTGCGTGTGATCCGACGCAGCGTGAGGGCAGAACAGCCACCGTACGAATCCAGACTGTTGATCCTCATAACGACTGGCCGTCCAACAACAAGGCCACGTCGTTGCCGGCAAGTAGATTAATGCCGTCGCTATACGGACGCCTTAACACCACACGTTCCAGCCCCTCGCGACCATCCAACCTTCCGTCCATCTACCACTCGAAACCATATTCGATCGGCGAGCTTCCCCAAGTACGTTTCCATGTAACTCTCTCAGGTATATTACAATTTTCCGCTAGCGAAACTGCTGTTATAAAAACGTCCTGGATATACCGTGCCTGTGTTTCGTGTTACAGTGCGCTTGTTAGGCTTGTTTTACGAGAATCAACGCTGTAGCTTAGAATTCATTTACGAGTCACGGCTAAAGGGCTCCGCTCGTAAACGAACACTGTTAACGCTTCATTTCATTGCGCCGTGAAATTGCCTTAATCAAGTGAAGATTACGGTGGTGCTCGGTAGGCACAGCCAACTCTAACGCGATACTCGTTTAACAGCGAAAACGGCCATGGAGTTATCGTAATTGATCGCGGATTGAATTGTACAACAGAGTTTCTCTTTTTCCTTAGAAATATCTTATTTGAGAATAAGATTTTTTTTAAGTGGAACAACGTTATTGAAGTTATTAGTGAGTGTTGAAAGGATACATCGAGAAATATAAAACGTGTCCCATGCTACTTTACGAACTGCCTGCCTATTTATTACATGTAATTTAGTGAACAACTCGCGAGGGAATTTGGGCGTGCAATTGACAGGAGCGAGTGTTAAAAGGACGCTGCAGGGGTCCTCCGACACGGGTCCGGCATTATGGGCGTCCCAAAGACCTTCCATGGATTCGCTACGGGTGGCGTGCACGCTCACCTCGAAATTCATTCGCCTTTGTGTCGCAAACCCTCTTTAAATTGGAATAACAAATGCAGACCTCTGCCTGCGCCAATGAAGGTGCGGCGGTTCTCTATGAGGAGTGATAACTCTCCACGCTCAATTAGCTCGTCATATTAAAAGGTGGCGTCATGCGAAAAGGAAACGAGCTTCGTTAAAAATCACGTCGTCAAGATTGCTTCGCTCGGTTCTTCGTGTGCCGGTGATTATCGTTGCATGTGTAAGAATGTCGTGAGAGGACGGCAATCGGAAACTCGGACTAGACGGTGACAATTGTAAATTGTAACCCTCCGCTCGTCATTCACGGCTGGAATCGGGACGCTGTGGCGGCAGCAAGACTCGCATTTCCCTTCATGTACAATGCCTTCGGTCGTGCAAGTCACCCGATTCTATCTATGCCGGCGGCGGTAAATGTCTTCATTAAAGCATCACTATGTAATCAAGTTGTCTACCCGGTAATTAAGACGAGCGCGCTGATGTCCTGGATGTTTGTTGAGCGTTATTAACTTCACGGAAATCCACCAGCAGGATGGTGGCGAGGGTGACAGCGCTTGGTCGCGCCACTCTTGACACGCGCACCTACCTTTTTGAAATTTATTCACCGCAATAGAGTGACGTGGGTACGTTTAAGATTGTCATAATACATTGAATAAATAAGAAGACTTATTATCCTTTAATAAAATCTTTTTCTTGCTCGCCTATATCAGGTGTTTCATTTTGTATGCCAGATTGCGCACGTAATTCAAAGCGGCTTACTTTGATTTTGCTGTGATACGATGAAAGGTCAAGCGGTTCTCGTCGCGCAGTAATGTTAGCATTACGCAGCTAATTACGACGAGAGTTAAGTAGACAGTTAATACGTGCCAGAAGCGAGAATATTGGATTCGGGTGGGCTGTTCTCCAGGGAATCTGGTACGCCAGCACCTCGGACATGAAGGTGGTATTAGCGGTGTGTGCGATCCGCGATGCTACCGAATTAATATGATTATTTATGCCCTTGGATAACGGCCGCGTTTCCGAGGGGCGCGCGCCATTAACGTGCCCGTCATTACTTCTCCCTCGATTATTATTGCTCGGCTATTACAAAGTCGGATCACGTGTATGCCGAAGTGATTCTTCTCCAGCTGGCTTCACTTGCCAATTAACATTATTTCTTCTTAAATGGCACATTATGCTTGAGGGGTTGGTTGCTTTATGATAGCAAAGAAATGATAATAAATTAGAACGATCTTGTCTCTGGTTAAGATAGTGTGCTAGAAAGGGGACACGTGTTCGAGGCGTTTAATTTCGCTAAGCCGTTGGAAATGGGGTGACTTATGTTCTTAGATAGAGATCGATACAAGCTCGATAAGGGAAGGACATAATGTTGACATTCTTCCTGGTGATACAAATAGCACTTATCCGACAGGACACGCGCAGTGTAATTTATGCATTGAATTTCAAATGGAGCGGAGGTGGCCCCGATGAAATTCAACTGCCGCCACTTCGACAGATCGTTAGAGTTTTGACGGTGGGGTGCTCGGTGGGATAACGAGCTTCGAGAAAATGTTTTATCCGTCGCGCGAGGCTCGTGTCTGTAGGTGCCAGTCGTCAGGAAGTTTTCTGCGAAACGTTCGTCCCTTCTTTTTACGGGGGCGCTCGAAACTTTCGGGGGCGACGAACTCCTCTCGAGAGAGAATGAGGGATTTAATAATGCCGCTCTTCTGAATCTGCTGGAACTGGTGCAGTTGACCACTTTAAGCTTGTCTTATTGCTCGTGCCGCCCTCGTCTCCGCGCCTCTCTCAGTTCGAGTCAGAGGGTGTTCAGGAGTTCGAGACTCAATTAGCCGTAACGAGACGCGGACACTTTCCGCAATGGCAAAATCAAAGCCCCGGTACTTCTTCTCGCGATAGAATTCTACGACCCTTAGCATTTAATTTCCTTGCAAAGCATTCAGTTTACCAGCCTCGGTGTGCCCTTGTGAAATGGATACAGAAGTTCTTGGTCAGGGAACTTTCCACTTTTAACCCTGGGTGCGGGTGGTGGGGTCGTTGTCGAAACATATTGTCTCGTGAATCGCGATAAGAGAAAGCACGCGGGCATTCATGGGCGGTATGGAATTCCCAGGGGATATGCCTAAGGAACCGTGAAAGTTTCGAGGTGAATAAAAAATCGGTGTCGGCGCTCCGAGCGCCGAACGAACGTTCCGCTCAAATATGCACCCCACGATTCTTCACGGGTTGTCACTGCCGTGGGACCTCTTATAATTTTCCAACGAAGGATTAATCGACTGGCAGAAACATTAACTCTCCAAAACCGTCGGGTCACCCCCGCATAAATAATAGATTTCCTCTTTCGTTCCGGCCTTCTATCTCTTTCTGTCTCAGGAGCGCCCGCGCTAAAAAGCCATGAGAAAAACGACCACCAGCTCTTGGCCCGCCCTATCCTCATCGCGATAACATCCCAACCGTTCACCGTGGTTAATGCCACGAAAGAGTTATTCTCTAAAGTTATTAAAGCCGCGCCCCGTCGAATCCCTCGTTCGCTCCCGTGCTCAATGGCCCGATAATATATTCCCAATGCTCATTCCCACGACCCGATCACTCTTCGAACTCGTTCGTTTGCAAACTGTTTCCAATTATACACATCCTTTCAATTAAAGGATGTTCTGTGAAATAGATTTTTCTTATTCCTCTTTGTTTCGCTCCATTGTTTTAAGGAGAACATCAACATCATACATCTTGTCATTAATGGAAGGGAAATAACATGTTTTGCAAGGGAATAACGAAGCAATTCAAAGGCCGAAGCATATCTGTTTCGCGCATCTGTATTAATTTAATTTGAAATCCCTGGCGTGGGAGGTGAGGCGCGAGGGCAGCGACGGAGTGTAAGCATAAGGGGTTGAAATCTGAATTGCAGATGGACAGTGGTTCTACCCTTTTCATTTCTCCCATCGAGCTTCTCTCTTGCTCGTACTCTGGCACTAGCTCCGCTCGCCTTCCACTGTCCATGCATTGCCGACTCGGCCTCACCCTTCCGAAATCAGTTTCACTTCAAGTTAGAGCCATCATTTATTCACTGGGCCGCCGAGGCGAGGCGAGCATGGATGAATCTCTAGCAATGATCAATTCAATTTACGCATTTATTACAGCCGCCCGTACGAGCGTTAATGGTATATTCATAAGGCAATATTTTGCCAATGCTAATGACAAATAGGCAATGAAGCCGTTCGGCATAATGGAGTAATAACTCTTTAACCGCAGCGGCACGAAAGGGCCACCACCACCGCCCGCATTGTAAACGCGGCTGTACCTGCTACGCGCGCGGACTCTTCCGCGTCCACCTCCTGGGAATCATTGATAAAGTGCCCCCGATATATCATACGATTTTATTTCGAGCGGAGAAATGACTAACGCGTTCTCGTATGTGCGCTCGCGTGCGTCCACGTGACGCGAGAGACGCGAGCGAGTTCTGTTAAAATGCGGCCGGATTGATGCTCCGAGTTACGCAAGCCGATGAAATATCTGTCCGCTGAGATTCGACTGGCCGACCATTTCGACTTTTATTTCCCGGATTAGTTAAAAGGAGGGATCTTTTCATGCATAAATCATCCCTCCTCCCCACTCTCCACTTTATTAGCTCTTGCACCTTGTTGTCGCATTTTAGAGTCGGTGATCTTTAGCTCAAGAGAGAGAAAGCGAATTCAGGTTTAGTTTCGTATGCGACGCGAAGAAGGAAGCGAAGGAGACGATGCAAAAGAGAAAAGTTCCCGACGCAAGGTAGAAGAGGAGAAAGGATGGCCGGATGAGGTGCCGTGCGAATCGTAGCACGTGCTGAGAACAAGCCCGTGCCGGGTTAGCTCGCTTCAAATTTCCATGGAGCCTTGATAGAGACGTTGCGATGCAAGATTTTTGTGCCGTAAAAACGCTCTCATAAAAATGGCCGGATTAAAGCGCCCGGTCACGTGCAAATGGCCAAGTAACGAGAACATCGCTTCGAGAGGAAATAACGCGGCAAGTTCGAGCCAAGTTCCTCGTAGGAAGCTGGTAGAGAGAGGGTGGATTCAAACGCTCCACCTAGCTTCCAGCAACCTTTTTCCTCTCTGCTCACCCGGTAATGTCATTTCCATGTATATTTCCTCTGTCTCTCGCTCGAGCGGCAAAAACCAGCTTTTTCGATCGATGTTCTTCGCCAGTAGGCGATAGTAATCAACTTGTCGACGTAAACCTAAATGTCAAGCACGATCTGTGATTTCCTGCTGTGTCAATTTTCCCTGCGTTCCTTTCAATTTCGTCTCGAACTTGAGTTTTTCAATTAAAGGAAACTTTATCCGAAGATGGATCTTCGCAATCAAGATAGTCGGACGACTGTAAATCACTTTTTATTGCTCAGGCTTTTATAGTAATTAAACTTCCATTGCAACTAGTCTCGTGCACTTGACTAAGCATTACTCTAAACTCAGCTGCTATCCTGCGTGGCTCATCATATCAAATGTATGTATGTTCAACTATTTTGCCGTGGCCGAATTGAGAGTTCGGGTAGCGTCGGTGCGTTGTTTAGTAAGTAAAGTTTATCTTGCGAGCGTCCGCGCTTCTCGCCCAGTGCGGAAACGTATCAAACTCGTTGGTGGACACACAGCCTCGCGCGGTGGTACGTGCAGATGTACTAGGGCACCCTTTGGATGCAGGCTGTGGTCTACGCAAGGGACAGTTTCTCGGCTTTAGCACGTATTTAATATCAAGTTGGCCGTCGCTGGCGGCTTACTTTGCGCCCTGTTTCCAGTTCCGGCAGCGAAAATTAACCCCGTTGGAACGCGGGCCACTCTCGGACGTATTCCAACACAGTCAGCTCTCTCCTTTCTATATTGACTATTAGAAGTAGACACGAGACAGCTACCGCCGGATATTCCGTCAGATCTTCCAGATAAGATCTTCCTATGAACGACATCGTATTTCTCTTGGCATATTACCAAACATACACAGGCGAGACGTTTAGTGTGGCAATTCCTTTTATAGCATAGTGGTCTGGCCTCGGTAAAGAATTACGCTGAATAACCAGCCTCCGGCTAGAGTGATACGATCAATCGGCGAAACGAGAAGCATACAGCGAGCATATGCACGCATAGTGTCTATGTATACGCAGACGCATCGCTGCCTTCCAATGTTTCGCCGATAAGAACTTCCCCGTAATCCAGGTTCCGGGGTATTTTCCTTATCTGTAAGCCACGAAGCGACCAGAGCGAAGGAAGTGAGCAGGACTGCACTCGGTATATCGAGTAGATTTGAATTTTAAATGTCGATGTTTACGGGGAAAGTCGATTTCACATTTAGCGGATACTGGATTAGCCCTTTCTTGAAGTACTTTCGCGCCACTCTTTCCCCGGGGCTACGGGATAAAGTGAATCTCGAGTCTGTACTACTACGGCTGGGAGTAGACAGGAAATCGAAGTGGTTTTCCGGGTTTGTACAAGTGTTGCTGCGCGAGGCTTACTTACAGTGCCAAGTTCCCTCTGGCACGGGCCAATAGTTTCATTAAAGTGACGTGGATTATTTCGATCTTCGATCGTTCAAAAGTCAGACTTCTTTTTATAATAAATTTTGTCGTGTCTTGATGAAGAACAAATCATCTATTCCACTTCCTTGCTTTCAGTAATTTTCTGCACCGTAGTGAAAGACGATGATATTCAAAGTACACGAAACTCCATTTGAATCGAAATATGTAAGCGTCTTGGTAGGACTGTAAAGGTTAAATTAAAAGAGGGACTTTCGGCACGTGGAATCGAAGGTGTTAAATGCTGTAGTCAGAGGCGCACCGCGAAACTTCCTTCGCATAATCATTAAAACTTGGAGGTGAACGTGCTAGCTCTAGCTTCGCCCTCGGAATCTAGATTCGTCTTCGGCAACTCGAAAGATGTCCCCGAGCAGTTGCCGCGTCTATCCTGGGCCGCGAACCGGAAAATGAGATGGAATAGCAAAATTATGCATTTATGCTCGCCCCTTGAAAGCGTGCAGACGTGCCCCGTATCAAAGCACGCCGCTCTCGCGTTCCCATTTCAACCTGTGCGACTTGTCATCCGCCCTGGCGCACCTCTCCAGTCTCTCCCTGTCAAAGGTAAAATGTTTCCGCTCGCGAGAACGTATCGCACTTACCCGAGTGCTCTCGTCGCGACAACGAAGATCTTGTGCCTTCCGTTGGAATAACCTAGCGCCTCTCTCGTCCCGGAAAAAAATAGATCTAAAGGGAGAGATCAGCGGTGGCGGCGGCGCCGGTGCTCTCTTATCCTGATCTGATTTACAGCGGCGCTCCCGATGGTTATCAATTATCCATAATCCGGAAAGCTGCTTACGTTCGAAAACATGCTCGCGGCGCGGCTATGGCGCGACATAAATCAGTCATCAAATTTCACTCTTGCATATAGAGCCAGAGAGTGAGTGAGAGAGAAGGGCGAGAGGCAGAGGAAGGGCCCTTTAAATCTTTCTTTCGTGGAAGAGCAAGCGCCTCCGGCCGTCTGCCCTCTTCCGTTGCCAATGTGCGTGGCATGTTGGCATGTGTATAGTATGCGTGCGCTCCTCCTGAGCTGCCTCCGCTCCAGACGGCTTCCGGTGATCCTTGCGAGAGACTCGAGAAACAGTAAGGAGTCCGGCGATGCCAAGAGCCGAGCCGGCAGCCGTCCAGTTGAATGAGCAGGGCTCGAAGGATGAGAGAAGCATTAATCGGGATTCGCTTCATCTCGGTTCCGTGATGGGAATCGACGAGTAACGTCACGTAATCGGTATCGATGGACGGACTTGACCACGGGCTAGAAAACTGGTGGATCAACTATATCCTCCTGATGTTAGGCGATCCTCGAAATTCGGTACACGTAGCATTCGCTGTCGATTGCTGATATGTTTCGCGTTCCTGTTGTTACCAGGCCAGTAACTCCACCAAGCTTCCGATTGCCAGTTCCTACACGATGAATCCTGTGTACTCTTTGCACAGCAGGGCAACGCGTCCAACCTTCTTGCCATTACGTAGTCTCTCTCGCTCTCTCTGAGCGATTGAGAGTGCGTAAAGAGTAGGCATGTTTTTGTGGACATGTCACAAACGGAATTTAACCACTTCAAAGTGGATAGGACAGCCCTCATCCAAAGTGTACCAGCTAGTAAACTATCCAGAAGTGGGAATGTGCGAATCCACGGGCTGCCGAAGAGCGAAAGGGGAAAGAGGCAAATGAAGCTACTCTAATACTCGTTAGGACAATGCGAATGCCCGATTCGTGTCACATGGCTAATTGTCGAATTCCGAGCAACCCTCTTCCTCATTTCCGCTCTCGTTCTCCTGGGGCTCATGCGCGATTCCCTTCGGCCCTGGAGATCGTGAGCAATACGAGAGGCCGTCGAGTGGATCGCGATGCGTGCGGCCCATTTCCGCTTTACTGGCCTCGAGTGCTCCCGCCATTGGGGTGAATCGGTATCCGGGCCAGTGTATCGCAGTGCAAACCCAGTGAGTGTCAGAACTTTTAGACCGGATATTAGATGTATTATGTACGCCAATTCCCCCGACTTTCTGTTAGACAGTTTTTTGACTCTCCAACTTTCCAGAGATTTTTTATCGCTACTCGTAATTGGCTGCAGTCTCTCGTCTTCTTTTAGTATTCCATCAATTTGGTTCCTACCAGTACCGCGGGCATGAGTGCCCATTTTTGGTACAGGAAGTTCGGAAATTACCCGAAGAACGGTGGGTACAGCTAGCGTAAAGTAATCATCATATCGAATCTTTCATTTCCAAGTACTGAGAGGATCGCCTTTTGAATGCATTGCAATTTTTCAAAGGCAAAAGTACTTAAGTCTTGATCATTTTATTGCTATCGCAGCATATATGAAGGGAATATATGACGTGAAAGGGGGTTTGATATTTGAGTGAATATTACTCAGTGCCCAGTAACAATGGATGCCCGCGCGGGATTCACTGGTTGCCGTGTAATCGGGATTCTCTCTTTCTGCTGTACATTGAGAAGAGGCGGTGCATTAATATTTTTAATTAAAACGCTCACAAAGAGGCCAGAAGAAAGAAGGAAGCCAAATGCAGCTTTTGCTAAAGAGCACAGGGAATGAAACCTATGGCACAGTGCATTGGCTTTGTATTTTTCATCGTGAAAAATTTCATGGGTGACTGCGCGACAATTAAAGAATAATTAATGTTGAATAATTAAAGTAACGGAGCAGTTGTCAGAGAGTGATTTCGCCCGAAATCAAATTAGTACCGATTATTTGTGCGCCAATAGGATCCATGGAATTTATCCTTAGCCATGTCGAGCCCTTTCGTGCATTTTGATAGAACCACTCTGTCTACGCCACTTCACGCGCACCAATGTATTTATTGAATTCATTCCAATTTCGGTATTTCCACATTTTACTCCTGGCGACCGTCCATTGTTCGGGATCAAATGAATGCTGGTATAATTGCATCTATATCGAGCTCATCCACCGATGGCTGCAGCAGACTTTCGTCGATTGCGGCTCACACAATTATATGCTTAAACGGTACGTACTGTTACACTTGCTCGAGATTGCCGGAACTCTTGGCGCACGCGATGTGTACACTTCCTCGGTGCTCTTGGCTCTCGGTGGTAGAAATGCCATTACCGGACGTTAATGGAATGTAGTTCCGTATTAACGACCTCGATTTTGAATCTTCTACACAGGAGCCGAAACAGGCATTCTGCCGTAGAACCAGCGGCAACACACAACCACAGCCAGTCGATAAAGTGCTTGTCCAATAGGAAGAGTAAGAGGGAGAGAGAGGGAGATCTGCGATTGATACTGTAACGCTGGTAGGATTATAACGTGGCCTGTATGTTATAATGAGGTGCGTGGTAGTTTCATGGCTGGCCGCGAGAGATAGTGGCTTGCTGCCCACTTAATTGCTACCGACCCTTGTCCCCCTTCTTCTCGCATTTCCAATTCAATATCACACCCTTATCCGACCTTCTTGATGAATAACATCGCTACAACTAGTCTCTTATATTCTCGACTTTATCTCTTCTTTCATATTTCTATTGTTGTCAGAAGTTAGATATATCATACTGCTCGCTGAAAAATAATTGACGGGCGAATGGAAAGGAGTGTGATGTATGTACGTAGGGTAAACTGGAGAAACGGAATTTCCTAGGGTAGCTGGTGCAGCCCACTCTGACAGAGGGTCGAGCTCCGAATCGAGATACCGACGATGCCTTCAAACGCCGTGACTTTTTCTGCCAGCAGCCAACGAAAGATAAGGCAAAAGGAGAGTTTCTTCATTTCCTCGGTGGAATGCTGGGAGTTTCACTGGCCGGACTTCATGTCTGCGCGTGGCGAATGAACATTTGAGAAGAGGGACAGCCTGATAAGGCCAAAGGTCCATGGGAAGGGTGAGACAGAGAGATGAGGAACAGGGAGACGAGACGCAGCAAGTTCGTGCCTTCGTCTACGACACATCGGAATGCGTGCATCTCCGCTTTCTTTGCGACGCTGGGCACCAGGAAAGAGGAGAAAACGCGAACAAAGCAAGGGGCAAAAGGCTGAAACTGTGAGGCAAAAATAAAAATGTTCGTCGCCGGACGAAACCGCATTCCGGATTGCCGGGTCGCTGGACAAAGCGGCTCGGTACTCGTCGCTCGCTTGGCTCACGATTCGTATCCTCACCCTCCCCAGCTGTCCAGCTCCTATTCTTTCCCTGTCTACTTTCTTCCCTACGTGCATTCGGTCTTTCCTTGGGTTCCTTTTTGCCTCGCTTGGCTCTTAAAAATTTCCCTTGTAACCCATTGCCAACTAATAAATTCGAGCGTCGCCCTGACAATTCTTAATCAGACATCAGCAGCCTAGAAAAGGTGAGCTGGTCTTTTGCCATACATGTATACATACTCGCAGGGACATTGATCCTGTTACTAACGAAGCCTTCGATGTACCTCAAGAAGAGTGCGCGCGCCAGAGCAGCAGCGATCGATGTGTATCGGTCCTGCAATCAGCTCGTTTCCGCGCGAATCGTAGAATTATTCGAGCGGCGAGAACAGAACGTTTTCCAGTAACGACCCGACCTGGCGAAACTTTCTACACCGAGACAGCCGGGCCTGTGAAGAACGAAAGCATCGTCTCGCTCGGTCCGTACGAGAATCGGCAGAAAAGAGTCCGGACATTGGAAAAAGCGAGGAATAGAGTGAACTTGCGACGGCAAGCAGGAAGAAGCTGGGTTGAAGATGAGTAGAGAAGGCGAGCTAGCAAGCGCGAGGTTCGAAGATTTCCGCTTCGTCGCCCACTCGAATCAGCGGTCGGGCGAGGATGTTTATTCCTCGATAACTCGCGCGATCGTGGAATTTCGACGTGAAGGCTAAAGCGGAGAATCCGGCAAGAGCAGAAGAGCTGCCATGGAAAAAACTCGCGAAGGCTTATCGTCGTCGTTTTCCTCTCTCCGTACTACTCTTATTCCCTATGCTGCAGCATCCTCCTCCACAGACAGCTTCTTCCTGCGGGAGCTAAATCTACTTTGGAATTAAATCTATTCCTTTCCACGGACCGCTACACCCCGCTCCTCTTTCCGCTCTGTCTTTCCTTTTCGATTTGTGTCCCTCCCCTTCCCTTTCCTGCCGTGATTCCGGCGTCTTGCGCTCATCCTTGTGTGAGCTATCTCTCTCCCTCTCGTCCTTGGGCTCCTCCTCGAATACTCCGTCAAGGTCTTCCCCTTCGTGCAGTCGAGCTTTAACGGTTATTGCGTTCCCTTAAACGGCCAGGCATTGGCGAGCAGCGCATCCGAGACGAATCGCACGCACGCTGAACAGCTCCTAGGTTGGGGTGGATCCACCGAGAAAGACCGTCGCTGTCTTCTACATTTTGCGGGGAGTTGGAGATGAAAATCGAGACGTAGCGACCACTCTACCCATAGACGGATTAGGTGTCCCACATGTAATACCGCGATATTCTGAATTCACTTTTCGGTAGCCAAGATTCCGTAAGCCGATTCCACGAATATATTCAACCATAAACGCTACCGATAACCTGTCGACTTGCGCGTCACGAAGAGCAAGTAGTCGTTCTGGGTGAAACGATGATCCGACTGAACCGAATTTGTCGGCTGTAACGAGTAGCTGGTCTTCCGGGCCGCCAGTAAAAATGAGGTGGGTTATAAAGCATAAGCTATGAGGGAGTTGGGATGGCTTGAAGTTGCATAAACCGCATGGCGATATTTACGACTCGGTTCGGTGAAACTGAGCCGTGAACGACGCCGGCACAAACAGGAGAAGGTTCGTGTCCCTGCGCTGATCGTAAGGGAGGGTTCTACCCTCGAACGAACACGGCTTGTCGGGTCCCGTCTGGCCAGGACAGAGTAACAGCTCCAATTAATCCTTCGAATTCGAGTTACGAGCTTGCGGAATGACTCGTTATATAATCTAGACATTCCTCCCGCCGGCGAGCCGGCAATCCACCTCTCCTATTCACGCGTTCCTTTCAGCGTACTGATATTAAGTATCGCGTGTCTCCGTATTGTTGTCCAGTCGCATCCAACTCGCCCAGTCGTAAAATCTGGCAGGGTTTCTCGCAAGGATATCGAGGGGTCGATTTAATGGAACTTCCCGAAAGCATGGTAGACGAAGCATCTGTCCCAGAGGCGAGGCTGGTGCATTCTCTGCTAAAGAGTACGGCCGTAAAGTTTAACCGATGGGATATAAAGCGCAAGCGTGTCGTAGCCTCCGATTATTTGTCGAATAATTTATTTCGTCCAAGAAGGAAGGTTCGGGGCGAATGGGGGCGGGCGTGTCGGTTCGCGACAGAACGTTTATGCTGCCAGGGAGTAATGCACGGGCGATGTAGGGGTGATTTAGTGGTAAACGAGCGGGTTATAAAGAGAAGAAGCCGGCTAGAGAGAAGCGCAATGGTAGAGTTTTGGCCGCGACTCAAAGCGCGTATCACGTCCACTCGGAGAAGCAGCCTTTCTCTTGGAAAGGCTCCCCGGGCTCCCTGGCAAAGGTGCAACGAGCGTGTAATGCACCTCCTGCGGTTTCTACGGGATCAAGTATCCAGATGATTCAGTTTATTCCAGACTAGTCTTGTAGAATTCTCTCTCGCCGGCCATTCTCGCTTTCTACTCCTAGCTCATTGATGAACAATTAGACTAGAACTGTTATGCCGTCTTACTTAGAGGAGCGTCGTTGACTATGCTTGCCGATGGAGTTTCTCGTTGACGATTCAAATAACAGGTCCCCTTTAATAAGCTCCCCCGTCTTGATATCTTCGCTCGACAAGACTAAGCCGAGGCAGGACGAGAAATTGTCTTACGGACCGTGCCATTATCCTATTGATATTAAACTTTTTGTTTACCAAATGACTCTTTCATTTCTGCCTCAAGAATTCATCCCATTAAACTGAGGGAGTTGCAATATAGAATAAGTAGATAGTTCTCGAGGCGTTGATAGGTGAATGCGAATCAAACGGGCAGTTCGTACGAGTGGGAACGAGCAGGATTTTGGCCGGGGATTCGGTTCTGTCTCTATTACACACTTGGAATTCAAACGTTTCGCAATGCATTCATGGCTCCCACATGCAAAGCAGGCGGCGACGTTCGAGTTGGTGGCGAGTTCGGCGGCAAGGTGGCGCACACACCGGCAGGAAGTTTAAAGTAGGTAGTGAGTGTGCAAGGGCGAAAGGGCAAGAGAGACAAGTAGAGTGGACTGAAAGGTGCTAGGAACGAGAGGAGAAAGGGGTGGAAAGGAAAGGAAAGGAAGGAACGTGGGTCGAGGGGTGGTTGCGCGAGGAGAGGGATGCTTTAGCGCTTAATTCAGGCCACGATGCTTGGTTTCCCGATGTGATTCAGTGGAACTGCACCGCCCTTGCACGACGCCTAATGAAGACACATGCTTCCAGCGGTGCAAGCCAAATGATACCTAGACCATGCATACGTTTCCCATGTCGTTGCGTTCGGTTCCGTTCCATTGTACACGCTAATGGTGTTCCACCTACAGAATCGCCCAGCTACGCGCTCCCCTGAAAATTCAGTAGATTCTCCCGTCACCCACAAGTGGTCGACGAGGGAGCCGATAGGGAACGAGTGATTTCAAAAATTCCTAGATTCACCACCCAACTCGTTAACTCTTCGACCAATTCTTAAGAGTTATTTCAATCCCAACATACGTACTGTGAAAATGTCAAATGTTCCTAGATCACTTCGAAATGTTTGTCATTGTTCCGTAGTATAACATATTGAACACTGTATTGCAGCAGTAGAATAGTCTTGGAATAATAGTCTCTGGAAATAGGGCAGCGGTGGTAAATCCCGAAAATACAGAGCAACTCCTACACCTTCTGTTCTTAAAGCGTAATCTTTCCCGGGAATTTTGTCACCACCCAGCAGTTCGAAGGAAGAGCTCGGGCAGGGAGCACTGGATCGAAGGGTGGTTTAATTTAGGGGACCAGAGATTCGAAATTCTACGGAGGATTACCGACCGAGAGTTCCGCGCAGTCGGAATCTGCGTATAGGGGAGCATTAGATAAACGATTTAGGGTAAACCGCAGGGAGATTCAGACTCCGCAAGCCTTTCGCATTTTCGATCTCAGTTATTTCCCTCCTCATTTAATACTCCTCTATAACGAATCATGAAATAAGATATTTGAAAGACCTTTGGAAGACTTTTATTTCTATTCTTTTAATCTGCCACAGTACACGATTTTTAATAGGACTGAGAGTGGATTGTCTAGGAAAGTCTGGCGAGCATAAGCAGTAGATTTCCCGGACAATGTTCATGGGGATGAGGTTGGTCTCGATGGGCTAGCAAGCGCGCTCTCCGTGAGGCGAGAGACGACAAAGGATGTGGTGTCGGGGTATCAAGGTGGGTACGACGTGTAGGGGGATTGCCAGAGTGACAAGGCAAAGTTGCCAGGACTCCGGGCCCCGCAAAGAGTTAATCCAATGCAAAGACCAGTTTCAATTTGGTGCAAGTGGCACCCAAGGGATCTGCTCGTGTAACGGCCTGTGGTCGCATCGCCGGCTCCACGACGATATAAACAGCGCGCGTACGAAGTCGTAGGATATACAATAGCATATATATACACACACAGATATATATACATATATATATCGGGAATGCCAGTTCGAATGATGGCACCCGCGAGAGGTTACGTTTCTCAGGAAATCACAATATTCGCGCGGAGGTGCTCTCTCGTGTCCTCTCTCGGCTGGGATGTTGTGCCCTGCTACAGCAGTGCATCCTTCCTTGCTACCCGCATCCGGTAATATCTTACGATACGGAAGTACGATAAGGTATCGCGGGAAGTGTGCTCCAAGTACGTGCGCCCAACCACCTCATCTCACCCTACCAATATTTCTTTGTCTCTGGTTTTATAAGAATTTACCAATACGACCACCCGGAACAGCCGATCGATCGAGAATCACGTAATTTGTCGCCACTAACTACTCGATGGTACTCCTGGGATTCAGTCGAGTTCCATCCGATTGAACCCGACTCGATCCAGGCAAATCTCGGTACTTCTTGAGGAGTAGTACAACAAGCCACAGTATTGTTTTCAAGCAGTCGTAAATTATTCTCTCTCTGTATTGTTTCGTGTAGATGCGTTTCTTCGGATCATCTTCTCTTCCTTATGGAGAATGATGAAGTAAACTTATGCATTTATCCTTTTGGAAAGAGTAATGCGTACTGTATGAAAGATCGGGGGTATCAAGAACTTGTCGAACATCGACGGAGAGTGCACAGGAGGCGAGGGTGTTTCAAGGATGTTGTTCGCTACATATGCCTCCCCACTGAGCGTTATTTCATTTCGCTTTCTCCTACTCACTCCCTCTCTCTTTCCTCCTTCCGCCTTTTGCCGAGCACTGCACTCTCTTCGACCCCTCATCCATCAAAGCACGTCTCCGTGCATCTGCTTCTAACTTCATACATCACAATTATGCTCCTCGTTGCCTCCCGTCTCCTTCCTCTCGCTGAGCCAGCGGTGTCCCTCTTTCGCATCCTGGCTATTTGCATCAACGTCCTGTCGTGCACTTTCGTTCGTTCGAGAGCACGAATTCGACGACGACGACGACGACGACGATGTCGACGCGGAGAAATTACTGTTGCCCCGTCGTGTGTACGTAACCCTCGCAAACACGTCTGTGCGACCGCTCGACGATGGAAGTCCGGCAATTGGCTCTGGAATTTAACTTTCCGCCGCGTATGCCTGATGAATATTAATCGTGTGTGACACATGCACCACTGACATCATCCCGGCCACCCCAGCCGACGCGGCTGATACAATTATAAATTGTTGATAATGCCGTTACGTCTAATTACACGGCCGGCAACTTTACGCGCCTAATGGTACGCTCGCAGCTTCCACTGGCAACACAGATTGTTCCTGCGTCTCCGTGATCGGTTAACTGCTCGGTTAATGGGATTTCTATGGGACCGGGATAAATCCGAGAGGGAGCGAGGTTTGCGCGGCGTCGGTACTTTATAGCTCTCGAGCGCTGGATTTCATATGTACATTTTAAGGGACGTATAGATCATATGGGGCTGCCTCCTCGAATAAATCTTTTTGGTCCGTGAAATCTCGGAGCATAGATCTCGTGGGCGAAGAGTCCATTCTGAAGCATAGCCCCTCGGGGTAGCGCTAGACCGTCGAAACTCTTGAGCCACTGCATTTTCACATTATTCTCATTTACTGCCGGCGACTTTCTTCGAGAGACATTTCCCACTATCTCGGAGAAATCTCAACGGGTATGATGAAAAATAGCCACGAAACGCGACGATCTCTCCCATCAACCCACTTTTGGCTTAATCGATCGGCGCTGACATATGCGCAAAGAGCAATCCGCTTGATTCATCTGTGACGTGACGTGTCCGGAGCGAAGGGTTAAAATTTAATCAAATTTGAACGATGGTCGCTGTGATTACGTACGGGCTCATTAGCCAGTGCTCGAGCGGCCCGAAGTGTATTTCTGAGCGGGACGTACCTTCGCGCACGCGAGGCAAGCCAGCCTCTCTCTGTTTTATAAGGCTCGTGACACGATAACGACGCAATCAATCTTGCTCCCGGAGAGAAATGTATTTCGCGTTCGTGCATTAAGCGCTCAAATATCAAGTAGCAGGCCGGAAAATTCATGGCGAGTAGTCCTTACAGCGCCGCGCTGACTACACCTCGCTTGGGATACGATATCGTCGCGACTCCGTCCGATTCAAACCGGTTTAATGGGATTTCTGGCAATCGTTGAAAAGAACATTTTAATACGGGCTTCACTGAACGCAGATTTCCCTGACAAATATTCCCTGGTGCTCTTTCCCCCCAACGGAATCTTCGGATGGATCTTGGCAGGGAAAAGAGAAGAGCGGTACATCCATAAGCCATTCAAACCACCACTGAAAGCTCAGAACTGTGAAGAAACCCACCACGATCATATATCACGATCCAAAGCGAGCTTTTACTTCGAATATTAAGAACATACCAGCCTCCTCTTCAAGTTACTGTCGTTCTATCGTGGCGACATAGACGCATGCCTGAATACCCTTAACAAGAATCAGCGATGTGATGGAATCATTGAAGGTGAAGGCGAGGGAAAACAGCTAAGAGTCCTTTGAGTGACTAAATTCACCAGACGTTATATTGCGGGTATGAGCTGCGACTGCGTCGAGGGGAAACTTCAGCCAGTCGATTACCAAGTGGATTTATGGAGAGCGCAAATAAAGGGGTGAAAGATTATCGTGGCGTGAAGTTTGATATGTCGCGTGTATTGCGTGCTCGACTAATATACTGCGACCTTTGATACTGACAGTCGGTTACGTGCGCGCATATAATTTCCAGCTAATTATACTCCGAGTGAACGTTTACTCGTAGGGGGAAGCATTTGAGGAATCAGAACAGAGAGCAGTAGTGAAGGGAATATCGTGGCCGGAAGAATGAGATAAAAAGCGTACAGGGTGTAACAGATAGAATGGGACCAACTTTTTACAATTGATTTATCGGTAATTGTGTAATTGTTTTGGTAGCCGTGACAACAAAATTTGCGAAAAAATTAATTTTGAACTAGGGCTCTGGAATTTATATCACTTCTTCCTTGATGCAAGAAAACATTCCCTACCAAATTACAGCCCCGGAAAATGTCGGGAAGTATGAAAAACATGGGAAAAACCTCAAAACTGAAATTTTCAGGATCGGTTTTCCATATGTTTTGTGTACAATTCCGGTATTTCTGCCACTGGTTTCATATTTTCTATCCGTTTTGATACTCAAACAATCGATTTATCAAGCGTTGGTCAAAGTCCCAGAACCTTCGAAATATCGAAAATTTGTGAAGAGGTACATATGCAAAAATTTGCGAAAAAATGAACTTTGAGCTCCGGCTCCGGAATTTATATCACTTCTTCCTTGATGCAAGAAAACACTCTCCACCAAATTTCAGCCCCTGAAAAGATCGGGAAGATTGCAAAACGTGGAAGAAACCGTCAAAATCAGATGAAATTAATTATTCAGCCTTTGCGCTTGTCATTACACGGCTACCAAAACAATCAGGCAATGACCGTATTATCGATACTTCGATGGTAAAAAACTGATTCCAAGCTATCTGTTACACCCTGTAGAAGACTAGTAATTGATTCAACAATGAAAGATAGGTCGATAGAAGCAGGTTTTATCCGCTAGGCAAGATCTTTCGTGAAACTTGATCCCCTAATCCGAAGGTATACCGGGAGCAGTCTGTGTTCATTTGAATCGATCGGTATGACACAGTTACGCGCGATATACACTTGCCGAGGAAACCTTTGATTGCACCTTATCCAATTCTCGGTTCCTATTGAACCCGGTTATTGCGTAATACGGGTACATTAGATAAGCTTTAGATCCATTACGAGCTAATACAGGGAAGGACCAGGGGATATATCCCCCTTCATGCACTAGATTGAGGAGCCAGGAATGCCGATAATTATGGTACCAACTGCCGATTGCCGGTACTCAACAATGCCACACGTCATGTATCCCACTTTGAAGTCCAATTAATCGCGCCCCATACCGCCCATCGTTTGAGATTTCGATTACCACGCGCTTCGACACTCGAGCACTAGCAATTCTACCGTTGAGAGTGAAACTCGTCACTTGAGATCCGGTGCGTACTCTTAAGAGTCTAGGAGAATGGGATGAATTCACCTTTCCGAGAAACGCATGGTGTTCATTTCGCTTTTGGTGCGTGCCGCCCTTGAAGGAAGAACCTTTAAGGACCTCTCCTGCTTATATCTCCCACGCTGTTAGATCCTACCTGGTCGTACCTGCCTTTACTTACTTAGTCACTTATGTACTCGCTTCTTTCTATCGGTAGTCACTCGCTCCTACCTGGTTGCTTGCTCGCACAGCAATTTCCAAGGAGTCGGCAACGGCAATGGCGGCGGCGGCGGCGGCGGCGGCGGCCACTCTCTCCTTCCAAAGAAGCGCAAACTCTACGAGTCCCGACTGTGCGACTAGAGTCGGTCCGGCTAATTGGAATTGCATTAATTCCTTTCTTCATGGCAAGTCGCGGTACGCGCTGGCCTAATAAGATTGCTCTTTAGTATGCGAGACAGATATCCCTCGTGAAAATCGCTGTTCCTTCCGCGTCCTTCGCGTTCCAAGCGCTTCTCTCTACGCTTTACGGGCTAAGCAGGCCGAACTATTCGCGAGCGCGCGCCTTTTCCCCGTCATTAGCATGTGAATCGGCCGCGAGGCCGCATTATAATGCGCTATTGTGGTAGCTTTTAAATGTCTCTCCAAGAAATTTCTTCCTCCCCCCTCCCGAAAAGCCGGCACTTCAAGTGCCCGTAATTAGTAGTGCGCGCACGAAGTCCTCGCGCGCTTTCCGGATATTTCCTTCTCCTCTCTCTGCCCCAGCATTCATCGATGACAATGATCACTCGATATATTAGAGAGAGATTTCAATTTCCCATGCACGAATTATGTAAGCACTTGGCAACATCTATAAGGTTTCCAGTTGGAATTTACATACTGGCCAGTGGTTGGTGGGAAATACATTAAAGTGAAGAAAGATTGCGGGACATTTAATGACTGACTATTTCGCAGGTAATAATAGCGGACACTTGTACTTCCTGGATACGGATAGCGCTCGGCACTTCATCGCACATTCATACTTCGATTATTAACGAGCCTACACAGCCGCTTTCTTCCACGACATCGACATGCATGTGTATTAGTGGGGAGTACTTATTTCGTCATAGTGGGTGGTGTGAGTACGTGTACCCGGAATGGGTGTGTACATAATGCGTACTAGCCAGTCAACTCGTTGAGTGACAGCCGGGCTAATGGACCGTCTCTTTTCTTTCCTCTTGTCGACGGGCTTCGGACGTCCATTGTTGACTTGGCATCATCCTCCATGACGGGCTCCCATATCGTCTGCACCTATGTCCCTGTCGTCAGTGCCTCGCATTTCCCGTGGTATCCTCCTCGGCCTTCAGCCGGCAATTCTTTTTATTGGCACGTCTACGCGCTTAGATCGGATAATATTACTGACATCCGCTTCGTAGAAAGCATCACGCGAACGGCCCTCTCAGAAATTCAAGCTGG
Source organism: Ectemnius lituratus (assembly GCA_910593735.2). NCBI lineage: Eukaryota > Metazoa > Arthropoda > Insecta > Hymenoptera > Crabronidae > Ectemnius > Ectemnius lituratus. The sequence continues at coordinate 3,918,160 of OU343033.1, forward strand.
CCATTACTGTTCGCATCATTCGAGACTGTGGCGATTTAAATTGGCCATGCCAGAGATATCGAGCTATATGATATGACGATACCGATCGCTTTTGGATTTAAAAATTCAAGCCGTAAATGCGCTCCTGTCAAAAATCGACGGCCTGATAAACGCCAATGTTTCTCGATTGCTTATCATCCCATTCGACCCCGGAATTTATTCGACCGCGTTGGTAAATGAACGTCAGTATTTTATGTATATTATCAAGTTTTATTGACGGAAAATACTTCTTCGAATATTGAACTAGAACGGTGTAAAAATTTCTCGAAGCATTCATATCATTCCTACTTACGTAAGGTAAGAAGTTTACTCATTCTATGTGCGTTTAGAGGAAGCGGAGATCGCAGGATATGATGGTATAGGTGGTTGGATTGGCGATGCACGAGTGTGTAATGATAGAATGCGAGAGGCCGGATCGGGATGTGGGTGTGGGGGCGGAGGGGTTGCGAATGGAGGAGACACGGGGCGAAAAGAGTCAAGAGAATGAGGGGAAGAGCATACGCGAGTGAGGGTAATGTACTGTTCTCACCTCCGACGTGCCCTCCAGGCTTCCTCAGCTATCCTTTGCCAATGTATGAAGCCGGCAGTACTCGAGCTTGTGTACAAACCAATACCTTCACATACCATGGCATACACGAGCGTTACTTACAGTCGTCCTGAACATAGACACGTGGAAGCACGCATGTGGCCACATCGAACCACGCTATGCTCGACGTACGAGAGACGCGTCTCGTTGGTATATCTGCTCTCATTAGCACTGTCTCAGTTTCATACTCGCATCATATCCCGATAGAATGACGAAGCAGTCACTTGCCACTTTCCCTGCTGGACATTCTTCTTGTATACCCCTCGCATGATTACTTTATGGAATCATTGGAATGTCTGGCGTGATGAACCATCCAGACGGTAGAGTCTCTTGCCAAGAGAGGAGTCTGCTCGCTCGGTTGTCAAGTTATCGGATAGTGCATCCATTTTCTAGGTCGACGGCGCTTGGAATTAATGATCACGCGCGTTTCCTCCTAATGATCTTTTCCCAGGAGTGCACGGTGCTCCATCGATTCTCCTATGTCGTACGCATGAAACACTCATCTCTTGCTCGCCTGAGTCCACCCGATTCCAGTCCACATACTGGCGTGATAGGAATATTCGAGGTGAAAGTCGTTGTGGTCCACATTAACCCCTTGAATCGGTGCGGCGACGGCCGTGCACGAGGAGCTGGAACGAGCTGCTCGAGGTGCTCTCTTGCGCTCGCTAACTATTTGAAAATGTCAGGGCATCAGGGAGTTCCACGATCCCTCGTGAAGATATCGCTTATACGCCTGGCGAGCACGTTCCCGAAGAATACAGGGGCTCACTTCGCCGAGGACAATTTGATAATATCTCGAAGGGCGGTTCTCGAATTCGCTCTAGTTTAGACTTTATCTCCTTCTCGTCAGAGGAGCTACCTCAAGCAATGAGAGGGCAGCTTGCGGCACGAGCCTTACATATTCTTCTTCACACCCACCCAATCCTCACCCTCGAAATCAGGCCAACGAACCACCACGAACTTACCCCTGACCAGGCTTCCAGAGATAGTATTGTCAAAGATGAAACTTGGAAATTGAATATAAGATTGCTGAAATGAGTCATCGGTGTGGAAATGAGTGTTGCCCACCTCGCGCAGAAATAGACACTGGCGTCTGATAGGTGCAACGGTAGTAGGTGGTATCGGATCTGACGGGCAGTGCGGGATAAACGAAGAGAGGGCCGAAGAGAGGAGAAGGAGAGTAGAGCTCGAGCGAGAGTGAAACAGGGGGATGAAGAAGAGAGAAACGACGACGGCTGCTGACAGACAGTGACGGGTACCACTTTATCCGCGACACGATTCTGCGCTTACCGCAGCCCACCCGCTTACCATCGCCGCTGCCGATGCCACCCACGACCGATCTGATCTGATCTGAACCTGCTCGATCCGATCCCCCATCCTCCCACAGCCTTACTCTCACACCACCCTCGATTCCACACTCCATCTCCCTCGATCCTACGCGAAACACTCCCTCGCTCTTCCCCCGTATTACTTGTTTTTATCAGAGAGCCGAACCAGGCTTCCTTCCGCCAGTGCGCAGGGAAAGGGAGAAGCCAAGCCACGTTTTACCAGTGGAAGCCGATCTGGATTCATTGTCATGAGATTGCTCTTAAAACTTGCATATGCTCGCACGTCGGCTTGCGGCGCGGTTCGCTGCGGCCGTCATGCATACTCCAGTGTGGGACTCGTAAAATCTAATAAAACATTTCTGGCCGAAGTTTCCCTCGCAATTGGCCCAGTAGAGGTAATCTGAAGTGCCCTGACATCGATTACAGGGAGCTCTGTATACATATCTGTCTCTGTCTCCTCCTCCCACCCTATTTCCCTCTCTCGAGATATATCATACGTTTCGGTATCTGAGGGAGTACGTACGCCTATATCGGGTACATTATATACTCGCAAATGTTCACATACGCGGATACATACATATGTCTATTGCGACGGTCTTCTCTGACGCAAAGCCGTCAACATGCACCTAAGGGCGGCTGAAGATCATCCATGTCAGTAAGCAAGTGCCTACTCCTCCTCAGCCTTGACGACGAATTGCGGCAATGAAATGCATGAAACTTTGTCAATCGGCCTAATCTTGCGCCAGTTAAACCCGCTTTTGATCGACGTCCATTAACTTCCCCAGTATCCTCGATAGTAATCGCATACGGATTTCGGTAAACCGCAATGGGTGATGGTGCTCGGTTATACCGGGTTAATGGAGTTCCCCCGCTTATTCGTATTATATTGCCGCTCGTGTAATATTTACTTTTACATCATTGTTCGAGTTAATTGCAATTTAGTGTCATTAATATTCATTTTCGTTAATACACGGAAAGAGAAAAGTAACAGTAATCTGTTGTTTAAACGAGCATTCTTTTTAGATATTCACTTGAAGTCCTTAGCGAATTTACCTAAACTCGATTTTTTTCTGTTGTTTTGGGTGGTAAGTATTCGTTAGCTCGATTACGACCTAAAATAACCACCGGGCGGTGTTCTCCTAATGACCGGTCGGCAAGGACTGTCTAATTTCGGGTTTCTCTAATTAATACAGATAACCCGGTGACTCCCCTTTCACCGGTTGTTCAGGTTGCTCGCTCTAACTTCTTTCTCCGAGCAGTACGTGGAATTGACTCGTTGTCTTTTCGTACGAGCTGCTTGCTCCAAGCGAGAAAGAGGGGAAAATAGAGGGACGAAAGAAAAGAAGGAGCAAGAAATGGAGCGTGGTAGAGTGCCGCTACCAGCGGCTGCATTGAGCTGCATATCCGCTCTCCGGGCCGGCCAAAAAACGTCCCGAGGGCTGCTGCTCTTCGAGGACCGCCAAATTACCGGCATTTATATCCCGGCAGTCCAGTCCGCCGCTAATGTCGAGTGCGAAATAACGCTTTGCAGAAGTCACGGCTCTTAATTACCGGTCTGATCTGCGCGCTATGCGCTCCTTCTCCATACAATCCATGGGAACTTTGCTGGGTATTGCTGAGATAGTTATGAATATTTATAATTTAATTGCCAAGAGAAAAAATTCCCGCAGTGGTGCGGGCGCACCATGGCGACAGAGGGACAGGGAGAGAGAGGGAGAGAGAGGGAGAAAGAGAAAGGTAGAGAGGGAGTACCGGGCGGTATTTACAGCCGCTGGGATTCCCGTGGACGGTGGCGTAATTTCGCCGGGAATGCCGGGCGGGAATACGGTCGCGCAGCCCTTGAACACCCTGGGGCGGCATTACGACGAATATTTCTGGAGGCCGGAGCTTTTTTGTTTGGAATTGCTTTAATTCGCACCGGCAGTGGGCGGCGGCGGTAGCGGCGGCGGCGGTAGCGGCGGCGGCGGTAGCGGCGGCGGGCGAGTGCTTTGCGACTCGGGCGACGCGGGGCGAAACGCCCTGCTTTTGCGGCGCGGCGGGACTATTTCATGGAAATTCTTCACGGCCCATTCCCGAACGTTGGTCGAGATTTCAGTCGCGATTTTTCTCGACGGCAGCGCGCTGATTAGTTCCGCGGTACGCGAAGCGCGTGCTCGCCCACACCCTTCCACGTGCGAGGAAAGATGAAAGGATCAATAATTAATAATCGGTCCGCGTAAATCCGGCGGGCGCGCGTCAAAAGGAATATGTTATCGCTGGAAAAATACATCGCTGGGGAAAATAATTAATTCCGGAGAACGAACGCCTTTCCCTCTGTCCCTTCCTCTCCCTGTGTATTCGTCAATATTCCAGCCTCCAACCCTTCTCTACATACACACGAATCCCCGCCTGTGATAGAGTTCTTTCCTGTAAAAGTTATAATTCATAGAAGCTTAAAGTAGTGAGTACTGTCGCTGCCTTTGACTTGGTAAGAGAGATTCTAACATTATAGAATAGTAATGGGAGAATGAATTCAGTGACTAATGTCAGGAGTGGGGGAATAGTTACACATACACGCTAGCGCCTTGCATGCGTTTATTTAAAAAGATCGGTTTACGTAAAGTGATGCTAATGCAACGCTCGCGTATTTGGCGTGCAAACAGCCGGTGCGTCTCCGCCGCGACTAATGACGTTCCTATCTCATCCTTTTGGACCGCCACTTTGCCATTTACTGCGATTACACAGAGGCCTGCCGTAGAAGCACACGCTTCCTCTACACGTACAAGCTTTAGCGAGCTTTTGTAACCGCGCTCCAGTTCTACGAACACGTATTAAATTAATGCGCCGCTGATGTCTAATGACGGACTAGTTCCTCGCAACTCTACCCATATACATCGTGCACATTTAAATCCTCTACTTTCTGGAATATTTCTACATTGCAGCGCCCGTGGTTTTATATCTCCTCGTCTCGCTGTAGAAAAACTTTCTAAAAAAATGTTTCGTTCGTGTGAAGTTACAAGCCGGGAAATCCGCAGATGAACTGTTCTCCCGAGGCTGTTCTGTTGTCCGCAGTACTCAAGCTTGATGATGTGACATGCCAGGAATGTTGAGGGACCGTCGAGACATGTCAACATACGCTTGGATAATAAAGAATAGTATCGATACACCACGCTCCTTGAAAAGAAGTCTGTTTAAAGAGAATTCCAAGAGAAATTTTTCCGTTTGCAGAACTACTAGACGCCTTCTTTCGCATCTTCCTAAGAGCCTGCAAGCGTTTCCATTAGTTAAAAAGCAAACGGTCAAAATCATTACCCTGAAGTACATGGAAATTGAAATGGCAGGAGGAAAGGCAAGTAAAGACGGCGGAAAAGAGAAGCCCGCAGAGCTCCAAGGGATAGTAAGAAGTTACGGTCTTTAAACTCGAAATTTGAAGTGTAAGGCGGTGCAGTTTGTAACTCTAGCGAGATGAAGTAGAGGAATTCTTTTTGAATAACAGCGCTGCCCACTCCATCTTGCAAAAGGACGGTAGTTAAGAATTTAAAGGCTGGAAAGAGGCAAAGTCAGAGTAGCTTATGCTTAAATCTTCTTATTCCATTTACATTCAAATATACTTGACCTCCAGCTTCCCCACTCCTTCTACATCCACGCTTCACAATTCTCACAAAGCGACCATAAAGAATCGTCACGTCGATTCTCGCGAGCTGTTTAAGCTAGTTGCACGCGTAATTAGACACTCGGTGGTTTTTCCAACTTTCAACTTTTCCGATACTTCAAATAAAGTAATATTATTCAACCAGTTATCCGTGCAATGCCGTACACTGCTGCAAACGTTCAATTTCCATGGCGCAACGAACACTCCGGATACCTTCTTATGCATGAATTTGCCTACTTTCAATCTCATTCAAAATCCCGGCCCACGCTGGTCCTGCTAGCGCAGATTCCACTTGTCTCATCAATACTGGCGTATTTCCATAATGTGAAATCGATCCGAGACTCGGTGAACATTTCGGCCCGTTAGACTTACAATACCTGCTTCACATTGGTGGAAGAGGAATTCAGATGTCATTTGCAATTAGGCTATTCGATGTGGATGACTGTAAAGCTTCGGGTTCCCAGTTCCTACTACAATTATTCGTATGTACATCCCGAACAAGGATTATCTCGAACGCGGAGGCACCATGCTACATTGTACTGAGAGATAGGGGATCCGCGGGTACGTGGGCAAGTGGGTAGGTTTGGGTGAGAGAGATGTGGGTGTGTGGCGAGAATTTCTCGGATAATTTGGTCGAGGCCAGCCACCAGCCTGTGATTTGCGAGCTCGCCGTGGATAGAGACAACTCGACGCGGATAAGACGTCTGTCGCGAGACGAACTGGATGCTGGGAGTGCAGGAGTGGTGATGGTGGAAAGGGTGGGTAGGGAGTGGCAAGACTCGACAATTTGCCATCGAGTTTGCGAGCGACTTCCTGGCAGCCTGAAACCCCCGTCTCCTAGACGAAGCGGAACAGAAACTACCTGGGTTAATCTATGTGAGAACCTAAGCAGCTGCCTCTGGTAGAAGGAAGCTTGTCCTTCCCCTTATTTCCTTATAATCCCAACAGCCACCCCTCCTACTGTCTCCTCCCGCTCCCGTTGCAAAGAGAAACAACGGGCTTACGAGCGCTTCCTTTCTTACCCCCGGCTCGATTGCAGTTTACGCTGAATGCCGGGTGTTTGTGTATTATTATTACAAGCAATTTAGCACGTAATCAATATCAAGCCCCACTCTTCCAACTCTCCCCAGAGATCCTCGAGCGCTGTCCTAAGATACTAAATGAACGCTGGTATTTGTTTTCACCGCGCTGCATGAGAACTGCTTGCTGCGACATTCGCTAAAATTACTTCGTGATAATACTATGAGCGTACGAAATCTCTTCTCTTCCTTTTATGTAATTTAATGAATTATACCATGCGATAACCTGCTACTGACAAAGAAATGTTATAAATTGAGAATTCATCTATTAAACGTCATGTTCTTTTTTCTGTTGCAGGTAAGTCGAAAGGAAGAGTTAGTGATTTGGGGTGCGTGATAGTTAGGAGGCCGCGATTCCGGCAGGAGTGTTTGATGTAATGCCCTTAGTGGCGGCTGCCCCGCCGATGTCCATGGATGCGTTCTGACAGCCGGCAGACGAAGATGAAAGACGGGGTAGCAAAGTGAGGCGGATAGCCGAAAGAGAGTGGCACGACTCGCGCCAAATTGGACGCCGGAATGACGAATCGTCGTGGCGGGCCGTATGCGAAATTCAATTAGGCCAGGTTCACCAGGCTAGCCCGCGGCCAGTTCCCTTCGAACGTGGACCGCCAGAGAGTTAGGGAGAGTGGGAGAGGGAGAGAGAGAGAGAGAGAGAAGGAGTGGGAACGAGAGTGAGAGAGAGTGCAGAGCCTGCCTCGATTTCGTTCGCGATCTGCCGGCGATCTTCACGCGATCGATGCCGAACGTTCCGGCTCTTGATCGGCGCGAGGCACCGAGCTCATCGCTCTTCCGCCTGGAGCCGCTTTTTCTCCTCGATATTCTCCAACTTTGAAATATTGACAATCGTGTTCTTCCGCGGCGGAAAGGATTAACCGGATGATGTATGACGGCTACGTTTCACTTTAGAGCCACCGCCCGGCTGCTGTTACCTGCCGCGCTCGCCCTCGCCGTATAAAACGATATTCCCGTCAAGTTTTGCTTTCATATCACTTTCCGCGCGGATCTTCGCTTCTCGCACTTCCCACCTTCGTTCCATTCGGAACTGTGAAGAGACAGGCGTTAAGAATTAACGGGAGGACGTGCACCAGACGTGCAGATAATTCATTACATCGGGCAAAGTAGGCGACGAACATTCATTACTTTAGATTGATTTTCAACCACCGGTAGATATCTGTCCTAAACATATCAGTGTCAAATTCAATAAGTAACCCTGTCATTTGGCAATCGATTTAAGCAAACACTCGTATGAAAAAGATCGACAAGCTCATAAAAAGTATGTTACAATACTCCCGTGCAATTTAAGCTGACTTCCATAAAGTATTTCCACAGTATTGGCAAATTATATCAAAACACACGCACTGCCTTTTTTGTACCGTTGTTACTGAGAACTCGGTAAGGACTTGCAATCGTGCTGATTCAATTCGAAAGGATAGATATGGAGACTGCAGCGTCTCGACGCTCGAATTTCCAAACCAGCTTAGAATCGCAGAACCGCAACCTTATGGCGAGGCGGATGCCGTTTGATTCACTAGCGCTAGCATGTACCGTATGCGCAGACTGTGCTCGCTTCTTCGAGGTGGCCGAGTATGAAGCATGTACGGATAGCATCTACGTGACTGAACTTTACACCGAGTCCATAGACACGAAGGTACCCGAGTACATATATACATAGGCTTATCTAAGGCTAGCGCATTCGTAACGTACATGCATACATAACCGCGCATGTCCACCCACTGGGCTCGGACACTGTGTCAGTAAGCGGAATCAGGATATACGGAGGCACCGGACACAGTTGGGAGCTCGCAGAGCCCATATCGCACGCACGCCGAGCTGCCCGACTAATTATTATAATTCCCGGGACAATGTTCCTACATTAAAAAGTAATATCGCTGATGGCAGTTGGAAATTAATCTTCTGCTGTGCACCCACACCCGGTCACACTACGTTCGTTGAGAGGGAATGGGACATAGCGCGCTAAATAAGTAACTTTCGGTCGGGTTAGGTCATTCATCGGATGACCCTGTAAGCTAGGAGTGAATGTATGATAGTGTAGTTGATATATAAATAATCAGTAGTAAAAGATGTATATATAATCGAGTGAGTGTGATCAGGATCGCATGCCTTACGATCGACGTGCCAGATTGACGAAGCGAATTCAATTAGAGTAACACCTCGACACTCCGTGACCTTTACTTATTCAAGGAAGTCTCGCTCGAGATTTTCGCGTGCTGCGCTTGACGGCAGGTGATTTCCCCAGACGATATCGTATTCAAATCGTAAGCATACGTTGAAGCGGCAGTCGCAGAAGTGGCTGCTGATGTGGTGTACTTTAAAGGTGTACGCAGCACTTGAAGCGCCCGTATACACGTACAACCATCACGACTTACCATCGGTTCGAAGCAAAGTGTTTCTCAATCGAAGAAGCGAAAGAGTAACGCTAAAGCGAAACTGCGAGACATACACATACAGACGCATTGCCGGCCGGTATTGTTGGCCCGTAGAATGAAATTCACCGAGCGAGAGCTCGATAGATGCAGATTGAATCCGATTGGAAGGGATCGAAAGAGTTTATTTTCCGTGGGAGCGGGCCGGCGATTAAGTTGCAGAGCAACTCGTTCCTGCGGCCTCTCTCGTCCGGAAAGGGCTCGACGAGCCACTTTGTCGGCTGAATTCACCCTGTGCCCAGCGAGCTAGGCAGCCGAAGCATTGCCGCTCGTGTGGCCGGTTGCTTTTCCCGACGGCTCTCTCGCACAGTTCAAAGGCAAAAGCTATTAACATCGACGCAGCACTCTTCTTCTCCGAACGGCCGGAACTCATTACCACGTCGTGTAAGAGGGCCGACAGTTTTCGAGGTGGAAGGTTGGATTAGATGTTGGCAGCTCGTTAGTCGGCCTTATCGACCTTCTCCCTCAGTGAGGACCATTGTGCACGGCGTATTAATTAAAAAATGAAAATCCACCAGCCGCTCTCCACCAGCACACCCTAACAGCTACTGCGCGTAATCCGCCTCGGTGTCCACCTCAGCTGCTCTCTCCTCTATTTCCGATCAATTAGCCAGCGCTAGACTGCCCATTGATTTTCGATTTACTTGCAATATCGAGCTATTAATAATTCGATGAGTCCTGCAGAAGGTTTTTTTCAAAGACTCTTGATAACCAATGGAACCAGGCATTCAATTATGAGAAATTAATGAACCTTTCTAGAGCCCAAGATACTACTTCAATTTAATGACACCGTGACAGTTGTACTCATCAAAGTTTTACGTAAACTCATAAATACAACGAATAGTTTCGCACATTTTCGAAAGGAGTAAAGTGCAGTCGTGGCTGGTGAGTCAGGCGAAGGTGACAGTTGGCTGTCAGCGGAGGGCCACAAATTTATCGAAAGGAAGACTAATGGTCGCTGGAGGGTTGCAGGAGTGGTAGTAGGACTGGCACCAGAGGCAGTGACAGATACTAGTGCGACGGTGGCCGATCGATCCGAAAGGGAATAAAATATGCTCGTGGGAGCATGCTAGTAATTACAAGAGCGCCAAAGAAAAATACAGTGCGCCATTACTGGCTGAGAGGGGAGTGAAGGGGGTTGGCCGAAGCCGCGTAGCGATCGGGTTCGCAGAAGTAAAAGGAAGGAAGAAAGACAGAACGGGCGATCAGTAGCGGGGTAAGAGAAGATTGGGGAATGTAGAAGAAGAAGGAAAGAAGAGCGGGCGGATGTCTGAGAAGGAGGAAGCAGAAGGCTGCGAGGGTGGAGAGGAGAGACGAGAGGAAGAGGGTGAAGCCAGAGAGGTATTACTCAGATAACTGAGACGTGGAACGAATGAAGGAAGGGCAGGTTGGGAGGAGGAAGATGGAGAGTCAGTGGAAAGGGGTACGGAGAGAGTTAGTTGCTCGAGGCCCCCTCGCGCTACGGATGAGAATCAGGAGTGGAAAGACGGCTCGCGTGCCCAGGCGCAAGTTTGCCCTGGCTTCCGGTAGCTCGCATGCTTTGAGTCCACTTGTATTAGGCTCACCGTTTACCAACACACATCCGACCGGCTTCGGTTACAGTTACACGCCGATACTGCCTCGGACGTGTGTACTACGTGTGCCCACGTCAAAGTACGTCCAGCCAAAATTCGCTACCCTCGACTAGCCAGTAGTTAATCGACGCTTCAATTAATTCCACGACTGCGAATGGCTTCTGCCAACACTCGACACTCACCGCTATTTCGAAATGAAAAGGTATCAGTTACCTGTCGTTAGGGATCGGAATCGAGACTGATTAGGGGAAAAACAATTCTTTTTTGCAATTCCATTCTCGGCATGAGTATGTTAAATAATGAATGAGAATTGGCTGGCGGAGGCAATCTCCTGGTGGAGACGGGGGAGGGTGGATATTGAATTGCTTTGATGTCCGGCGGCAGGCGCCGATTATGGAATCAATTATTGCTCGCTGCATGCTCTCTTCTTCAGTCCAACCCTCTTTGCAGCACTCTTTCACGAACAATCTCGCGGCTAGCTTCTCTCTGTCTCTCTCGCGCGCGCGGCCTGTCTCATGTTTGCTCGAAAGCAGACTGGTTCCATCTCCGTCGCTCTGCATGCCAGTCGGTAGAGAGGAAGATTTATTCGGTATAGGAAGAAATTACTTCGGCGGACAGTCACGGAGAAGCGATTCCGCGAAAGGTCAGGCCAGTCCAGGTTAAGGTCCGCCCGCGTATATAAGGATGCCGCTATTATCATCGTATAATGTACACCAATTACCCCCGACGACGAGGAGTATCGCGGAAATAGGACCTTAATTTCCAGTACGTGCTTATTGGCCCGACGAGCGCCTGGGACCGAACTGAACGACAAACCACGTGCTCTCGATGGAAATGAGGATAGATACCGTTCGAATAATAATAGTCGAATGAGGGAATCGTTCGGTAATAGGATGCGAGAAGAGTGTGCGGTAATTCAGCGATGGCTGGTACGTTGAAAAATGTATATTCTCCCTTTATTATCATTAAAGTAATTAACAAGACTGGAAAGAAGAGTGGCGCGCGGAAGTTATGAAGATGAGGGCTAATACGGATGGATGGTAGTCTCAGTCTCAGCACTGGCTCTTATTTTTCTTGCTCTCCTTGATCGAGATGACATAACGCTGGGCGACGTTGAGCGGCGGCGAGTATCCATCGGCGTAGGTCGCGTCCTCAAAGAGGACCTCGTACTCCTCGGTGGCGGTGGTCGGCAATTGATTTACAACCGCCTTGTAAAAACAGGTCGTCTGCGGGTAGAGAGCCATGACGATCGAGCCCTTGGGAAAAAGCGCGTGCGGGTCGGTCTCGGGATTGGCCCTCATCAGCGGTAACGGCACCACTCGGCGCCGCGACAGTGTGTGCCGGTCCTTCTGCTCCTCGTCGATGTCGTCCACCTCGTACTTGTTCGTCGTGGCATTGAATTGCACGACTTCGGCGAGAATCCAGTTCTCCTCCTCCTCGGAGCCCTTCACCAGCGCCGCCACCATATCTCCCATCTTGGCGATGTACGTCGGCTCGGCGGGTACCGCGCCGCATAGGGGTGGCGCCTTCGCTCCCGGTGCCTTCCCCACGTAGAGAGGCAAAGTCTGCGCTGTGCTCTGCAACATCTTCATTAGGGCGCCCCGCCTGATCGTCTCCTTGTTTCCGGCGTTGCGCGCTTGTATCCGCCGCTCGTTCCTTATCGCCCGGATTTCATTAATCTTCCCGAGAGCCTTACGCAAAATCTCCTCCTCCTGCTGCGCGTCCGTTATCGCAGCGTTGTACAGATTCTTCAGCTTCTGCTGGTAGTACGGCGTCACCTTATCGTCCGGCGACACCTTCTCGTGGGTTTTTATGATACTGTTTAGATTGTGCTCCGATCGCGATCGCTGCGTCTCGATCTCGTGAACCAGATGGTACACGTTTCGCAATCGCTCTTGGATCTGGCTGGCTGCGGCATCCGCGGTGAACGGCATTATTAATTCTTATTACCGCTTTCGTTCTGGTTCACGAAGTATGCGTCGTTTACTAGCTTATTAAGCCTTCCGTATGCCTCGAGACGAATAGCCTGGGAATTGAAAGAAATTCCACGTTAGCTGGCCGAATTTTTTCCTTCACTACTGTCAGGTTACTTTTTCACAAGTCAGAAGACTAATGCAAATAAGATTTCAATATATATTCAATCGTTTATCTCAGTTTTATTCTACAGATATCGAAATTATTCCAAGACAAAGCTATTAAACACAACAGATTGGGGTAGCTTTCGCCGAAATGCATCTCGCAATTGGTGGGAAGCACTGACGAATAAATTTTCGCTGGCTTTCAGGATAGGATAGGTACAATACATACACAGAGCAGACAAATTTCCTTTAATTACACAAAACACAGTACAGAGTAGTTTGTCGTTGTGTACATAGCAGAAATGGGATTTAAAAATAATGGCGCCAAAAGCATCGAACCTTAACCACTAACTTCAGGTTTCAAACGTGGTGCGCCGGTAGTGGATCACGCTACTCGTTCCTCGCTGCACCAACAGCCTAACCTCATTCGTACAGTCTTTCACCCTTCGACTTATTCTACTTAACTCGTCTAAATACATTTACAGTTCAGCAAGACTCGATCAAGATCACGCTAGAGTATCGTTCAATTCAAACACCAACTTCCTGTTCACAACACCGGAAACGATCGATCACACAGGCGCGTCCGCGGATCAATAAAGGCGTGCATGGCAACCAAGTCCTTGCAGGGAGAAGCGTCTCGAGTAGTGGACGTACCTCATTCTGATCTCACGTGCAGCATGAGAGAAAGTCCGACGTAACCGACGACAACAACTGGCGAATGCTCACCTCCCTAACGCGAAGCTGCAAGCGGCACTAACCGTCCTTCACGTCCGACATTCGACTGTGCATGCGCTTCTGCGCCATACTGCCTTCTCCCACTACAAACCAACCCAGCTCTATATCTAACCGGGTTCCACATCGGGTGCTGCCACCGCTCGCCAAGAATCCCAAGTAAAATCGCCGCTAAAGTTTTGTCCGCCGGCGAGCGAGGCTCTCTCGGCGCGCGTGCAATTCACCGGCGTTCCCCACTTTCGTAGCGATTGCCATTGAAAGGCTTACACTTCCAGGCACGATCAGCGCGCGTCGTCGATGTCGTCAGGGCTATCATCATCGTTTACAGGCAGGCGAGAGCGAAAGCGGGAATTCGTCGAGCGCGGGAACCTCCGAATCGTTTGATGCTACGGCGAGTAAAGGCTGGCTGGCTATCGAGGATCGATTAGGCGTCCAGGCACATCCAGTGGCGGCAAAGGGCAAGGCCGGTATCGTTCGACTCCCTCAGAGGTTCCTTGAATTGCCGCCTATTCGAATAAATCAAGGCGGAGAGAGATTCGCTCGGACTATCGGCCGCTCGCTGTTAGATATCCGTCGGTCGGCGAGGATGCCGTGTTCAATCGTAGATCAGACCTGTCGTGCATCATCGCTAACACACAGCCGGTTAAGCGCGCACGATAGCCTCCGCGTGAAAGCCATGTAAAGCATCACTGGCCGGATGTTTGAGAATCTGCGGAGCATTAGCCCCGCTTGCTTCCATCGTCGTTCGTCCAGAGAGGCCAGTCCATGCAGGCGTGCACCTACCATAAACGTACATAAGCGCGAAGTGTTCGGCTACTCTTACCAACCTCCGTGACCCATTCGCAATGAGATGCGTGTCACGCGTGCCACCGACGCGTACGTGTCGACCGTGCCGGCGCACACACACTCGCCTTGAAATCCCAGGCGATTCAACCTGTTCCCCAACAGGCGTGCGCCTCGAACAATGTGTACGTACATCGAGCATCCCAAAGGGACGTATCGCATTAATGTGCTGGAATTTTTCGTATGACCCCGACGACGACGTTTCGTCCTTCACTACGATCCACGCTTTACACTGCATTCGTGCATTGGAAGTTGCGCGAATATCGTTTGCAGATGTCTCTTTGGAAGGTAGTTGAAATTCTAGTTTAATTTTTGTAGACGAGCAACTTGATTGCAGACTCCGCGGTACTTAGAGTCTACCGTGATTAAACGGGCGCACCTATGCGCTTGAGGTACTTGACTGGTGTTTGAAGCAAAGGCTATTTATCGTGGAGTATCGTCTAATCCCAGCCACTCCTTACCTGCGTGTCTCTTCGGTGTCGCATGCAATTAGGGAGGGCCGGTCTGTGTGCGTGCACATTACCATGGTCTGTCGTCCCCGTAATTTCGTTTCCGAGCATTGATTTACAGTCGTTGCCGGTGGCAGGATAATTATTGACTAGCACATCGCTGCCACATGCACTTTTCCGCTCTACGAGCACCGATGGTGGTTTTCGTTTGACCCATTGATAACACGCTCGCTGCACCTACCGCTTGCCGGTTTGCACATAATGCAGCGAGATTCATTTGTCTTCTTAAGATACGATTCATAATTCGTAGCGTAACGGCATTCAACTGCCGGCTTACATGGTAATTACACATCAATGAATCGCGCGCTTCCCCCACCCTTAGCCCATTAACAATTCAAATTCGTTCTCATACTTACGACTCAATTTGCATCAATTAGAAACAAAATATTGTTTTAATGGTCGATGGGCGTGCGCCATAACACTCGCTCTTCCGGCATGAGTGCCTTCCAACCCACCCTCGGTCGGTACTTATTAATTACGCTGAAGGTTACCGATCTTTTTCTGCTAGATGGAATGGAGATACTTCAGTCTTTATCTCAGGATATCTCCAAACTAGAATATAAACGCTTTTTAGATCGCCTCAGGCTAGGATTAGGTTTCGGTACAGTGTAGGGTGGCCGCCATAGAAATAGACCGTTTCCTATAAGCCGGATCGTCGAGCGGCTCCATA
Organism: Ectemnius lituratus; assembly: GCA_910593735.2. Lineage (NCBI taxonomy): Eukaryota > Metazoa > Arthropoda > Insecta > Hymenoptera > Crabronidae > Ectemnius > Ectemnius lituratus. Next base: position 3,933,673 of record OU343033.1, read on the forward strand.
GAAATTCTCTTGGCTCTCTCAACGGACGAGTAGCCGCATGGAACATGATGTGCCATGGAAATCGTATCCTTTTTGCGCAACAGTCGCTCGAGACTCAGAATGGGCCATTAAAACGTATTATAGTAGAGGAGGAGGGAGCAGCTTAGCAGTGACAATCCGCAATATTACGTATACTCGTATGTATAGGCGTACATGAGTTTCGAGATGCGAAACAAGGCGTCTAACGAGCCGTAAGGAGATGACGGCGCCTCAGGCTGGATTCGTACGCGATTGTCATTTTCTTTTGCTGTCCCTCTGCATTGGAATAACCAGAGGTTCAACATACGAAACGTATTATTTCCAACAATGCGCTTTGTAAAAAAAGCTTGAAGTTCCAGGTTAAATGGAAGCTACAGGAAATTCTTATCACGAAACCCTTAGCAGTCTTACATGCTTGAATAATCGTTTAACGCGGGATTTCAATGAATCCCTCGGTGGAAGTTCCAATAGAAGTCAAGAGCGTGTATGAATTTCATTATACAAAATTTAACTACACAGGACAATCGTTAATTCGAGTGGGAACAAAGCAATCGCGCGAGAGGAAAGGATTCCTGAAACAAAGTTCTAGTCAGGCGCAAAATGGAAATGTCAAGCATATCACAGGTTACAAGCGATTTCTGCGTCGACTGCCAGCCAGAAGCACGACCGACCGCGAGAATGGGGAGGATGAAATCGCCAGGAATTCACGTCGTAAATAGAATCTGTGTTCGGAGGGAATCGATATGTCGTGACTACCGCTTACATACGTACAGACACGTACGTACAGTTCTTTTTGCATTGCTGTCGAATCGTTTATCAAACCCTGCTACGAAGGAAATGGATTCTGCCGTTCCCACAATGAGGGAACTTTTCGTATATTTAACTGCATGTAAGAGACGAAGAATTATCACGCTGGCAAGAATTACAGCTCCTGGCGCCTGCTGTGACGATAATTTAGTTTTTCTGTTCACCGGACAATGTTCTTGTTGAAACATAATAGATACGTCACGTTAGAGTTGAATAATGCCATTGGCTAACAATACACAAGGGAAATATGCTCGGTTAAGAACTGGAGAAGCAAGAGAACGCGTATTAAGAAGTCTTGGAAAATTGAATTTCTAGACAGGAATAACTGTTGGTGCGCTCGCTTCGTGCTGGCATCCATTTCATTCTGAATCCTCGAGCTCTGTGCCACTGTCAGATATAAGATAAGGAGTACAGAATGAATGTAGGTATATTAGGAATAAATTGGCGTAGTCCTCCGCATCTTAAACGAAGCGAATTACCATTCGTATATCGGACCGCATTATCGTTCATCTAGAATATCTTATTTCTGAGCCAGACCTCCTGGCTCAATCATGCTTACTTCATAGTTTCACTTCGAGCATGTGATACTAACTTCAATTTCGATGTACGCTTTCAATTTTTATTTATGAAATTAAAATAAATGCCCTGTGGCTATTGCCACATCAGTATTGTTATATGGACTTCCTGCTGAGGATTATCGAAATTCCAATGAGGTCGATCGGTTTCCACGATTTCACAAAACAATTCCTTGAATATAAGTCTCGGGAGATTAGCATACGTTTGATTGATACGTGTTTTCAAGTTGCGCATCAATATGATCTCACATCCGGCAATGGGAACCAGTCAGTATCCAACCGACTGCATCACTGGAACGCGCGCGATCAGATATTCTTTGCCACGCTCTTCCGAATACTCGAGAAGGAAGTCCCAAAAGTTTAGGGCGTCGAAAGTACCATAAAATCGTGTCACATTCAAGGGAGGGGGTTAAATTCAAAATCTCTTCGAAGGCGGTTCAAGCAGTTAGATTCTCGATGTTTGATTTACTGAGAATCGGGGATTTGAGGTAGGAAATACCTTTTTTCGGCAAATACTCTCAAGGAAAAGTCGGTCGAGCCCCTGGCATCCTGCATAATGCACACGTTAGAGCATTAGCAGGATTGGATCGCCATTGTCCAGGTTTATCTTGTCCCCTGCCATTCCCCGAACCCTCAATGCTGAACTCCATATGTCAGCTGGGATTCACTCATAATACAGAACTCCCTCGTATCACGTGAAAGTTTATTTAGGTAAGAGAACTGTCAGTCAAAGTAATTGTACCGAATAAGTCAGATTTTCGTGATTTTCCAGAGATAAATGTGAACTCCAATGTTCCTCCGAATCTCTCCGGCACGTAACCATCAGGTCGAAGGCCTGCCTTTAATAATTCCGACAATCTTGTTAGGTGTCCTTGGATTCCCAGTTCTATCTGCTAGAGCGCTTTCACAAAGCACGTAACTCTCCCTCTTCAAGTGGAGCGAGTGCTTCGGCCAAGTTGACATGGCATCACGCCGGCGGTCGATACCACTGGAAAATGTTTTCCCCGTTTCGTTTTGAGGATCTCCGTTGAGAGAGTGGGAGAATGGCAAAGGGAGCGAGTGATGATAGCACTCGGCGCACATCAAACGCCTTTGACTCCCGATACTTCTCGCCTGATCCTTCAGGACCGTGAGAGCGGTGAGGGAGCAGCGCGGCGCGGTGCGGCACGGGACGGCGATCTCCCATCGCGGTTTTACGATCGGAAAGGGAGTGCAAGGGAAAGGGAGAGTAGTTATAGAAGCGGCGTCAAAGAAAGACAAGGCGAGAGGAAGAGATTCCTCCGGTAAATGGCCCTCTCGAACACCAGCTCTAAAAGAGGCGCGGAGACTGCAAAAGGTGGTGGTGGTGGTGGTGGTGGTGGCTCGAAGGTAGAGTGTTATGCGGAAGGGTGGCTTTATCAGCGACAGATGCACTTTCCTCTCGAGTCCAGTGTCGCGATGCAGATGGAACTCGACGCTCGATCTGCTCTCCCGCGATACCGGCCCGGATACTTCGGGGGAGAAGGAGCCACAGATTACTGCTGAAAAGCAATCCTTTATCTCTCGAGCGAGAGAGAGGGTATATCAGGGCTAAAGTGTAGAGGGGGCGCCGAATCTCGGATGGGACAACGGTTCAGAGAAGTCTGAGCGTGTTTCGTCGATTAAAACAAGACGAAGTGGGCCGAGCTGGCGAAAAAGTTTTTCGGGATACGCGCGGATGTACGCTAGGCAAGATCGCACGATCTCATCTTCCTAACTCAAATCACCATCTCAGTTAGTTGAGAATTTATACGAGCCAAGTTGGAATCGAATCCCGAACCGATGGAACTTTAAATTCGCGCGCGCCCGCTCGCACTCGCGCCAGATATAAATGGCCCCGCCAGTTACTGACTCTCGTTTCGCGCGAACTCTAGCGATCGATGCGAATAGTTATCTCCGGATACATCCACTTTGCTGAAACAGAACAGGAGGGTTGGGGTTTCTCCACTCGCAATGGAAACACATTGTCGCTGTGCGCACGACAGATGCTCGGCGAAGTTCCGCACTGGGAATCGGTCTAAGATTGAACGCAGATTGGGGACGAATAAGATTTAGGGGGAACTTAGGAGTGATTCCGTTAAGCCGCTATTTACCGAGAACTATCGAGAGGTCGAAGCGGAAATCTTCTCCACCCGCTAGGAAGTCGATTACACTGTTTTAATAAACCACCGGAATCTGTGATTAATCGTACTTAATACACGAGGACTGCCGTCGAGCGCTTGTAAGCGTCTGGTATAAGTAGAAGGGTACACAGTTCCGGGGTACAAAGTAAAGTTGCAATTCCATGCATCGGATATAAGCGCGCGGAGGAGCCGCGTATCGGAAATCTGTTATGGCCGTTTCCTGAAAGGGATGGGTGGTATGAAAATAATCTACGATGTCAATAGAGAAGTAGGGAGGAATGGAGAAAGAGTGACTAGTAAGAGGACGAAGGGGCCCAGCCATACGATATCGGTTGGAAGGGAGCGAGTACGAGGAATAACTAAAAACATGAAAACAGCGAGAGCGGTGCGCGGGGCGAGCGATTGCCGGAGATAAATAGCATTGTAAGATCGCTGGGTACGAGTACACTCGACGCTTACAGGAATTCCCGGAGTCATATAATAGCCGAGCTGTTGCTTTCTAAGCGACGTGCCGATCGTCGATCGAGGGTACCGATAAGTCGATCGGCGCCGAATACCACCCCGAAGGAAGAGCGGTCTGCTTGAAGAGGCTGGATAGCGAGAAAGATAGGAGACGATGATGCCGTGGTGGGATGGTTGAGGAAGCGGAGCGAAGGGAAGCAGCCGGAGAAGTATGTGAGAAGAAGATGCGCTAGATGTGCGTGGCAGAGCAGTGAGCCAGAAGGAGAAGGGATGGAGAGGAGTTGGTATTGAGATACCCGTATGTAAAGCGGAGGCACTCGCTCTTCTGTAACGAGCCACGACACGGTAATAAGAAAGCGAAAGGGTCTCCCGTACGTACTTCGAGCGCATGTTAATTACCGACAATTACAAACCCAATAAATACCGTATTTATGACTCCCCCCACCTAGTCGGTGCACCGCAGTCTCAGGTGCTACTCACACGCCATCATCTGCATTTGTGTACACGTAGGGTTCCGTACGTGCAATTTACTCGCACCTACGACACCAAACCTCCAGCTACGAATACGCTTCTGCGGGAACATAATGTCTCCACGCGATCGAACCATTCGCCTTGAATCACCGACATAGCCACCGTTACGAAATTTAATTATAATATATGCCAATTCCTTTGAGCATGGCGATCATTAAAAGATTTAATTAATGTAGGAAGCCAGCGTACCTTTTACCGATCTAGGTAGCGCAGGACTTGCATAACGCGATACAGGAGAGCTTTCCAAGCACCTTTCCGAGAGTGCGCGATGGAAGCTTGGTGATTTCGCAATCCCAACGACAAGCTACGAATGCAGATTAATTACTGAACTTTTCTCGTGGACCACAAGTGTTTCACGGTACAGGCTATTGCTCTGCTTTCCACGGCCTTAGTTAATTAGATTTCCCTGTCAGTTTGAAGACCTACACAGTTCCATGCAGGGCCAAAAAAAGTAGGTGCTTTCGCAGTCTAATTTCCCCGTAACTTCTAAGTGGAAGTATGTTCCTGTCGTATCGATCATTTAACCCCGTTAGCTGGATAGCAGGGATAGAATTGCAAGGGTGGTGATCCGCACTAGTATTGGCCAGCCGATCTCGCCAGCAAGAGAAATGTGGTGAGGTGCTAACGATCGCGAGATACGGTATGATTTGCGCACCAATCGATTTGCCTTTCTGGCAGAAAAACGCTTTGCAGTAAGTACCGCGTTATTACCGCCACTCCCTATTACCCGGGACTTGTGTGCTCGTTCACGGAGTTTAGCACCAGGTAGCCAGCGGGAACAGCGGGGGGAGTCGTGAGAACGCCGTACAAGGTGCATGCGGAAGTGCTCGGGGCATGTTTGTATTTAGGGGAAAATTACGCGCCTAGAAATATCGTTGATAAGCTGGCTACGATCGTAAATGCGATTGTCGGTTTTATCGAGCTTGGAATACGCTCGAAGTCGAAGATATCACTGGAGATTTTCTCCACTGATTCTGGGAGGTTGTGATTGGGGGTGCAAAGTTTCGATTTCAATGGCGCGCATGGTGGAGGGTCGTGTACAGTACACATATTCCATAGAGCGAAGAGCACGGTCCGACGTAACTGGTTATGTATATGGAAAGCCACGTGGTGTGAGTAACACATGTCACGTATTAACAGGTTGTCCCATTAAACGATTTGGCACCTCGGCGCGATCACCCCGCAGCCGGTGCAGTGGAAGAGTGTCGCGCGAGGCCATTTTATCTCGCGAATTTGAATAAACGCGACAAATAAAGAAGCATCGTTGTGCATTCGATTATAATTGAGAGCTTGTCAACACTACGATAACGTCGAGGGCCCATTTCCTGTGCGCGTCGACACGCATGTCTCTCTCGTTCGACATGCGCTCACCCGTTGTAACGAAGGTCCCTTCCACCTCGGCGGTGAGGAAAAAAAAGGTCAACGGCGGCGGCGGGACTAAACTTGAACGAAATCGGCTGGAAATATGATTTTTTCTATTTTTCGAGACTTCGCGAAGAGCGAGCGGTCAATTTTCGACGAGATCCCCCAGGCATCTTTGTAAGAAGAAGTGTGTCGCGCGGCGAGAAAATGTAATTAATCTTGATACCTTGTTCGACGTCAGTGTTCCCCGCGAGCGTACCTGTGTTCGTTACTTATTTCTCGAGAGTAATTATCTCCTCGGGTCTGCGCGTCGTTAGGCCACTCGTAGAGATCGAAGATAAATATATTAAACGGTGAGAAGGTACCGGGTTCTCGCTCCCCCTCTCCCACCTCCGCCCAATACGTATCCAGCAACCCCTCGCTATCCATCTCTCACCAGTTGCTCGCCTTTTCTTAGATTGCTCGCCGGGATGATTGTTAAGTGGATAAATCCGGTGGAAAAAGAGCGGGTCGATCGAGTCCACATTGAATTTTATTTCAATCGAGTGCGGCGGATGGCGCAGGAAGAAGAGCCGCAAAGCACTCGGCGAAAGAGCGAGAGAGTAAGCTCAACCCTGTAGAAGGTAATATTGCGAGAGCGCAATATAAGAGTCCGGCCAGCACACACGGGCCTATCTCGAGGTATCTTAAGACTCGAGTACCAAAACGTGTTCCTTCCCAAATAAAGGCCACGGAGCCTACGGCACCGAGATATGATAAAAATAACGAATGTTATTGCTAACTGCTAACGAGTCAACGCACCGAGCGTGGGTATCGCATTCGATAAAAACCTCCTGGCCCACGGAATTCGTTTGTTGCGCTCCTTTTTCTCGCGCGCTTTCTCTCCCTTTCTTTCTTCCTCAAACTGTGCCCGATCTACCATTATCGCGAATTTCCGTTTCACTGACGCCACTCGTCAATTAATGCCCGACGCTCTCTTTTGCCCGGGCACCACTGCGCCGTTTGTACGTATACACAGATTGCCAAGCGCGCCACAGACTTATCGTGCGAATTCCTCGCTCGCCGGATTTACTGGATTACCATACATTAGCCGCCGTGTACGATAGACTAAAAGCCACCGACTACGTGCACCGTCCGACATCGAGTATCATCGCTGACAAGCACTGTGTGCAACAGCCACAATAACAGACAATGGACATTGTAATCGGAGCACTGCGATCATTTTCTAAAGTTCGTGTCTTCAAATTATGCCATAGCTATCGCACGATTCATTAGGATCCGATGTCGACGATATGCCAGCTCGCTTTGATGGCCATGATTACCCTTCGGTCTGTGCCACTCGTTCATGCTCATTGTTCAGCTCCAGCGCTAATCCAGTATTCAAGATCACAACACGCCCGGCTGCCGTTGAGTAAACAATACAGTCATTGAATAGGACGCCTTGATAAAGCCGACAGCTATACTTCTACCAACAGCATGGATTTACGTTGTCCGACATTATTACGAAATTCTACTTAAATAGACACTGACTGCGGAACCAGTCATCAGTTACTAAATTACACCGGCGGGAATTAGTATCGATTCATGACAGACATAATCATTTAAGCCAAAATAAACGCGCCAGTGGAATACGTGCGTTGTGTCAGGTGCCAATTATCCTCCGGTTAATACACTTCCGTGCTGTAACGTGGGCGCTCCGGTATCCAGTTGTGGCACCTGTACACCCCAGGTACAGATGTATATCGAGATCGCAATGGGGTTGGTTCACCCGGTGAATTCCTGAACAATAACCGCTTAGGACTCCGAGTTCACGCTTGAGCCACAGTGCAAACGACCACCAGACACAGAGGACACGCACTCGCGCACAGTTTTCTCCCTGTGTCCTCTCACTCCCGCTAATGTAACATGCGGTAGGCACTCCTGGCAGGCTGTGCACACGACGGTTATACAGTTTGCCACGAGTACATACAGGCCCTGAGCACACTCCTCCGTGTTTCGTCACTCACTCGAGTGATTCTCGATCTCGCGCGAATTATGTACTCATACGAAACTGGCCCAAGGCGAAAGCCAGTGTGAAAATGATAATCTCTAGTATAGACTACTAGTATTTCATTCAGAGGAAAATAGTAGTAATTAACGATGTCTAAGGGAAATGATTAGTAATTTTAGACAGTAGTTGGTGAGTATGAGTAATCGATATATCATCGTGATGGTAAAAGCTGGTTGGGTTAAATTAACTCTGGAAGGAAGGAAGGAGGGTGATAAAGGCATAAGGGGTAGATGGCCGGGGATAGGGAATAGGTATTAGCAGAGATTAATCGAAAGGCAGTCTTACTCGAGATCCAATGGAACTCGTAATCGGAAGGTAGTGGCATTCAGTGGAAGTGCACCCGATTCCGCAGGTCGACAAAGGGGTCGTAGTGTCATCGATAAGGGTCGGAGGTACAGATCTGCTTAATTAGTTCCATACTTCGTTATTCGTGGAGAATGTTCGTCATTTAATACGAATTTGCAGGGTGAGATAGGGCAATCATTGATCGCGCTAAGTACTTTTTAATCGCGCTCTTATTTTCGACGTCTAATTGTAATCCTAGAATGCCACATTCATCTTTGATCTTTTAATCCAATAATCCGAAGAAGGATTTTCAATTCACGAATCCGTGATCTGTTATTATTCCGCATTTCACGGATCTCTCGAGTGAAATCATGGTATTAGCAAGCGCGAGGGTTCGCACAGTGGGCGCAGTAGCATCGTTAAAGCGGCTGACTCGGCGAGTTCATAATCATCGCTGTTCTTTTTGGCGGACATTCACGTGCTTGCTTTGAAGTCACCAAGCCGTCCATTCACTCGGTACAAATTCTATTCTCAGATCTGTAGTTCACCCGCGTCACAGCGATATAATGTTGCATCGGCTTCCTTTTCTCTGCAAGGCGCAAACTCCGTTTGGCAGTGACGCTGACGGACCGGCAATTGCTTCATCTTGCCAACATGTTTCCAAGTCATCGCACGATCCAAAGCGATTTTACTCTTTCAATTTAGCTTTGCTGTTTAACAGGATGATTTACAGCACCTCGTGACTCCATCCATTACCTTCCGGAGCCCGTTAAAATCAATTCCTGATTCGTGCAGATGAAATCGTAATTTTATTAGCTGAGCGTAAATTCGCTGCGCGCTGTAAGCTCGCCCCGAGTTGAGTTACGAACGAGCTGAATGTATACAGGTTCGATGGGGTGGAAGGTGGAGGGAAGGGGTCGATTCATAGCTTTTTAATGTCAAGCCAATGCGAGATAATGCGGGAGCAAAGAGCTCGGGGGGTACACGCGAGACGAAGAAGGGCTTTGAAAAGGGGGAAGATCGAACGAAGGGAGAGCGAAGGCAGGGCTCGCAGAGAGGGAGAACCGTGAATTCCATGCATTTAAAATGTTTCATTAGAAACCGTCTAATAAATATTGACCCCCTTTTTAACTTGGTTTAAAAGGCCATTCGGCAAGTAGGGTTTCCGGACAGCAGCCAGTCGAAGGGAGCGACTCAAGGCGAGGGAGAGAGCGAGATAGAGTCTCGCTGACGATACCTGTGCCTGTAACAAGATCTGATTTATATAGACACCGTCGAAAATTGGTTTCATCCCCGGACCATCTCCTGGGTGGCATCCACCAGCTCTCAGTGACGACACGCTCGTTTCGTATGCCGTAAATACTCTGCTATACCAGGATGTCTGCAACTCGTCCTTTTCACTCTGGGACGAAAGTGCTCCTCGCGGAAATCGATTACCACCCACCTCTGTCTCTCGGCGAGCAAGCAACTTTGACTTTTTCGCTCCCGTGAATTACGAGTGAAATGTCCGTGGAAGCTCGCGCCTCGAACTTTTCACCGGCTGGGTTACACTCGTTCCTTGCCAAGAGAGAGAGCGAGAGAGAGAAAAATGCAAGCGCGGATCTTTCAAAGGAGCTGTTGAGAAAACGGTGCTGCTCTCACTGTAACTGGCTTTAGGGTTCGGCGTGGCGGTATTTTGAATTTTCAATGGTCCCTGTGTCAATTAGAGCATGTGTAAGTCGCACGTGTAGCGAGGAAGTACCGAAGAAACGAGGTCTCGGGAAAGTGAGTCGAGTGGTCGGCTCTGTTTCCTGGAGAGTGTAAACCGAAGTACCGGATGCATTGCTCTCACGCGAGCACGCGCTCCTTACGAGAATGCTTATAGAAGCTTCTTTAACGTCGTGTGATGGTAGTGTCAAGTAGATAGAGAAACGCGGGTATATATGCTCTAATTAAACCAGTATCATATTCTTTTGACGAAGCAACCTCGTCGTATCATCTTCACACCCCTTTGATACTATCATTAATAAACATGTCAATATTCCACTTAACTATTCCTTAGGAATACATTCTCCCTTTTGACGTAGTTTTCTCTTATGTAGCCATAGACCGAGATGCCTCGTCGCTCGGGCATCCCTGCAGCTGTCTGTTGTTTCGATAGCTATTTCCTGAGGTATTCCTCGAGACGTCGAGCGCCGGTGTACGTCGTGTTATCCCAGCTTTAGACCGTAGACCCCGAGAGACAAAGCAAGACGGCTGGATCGATCGAGCGAGCGACCTGACGATCGCTAGGCATTAACCCTCGTGTCTCTCTTGTACATCATAGGAGGGATATTAAGTGCCACGCTCATAGTCGTTACAGGAAGATGCATCGTGCCGTTGAAACAACGCTCGGCCTGTTCCTTAGTGCGGAGGTTCATCTCGGAGTCTCGGCGCTTCGTGCACAAACGAGGACGTGAATTAGTGTAACCACAGTCGCGGAAATGGTTTGCCTACGTGGTGCCGAGTTTTAATTAGCACGTCATCGTCATGTCACTTGTCACTCTTAGGTGGTGACGAGTTCATTATTGCATTTCGCACCGTTGATTTCGATGCGTAATACGATGTTTACCGTGGATTGTCCACGGAATGACAAACAAACGTTCTGTCAAATGTGGTTCCATATAATAGTGTCGAGTACTGGCTTTCAGTAGTTTCGGCACTGAGATGGAATTCGTTCCTACCAACGTGGGTTTACCAAATAGTTATAGTAACGTATGGTATTACTATCTAATTGCATATATTTTTCATGTATTTGCAAAGAAAACTCTGACTCGACAACCGGGCGCATTGGTATAGGGAAAATTCTCACGTACTTCCGTCCTAGAATTAAGAACCCTAGTCTTGGCAACCCGGGTGCATTTAAGTCCGGCGTGTGCCAAATCCTAATCTCGCGGATTTCCCAACGGGCCAGTAGCTGCACGTGCCCAGGACGATGAATATCCCACTACCGAATTCGAGATTAATACAACGAATAGGAGCCCAGTGGTTCAACTGGACCGTATAACCGCAGGAGTGTCGATCGCTTTCTTCGCAGTACTACGGAGCGCTCCCTAATCCCCTGGCAGTGCTTTATTATTGAATTCGGTGCTACATTTTACGGGAACCGCCTTGGCAAACGAAGTTCTCCCTAACTTTAAACGGCTGAAACTTTCGTCGACCTCTTTCTTCGATTTCAATTGTAACCTGCCTTCGCCCTTCCCTTTACGTCTTCGATCGAAGAGGGAGTAGTCGAGAAGTCGCGAGGATTTTCGCCACGCGGACTCTGGAACGTAGTGGAGCCAGGGCCAATAATTCTGAGGGAGGGAATATGATCGAAGGAGATGCGTCTGCGGCCGGTTTACACGCGCACACTTTCAGGTCGCTGGACTCGTGGCCTCGCCGGTGTGAGTCCATTCGTGTGGCCGTCGCTGACGCTTACTCGTAAACGCGAGGGTATTACTGGGCCCCGAAGATGGTAGATGGCTGTGGCACGAACGAAAAGGGAGCGAGACTCGCTGAAAGAGTGGTGAGAGATAAAAGGAGAGAGAGTAGTAGATGCGGTGTGCCCCGGAGGCCTTAAAGCGGGGGCCGGTTTGCGTGGGCCGTACGGCACCTCCGTTCGCCATAGCAGGCCCACCAGGCCCATCTCGCCTCCTCTCGTTTCCCTGCGGCCTTAACCCTCCCCCGTCAAACTACCTTCTTCCTTCTTTCTCTCCCTTTATCTCCTCCTGAAAGACTCCGTCTTCCTTTCTTCTCTCCAGCGAGTACCCATAGTATTTCCTCTCTCGCTTCTTATCCTACCTCTCGCTAGCAGTACGCCCTTTCTCCCTCTCATTCATCACCTAACGCTCGAAATCGTTCCTCGCATCCTTTCCACCGGTCAGACCTTTTCTTCTTCTCCACGGATGCCCCCTTGATCCCATTCCGAGCTTTCTCCCACTTACGCAGGCTACTTACCGTCATCAGACTCCGGCTGGTCGATATTTCAGGGATCCTGGTGATTTCGTGAGCGCGCCTCGCCGCTTATGCACTTGCACCGCAGCCACGGACAACAAAGTGTGGGTGTCGGGGGGCAGAGAATGAGAACCTCCCAATTTTATTACCCTCCCTGGCACGATCTCGATAATGAAATACTTCCACGAGTATTTCGGGCCTCCGAGTGAACTCCATTCGACTATAATCGGGATAAGAATGAGTGCGAGGGTACCCTCGAACCTCTATACTCAGTGATCGTGGGCGAGACTGCCAGGGGCGGGGTCCCAGGGGATTTGATTCTTTCATAGGATCGGACTGAGATTTTCATGTATGAACACAACACTTTAAGTCGCATTATTCGATCCAGTTATTTCCGTTACTCGTGCAGAATGAGTCGCGTCTATAACATCTCTGATAGCAGACCCATCGGGTGAAGTAGATTTCTAAAGTCCGAATCTAACGAACAGTCCTGTTTATGTCGGAAACAATACGGTCGAGGCTACGGAGAATTGAGGAAGCGCCCGCTGCTATTCGCTGCCAGTCGTTAAAAGCTCGTCGAAACTCGTTAATTATTTCCACGCCGCTTCGGTTAACGCCTTGTTGGAATCAGTCGGCGCCCGGGCAAAACTCGTTACCGGGCTTTCCGCGTTTGATAAGTACGGATGTGTTAATGATTAAAAACGCGCCCATGGAACAATGGCGTGATACGCTATCGAGACAGATAATAACCGGCGACCAGCACGGAGCACTGGCGAAGTTCGTTAGCCTCGTTATTAGCCGTTGCCGCGCGTTGCTTTTAACATACGTTTCATTCGTGTTGTCTCAATAATGTCGCTTCTCGCGAGCTTAAATCCACTTCCGTTCGCTGACAAGCTTTTCGCGGTGTCCGCCATGTATCGCACTGACTACTAAATCTCCAGGAGCTATCCAATCAAACTTCGTAATTACATTCCCGTGGTACATTCTATGAATGACCTCTCGGCTGTTGCACTCGCGCGCCTCAGAAAGAATTCTGAATACCATCCACTCTGTATCGATTCAACCCACCGCGCCTCGGGACCTAGTTAGGACTCTCCAGTAGTACATGAATTCCAACTCGACGCAGGGATTAAATTTGAGTTGTAAACTTTTGCCGAAATCCAGTCCAATCTATGCAGATTGATGTCGGGATTATTTCGAGGATAAGTATCCTAACAGTGGAATCAGCCGATTAAAGTCAGCCATCGCCAATTTAATCCAGTAAGGTAATCTAACATGCACTGTTTATACGCGTCGATGTGTCGGCGCTAACTAACCCTTTAAAAACACCTGAAACGCGTCGATTACGTCAAGTACGGGCTTCATTGAAAATAAGCAGGTCACAAATTGGAGAGCGTCTACTCGCGGCGCGTCCTCCCCTTTATTTTCTGTGCGCCCCTACCCGGAGCGCGCACCTCTAGGCAACGGCCAAATTATTGAGCGTCAGCGAAGGGGTTAATTCCTTTAAACGGAACAAATCGCGCGGACAAAACATTCCAATCCGGGGGTGCACGGTTGGTTTGATATTGACCCGAAGCTGAGCGCTCGATCCATTTGTCCGCTTGGTGCTGGAACGGCCCTCGTCGTGGACAATAATTCCGCCGGGCGTCGTTAGCTGTATTCCGGTCTTGAAGCGGAGGCCTCGTTACACGGTGTAAAGATCTCCCCATATTTGATGTCATAATTATAATATTTACGAGCTGACACTCGGTACGTTTAAATCGTTTATACGTGATGGACGGCGAAAGGCCCGTGGGCCCGGCTCTTCTCCTACACGTTACGAATCCCAAGAGCGAGACCCCTCCGGACGCAGCGACCCCTTTGCTTCTACTCAATTTCGGGCCGAGGGTTCGTCGAACTTGCCATTCCTCGGCGAACCATCTAGAACAATATTGGCCAGACCATCAAGTGTCATTACAGATAAGTAACGGTTTGTCTACAGCCAGGATGCGAAACGTTGATCTGCCTGCCCTCGGTCATGCCGCTCGTACCAACTCTTATACACGCTGTGAATTTCGTATCGATCCCTCTTGTCGGAAACGAAGATCCTCTTATTGTTCGTCCATTTTCTCGGCATACATACGTAATGCCTACTCGACTGGAGAAAGTGTATGTACTTTTTCTCTCCCTCTTCCTCTCTCTAGTTATACACTACCTGTCAGAGACGATCGTGTATTCGTTGCGCGTTCGTTCGGAAGTTTCGAACATATAACCAGGAGAAGTTCTCTTCGTGCAATGACTTGCTCTATATCGGAGAAACGGTAGTACTGACTTCACACGTCAGACGACAGAACTCTTGTCTATTTACTGGAGAATATGGGACAGATGTCAGTGACTGTCTGCCAAGAGAGTCGCTAAGGCTTTTTAGGATGCGCAGAACGCGTGAATAGGAGATCGTGAGATTCGATGAAATGTTGGCAATCCGTTAGAATGGGGGCGGTGAGGGGTGATGCATGTGGCAGGGGTGAGCCTGACTTAGAGTACGAAATGATAGGATGCTCGTCGAAGGAGCGGGCGTTCACGAAGGTTCCTCTCTAGCAGCTATCTCGAATAACTATGGAAATCACTACGAGCCTCGGTTCTCACACCGTAGTCCTCCTTCCTTCCGCCCAAGGAACCTTTCGTTTCCTCTCGCGCCTTCGATGTACACACTACGTACACACGTACCACTTGGATCCTTCGTCTTCTTTCATCCTTCTTCTACCTACCAATACCCTCGTCCCTTGATATATATGTCTGCAAGTGTATATCTACACCGATTCAGACAGAAGCACGTGAGAAATCACGCAGTGCTCCGACTGATCCCTGCAGTTTCGTACGGCTTTGTTCCTCCATCACGAAACGAGCCGACTACTCCTGCCAACCAAGACTAGTACTCGTTGCAGCATACTTTTCTCCTGTCATGAAATTATCACTTCCCGGTATCCTCGAATTCCTACCGGCCCGCTCTTTATCACAAGCTAGTACTAGCACTACCAATCGGTGCAATTCAGTCTTGGTAATGCTTCGATTCTCAAGCTTCACGCAGTGATACGTTCACGCGAAGTAGAAATAACATTTCTTCTTGAGTCAGTATGAAGACGATGGGAAGTTTCCCATAGTTTGAACGAAGAACCTCTCAAAGGTAGCGAAGTATCGATGCTCGTGTTCGACCGTGCTGGTTTTCTCGCGGAGATACCTATTGATAAGTCAATTGAAGGCTTGCTCGACATGTGGCCCCTTTAATCTAGTCCTGTGCACGCGAGCTCTCCTGCACGAGTCCAATGTGTAACCCGTGAAAACATGCTCTCGATATTGTTGTAGCGTTCCGCATCGGTTCGCGCTACCAGCACTGGTAAAACAACATCGCTCGAGACAATTTGTGCGATCGCCAGGGTGATTTGTCACCACTGGCGTGGCGTGTGTATGCGAATTAAGTTCTAACTGGGAACAACTGACCGGCAGCTGTGATTGGGAAAGGAGTTCGAAGGGTCTGGGATAGGATTGCCTGGCTGGGGACATAAAGATTTAATGGTACAAGAACGATTGCACTTGCGGGGGGTGTTTCTGCGAGTGGTAGCGCTCATGTCCGACCAAGGGGAAAGTGAAAGCACTTTGAATCCTAGATGAAAAGATTTTCTTAATAGACGACTCAGCAGCTTGTCTGATGCGTGCCATTTGTATAGCTGAGAAACGGCTACGCACTCGAGATTAATCGTGAACGAGCGCCTGCGCGCTCCAGGCAATTGCACGCTGGCACTCAATCCCACATTAGACACTGGCATTTCTTTTCAAACAAGCGGATGCTGGCTTTATCTGATACATTTCTCGCTACTGGATTTTTCTCATATTCCTATCCGCCAACTCGGATCTCACGTGGGCGAGGTTCATAAGGAAGTAGATTACGAGCGTTCATTTTACTACACTTTGTTACTCATTCCAGAATATACTGTTCTTACATATTCCTACAGGGATCTCGAAATAAGGTCAAATTCAAATACACCTTCCTTAATACTTTGTTCCTTATGCATTCGACACGTCTGAAAAAATTTCCTTTGCAAATAGCTACTTGAATCTCGTTCATAAAGGTGTCAGGGAAACCTTTTAATTTGTGACGATCACTTTGCCAAGACGTGCGCCGAGCAGATATCGGTCGGGATTTGCATAAGCCGCCACGATTATGTACACGATGTCGACTTCGTAAAATCGAGAAGCTGAAGTACTTCAGGCGGACAGGTTTAAAAATGGCAGAATAATTCAGTGAAACCGCTAGGGTACTTGATTGGCATCTCCTGTCCATTGACACGTAAATCGGCTGTGCTCGCTATAAATGATTTCCCGGTGTCCACATTGTGCGTCGTCCAGGGTGAAAACGTCTCGGGGATCGACAGGACTTCCTGTGCCGCTTGACACAGAACCGTCTGCGCAATCTGCGCGCCCGCCAACTCCTGAAGTATTTATTGCTCCAGGTGGTTGCGGTCGCTTGCAGCATAACGTTTGGAAAGTCTCGGATAATGAGATCACGTCTCCTTCTCTGTTCGGCTCTGTGTCGTGCTGCTGAGAGTGTCGTAGGAAAAGCGCTTGGAAGAACAGGGTGAGTCTTGGAAGGAGCAACGCCCGATCAAGTATGAGATATCATTGAAAAGGGCGAAAGTGTGTGTGAGAGAGAGAACGAGGGGGAGAGACGAAAGGAAATCGCGCACCACGTCGGTTCAGTCTTGGCAAATTGATGCGGCTCTCGCGATATCTCATTCAGACGTACTTACCGGCATACTTAACTCTCCGAATGCTATCGAGGTATTTGCAATAACTACTTGCGCGCCCCGGCGCTTCGGGAGTGGCGCGTGTTGCGTATACGTGCATGCCATCGATCACGCGATATCGATGCGTGCCAATTATAGAGCGGAATTCTATTACGGAAGCATAATGATAATCCGACCCGCTAGCGCGCTGTTGATTCACTCCGCCTTTGTTCGCTCGCGTTCTCGTGTAAAGTCCCCTTTTGCATCTGGTTCGCCAACATCCCTCTATTCAGATAGTATTAACCATCCTGCTCCAAATTCCATTCGCTCAATATGCGCATTTATACAAAGACGTGTAATACAAGATGGTGCTAAGTGCAGCACGCTTAATGCTGTCGTTCGAATTAGAGTCTGAAGATTATAGTGTCGATGAGAGAAGTGTGAAAATATGTGATCGCAATGGGTAAGTGCGGAAGATGGTGGTGAAATGATCTTTCTTAATACGATGGCCAAATATGCCGTGCGCTACCTCTTGAAACTCGAAGCCCGATATCAAACGTGCAATTATCGCTTTCAAAGCGCCAATCAGATTTCGCTCGACGCTCCGTGCAAACGGCTGGGGTGCTGCAAGGGATGTGTACGAGGTAGAGGAAGAGGGAATGAAGACCGAAGCACACATATTCGGTTACCTGTATGCAGATACGTGACTTGGCCCAGGTAGATACGTGCTTGCCACTTGAACGTGTAAATGCGAAGGTTGTGTCGAGAGACAACGGTGTAGTAGGTCGTAGGAACGGCAACTAGAAGCTCAGGATAGCACAGCTCGAGACACTGTGTACACTAATTTCCGGGCTGCTTGATAGATCTTGGGTGATTGTTAATTATGTTTAGAGAGTCGGATGGCCGATCTCAGAATAGCCGCGCGAGCTCTGTTCTATACGTCTCAAAGCAGTATTAAATCTACGGCGACCGTTAGGTCTGAGTGCGCTGCGCTGCGCTAAATTAGACAAATACCATTTAGGCACAAACGATTGCACGGCAAATGTTGGTACCGTGGCTGGCTGGCTGGCTGGCTGGCTGGCTGGCTGGCTGGCTGGTTTGACTGGGAGAGGAAGAAGGAGAGCAGCAAGCCCACGAATTCAGTACACGACCGAGGAGAATGCCTCGGCTAACTTTGATGCATGGACCTCGAGTGCACCTGCGAATTCGTTTCTAGGACGCGGTGAGCGCTCCCCGGTAGTGATTAAGTCGATGTGCTCGTTAGTCGGATAATGCAATTTTCATTTAGTAGCATAACCTAATGGAAACTCGTGCCACTTAGACTTCGCCGCGCTATTTTTTCCCCTTTTCGCTCTTCTCTTGCATTTCGAGGGCTTACTTTTTACGCTAGCCTCCCTAGCTTGACCTGGAAACACGATTCACCACAATTTATTTAACTCAAGCGGAGAGCATGAGATCGCCGCAGCGCAGACGAGTCTCTTGGTGAAGCAGTACTTCATTGATGCTAGGGGAGACCAGCAGCATTAGAGATGAGTTTCGAGGGACTTTGATCTCGCTGCTCCAATCTCTTAGAGCATTATTACTACGTGGGTAGAGGAAAGGAGGTTGCTCGGAAGAATGCATGTAGGAAAGAAGGCGGTCGCGCTGTCGGCCACGTGAGAGTGCCTACTTCAGAATAATCTCTGACGGTTACATTGCGCGAGGAGTGGCCGAATGACTTAATAGCCAAGACGAGAGGCGTCAGGTATTTAGTAAAGTGTAGGCTAGCTTCATCGAAATGTAAGGCCAACTTAATTACACCCTGTCCTGTAAAACCTAAATCTTGTCACTTACCTTGCAAACTAATTTCCCAGAACCAAGGCACAAGCATCTACTTCGGAGAAAATTTGGTACGACAAAATTATGTCGCGCACTATTTTCGCAACCGGTTAGCATTATGCTCCGGAGAATCTAAAGTCGAGGAGCGAAGAGTCGCTTGGAAACTGCGCACGAAATTAAGTAAAAGAAAAATAAGGGTCATTGGTATTCAGCTGGCCGATCCAGCTGAGTGTGCACCGATCTCATAAAGTCTCATCGCACGGCTGCGGAGACCTTCGCGCGGAGAGAAATTATTATTACTGGGTGGGTAGGCGAAAAGAGCAGGCCGCAAGAATGCAGGGAAACGAGAGGAGGCTATGGTGCCCTGTAGAACGTAGGTGCTATCCCAGCGATGGCTTATATTCCTGCGGCACATCCGGTTTTATGGCCGGCCATGGAATAGCCGATAGCTTTCCAACGATCCACTTTCAGTATAACATCGAGTGAAGCTCCGCCTAAGAGAAGTCTAGAGTGATCACCGAAGAATAGAGGAATTCATGGTTCGGATACACAGGAAGTCAATCTCACTTTCAATCTGAAAGTGCGCTCCTACAGTGTAAATTGAAATCGACCAAATCTTTCATCACACTTTTTCCTCTTCGTATATTCTACTGATCCAACTCCATCAATTACTTACCATTACCATTAACTTGCAATATTTATCTAGGTCACTGCAGATTTATTTAGCGAACTTTCATGCATTTCCGCAAACAAATTCCGGGCAGTGGAAAAAAAACAGTGTGGCTTCGGGTCACTCTGAGGAAAGTTACCCTCATCAATATGAGAGATGCGACTGCAGGGTGACGAGGTCGCGATGGTAACCTGCGGCTGACAGGGCTCGAGACTTTCACTTGGAAATTGCAGGAAGCCAAAGTTCATTGGAGTCGACGAGGGGAAGAAAGGGCACAGCATCCGACATTCGCGTAACACTAGCTCACCGGCGGATGGTAGATTACAAGTTCCCCCCTAATTTCAACCGATAAATCGCACCTTCGCTCGGGCGGCGGTCTCCCGATGCCTCACGCATGCCGAATTAACCTGGGAACGCGGAAATTGCGAAGGCATAGTGGAATCCCTATCAGGTCTAAGCGACGTCTACCACCTTTAATTTATCTAGGAACCTAGCCTTACCTTCGTCGCTTCTCACGCCCCCCAGTTACACCCACCACCCTCACTGCAATCCCAGAGAATAGAGAATCTTCGGAATACGTGGTATTATCAGGAGCAGCCGAACATTGGTTGGTCCTTTCGCAAATGCTCAAGATTTATTATCTTAATTTCACGAGTTCCGCTGGTACACTGAGTGGAAGGCACACTAGCACTCGCTATGCTTGTGTACTCAAATCTCTCAAATGAGATTGCAAGATGCAACTCCAGCGTGCAACTCTGTTCCTCTCTCGACTGGCTTCCGAGTCATATTACCATGCACTGTAATAGAAAGCCTGACTCCCTAAATAGTATTCACCCGGAGTATCTGGGACTATAATTTCAATGGGCGCACACTGATATTGTAGCAGTTAATAATCGTGATTTGCGAAACGCTCGGGGCGCGCAGTTCGGAAAAGCACAGTCCTGTAAGTAGAGTGTGCTCGCACAGATAATGCTGCGAGAGAGCGGCCCTCGCGTTCGAGGTTACCCTGTATCGAGAGCTATTGTCCATTAAATGTCCACGAGCGTAGTTTATCGGGGCATAGGATCTCTCTATTGATTTTGCTTATTGATATCAGGAGACCTATTGTCTGTAAAGCCCAACAATAGCGGACATTAACGAGCGAGCGGCCGAAATTACGGCTATAGATGGCCAAGGGATCCTAGCTAATAGTTGGGAAACGACCGCATTCCGGTCGCTCATCGTGGATAACTTTCTACTAGCTCTTTTCCCTTGACTACCTGTATTCCAGTTGAGTTCGAGAGTTCATGGAAATCAATCTCCAGGGTCGCGCACCAACAGTCTATGCTTAGCACATGTCAGAGCAATTTTGCCGGATTCGACGCTGCGAGGATAAGTAGCATTTGCGTGCACGCTATTTTGCGCGAGAGCGCATGTAATTCCTTCCTCTCAAAATCCCGTCGTTCAAGGCTGCGAATAGCATGGAGCTACTTGCGAACTGCGCATACCTTATCATTATCTCGACCACAGTAGGAGCAAACCTCGACCGTTGCATTGAAATTTCGTCGTGGGAGCACTTTCTCATTATAGGTAGCTTTCTATCGACAATGCATAAGTAGCCGACGCTTTCGTCCGACACATTAAAGTTTGGTATGAAGTCGAGCTGTTAGGCTAACTTTAGTATGGTGTTGCCATAAAAATGCAAATCCCTCATCAGTCAGACCTGCCGCTCGCCAGCCACTATCACTCACGGTCCAATAGATCTCTTGTTCAAGAGAAAGGATACAAATATTTTATTTGCACATCCAACTCCAAGTGTCGGAAGTTCGCCCTCCCCATCCTTGAAAAGTTTGTTATCCGGCGGGGAAGTTTTACGCACGGCGCTCCGTCACGCTTTAACAGAGCCGAAAGTGTCAGGATCGGCGGCGGGGTATCGCTCGAGGGCGGATGGGGCTGTCGCTATAGCTGTCCTTCAAGTGCTTAAGTGAAGTCGAAGGATCACTTTCTTGAGATGGTGTTTTTGGGGTAAGCCGAGGTGTCATTCCAGTGAACAACGGGATGCTGGCTCCCGATAGAAAGGAGGGCGCGCGCATTCGCTAGGGAGAGAAAAGCTTGCAGATGCCGTGGACTTGTTCATTGTTAAGACAAACGTCGGGACACCCTCCTACACACTACAATTAGTCTCCACTGTCGCTTGATAAATTCCTTGTCGGAGCAAGCGCAGATTAGTCAGCGCTCGCATTGTCCGAGATCCTTTCCCACGTAGAGTCATGGCTGACCTCGGACGGCACTAGATTTACTGCCAACAACTCTGATTCAGACGCCATCCAAGCGTTATATGTTTATTAAAATTCTGTTCTTACGTATGATTTCTATATTGCACCGTTAATTTATCTTTCTTGAAATTTTATTCAATCGTAATTGTAAAGACGAGTCATTGAGAAGGGTTCTGTCAGATATTTCCTAGCCGCTTTAGAATTAACTCGGGGGCAGCAGGTGCAAAGTCAGTATCTCGTCATCATAATCGTTGCTGATAATGGGCTTTAGAAAGGGTTTAAATTACCAAAGGAACGGGCTAGAATCCTTCAAAGTCAGGTGCATTCGCGCCACTCGACGCAACCCACTGCACCGGGCCGCCTCGCCCTTTGGGCACCCGCTCTTTGTGGTGAAAAAACTGTTGCTCCTTTAAAAGAAGAGATACACGCTGGAATTAATCGGTGTCAGTCGTTTGAAAGCGTATCGGATCGGGTAATCTTGAAGTGGCAGACTTAGGAGTAAAGCATTCACGATATTTCGTTGGAGGATTGTTCTAGAATACTATACATCATCCCCCTTTATTTTCGCAAACTTATCTTTGCTCGATTCGTTTATCAGCAAAAATCATTAGTCTTCATTACTCTCAGCAAATCAAAACAGTACATTAACGCGCAAGAAGAAGAGAGCGTCACCAAGCGATGTTCCATTCTGAGAAGAGGAATTTGATTACATTACGCGAAGCGTCATTATTTCGTTTAAGACGAAAACGATGTTTCGTGCGGTCGCGGAGACCGTGAAAATTGCCTCGAGGTGGATCCTCTTATCAAATAAAAAGACGGGTGTTGGGGTGGCAGTGCGAGAGCTCGAGAGCGTGCGGGGTAAAGTGAGGAGAAGAAATGAGGAGGTGCTTGGGCTTACGGACGTGCGAACTGACAGGAGTCCATCCCAGATATCCAGCAAGAAGGTTCTCGTTTTGCGGCCACTGACCACCTTTTTTCCTCTCTTTGCAGCATCACCGGGGCTATACTTACGCCGGGCTTGCTCATTATTTCCCATCCGTTCTTCTCTGTGAGACCTCTTCTTTCATATTTAACCCGTCCGTCGCTTCGGAGCTTTCGGCATGTTTAATTTAATCGGTATCGACGCCCTCGACCGAGTGAAGCGTGCGAGCCGCTCTCTACCCAGTCAGCAATAGCCCCGCTGTATTTCTCGTCGACAAGCGAAATGCTTCTCCATATCGGACATTCCCCCTCGCTTCCTTCATCACTCTGCCCGATGTATCCCTTTTTACACCTTCTATCTTCTTTCTACCTGATTCCGCTCACTCTGCATCTTTCGCTTAACCACTTTGATAATCTGTACCAATAGGTTTATCAGAGGGAAGAATGTACTTGTTACTGACACTTAACAATTTGCATCTCAACTACAGCTTCGCGCAGCTGCTTGTTTTCCAGCAATGACGAAGGCTCCTGAGTGCAAAGGGTTAATATAAATTCCGCTTGGCACACAGGATGCCTTCATTTATAGCGTCACTTGCTGTTTAAGTACGCTTTAAGGGAGAATCAACTTTCATTATAGCGAGCGATAGTGTCGCGGCGGGTTGCGTGTGCTCCTCTTTCGATTTTAATACTCTCTGGGACTACCTGTCTTTTCCGAGCAAGGAGCTGGAGATGAAATCTTTTATCTCAACTCCTGGCATAAAGCAGCGACTTTTATGACTGTCACTTTAAGGCCGTGGCTTTATGGCCCGAGCGCTTGCATATTTTACTCTGATCCAGCCGGTAGCGCCAACGCTAGCGAAATTGAAGAATCGTATATTAAGGCGAAAGCCCGTTTTGGCATGCCTCCTCGCAATTCTGGAAATTACAGTGGTCCTGCTTTAAGAACGAGACTGCTTATCATTGTGTTTCATAGATCCTGGCGGCCGCTATTATTGCCAGATTACATAATACAGATCGGCCAGTGGGATAGTTAAAGTGGCAGAAAAGCGGAGTTCCGTGAAGGAGTGTGCGCGTATCAGGAATGGTTGGAGAAGGGAGCGGAGCCAGGCTGTTCTATGGACCAGTAATATTATTATCTCAATTTCGAGAGAATATTCACGGGCTGCCGAGAGAAAAAGAGAGAGAGATAGAGAAAAAGAGTTACTTGATGGCGACGTTCGTGAAATGGAACGGGAATTCACCGGAACGGGTGGATTTGAAAAACGTTCCGGCAGTTATTGCCGGAAGAGAATTCTCCAGGATACGTAGTACGTTATGGGCGCTCGCGTCGACCACGGCGGCAGCATTACGATTAATGAGTTTGGACGAACGCCATGTCGGGGATCATATAAGAAACAGGCCGCTTAAGCGGCGATTCCATGCTCCGCTCCGTTTGTGTCACCGTGCCGCACGGCAAGGAGAGAAACGCTTGGGCTGAGTACCCGTATGAGACATAACCGGAATCATATTCCCTCGTCGACACATCTACCCACATCACGCCGTGTAACCGCATCTGGAAGGATGTGGATGTCGTCTGACATTGTTTGACCCCCTAGAGTTATGCCACCCCTTTACGGCTTGCTCTATTTTCCGGCCGCTGGGGGGGTCATCGCTGCGAAAGGTTTTAACGCTCGCGTACCTACATATATGTTGGGATAAAAAAGGACGCTCAGTCTCGCCGATAAACGCACACATACACACACATACGCACAGGGGCTCGGGTGAAAAGACGTAAGAGAGGGCATTCCTGGTTTTTAATAGGAGCGCTGTGGATTCTTTCGGATGCTGGCTCGCAGCCAGATCACACTGGAATAGGGCGGCGGCGCGCACGGCGACACAAAGCCAGCCTTGCGTGTAACCCGCTGCGACAAACTCAAATATACTGATCGTGCCGCAAGTCGCGCCCGAGATGTACGGCTAAACCGTCTCTGGATCCACCTCGCTACCACCACCTCCAACTACCGTCGCCGTCTAGCTCTTTCCGTAACCGCTGTAACTGCACTACTGCATTGTCACGATAGTGCCACACTTTTGGGAGACGCCCGGCACCAGCCACCACTGTACCTACCTCTTTCAAATACAGTTCCACCAAGTTTCCGTCTTATCCGCTATGGAACTTCCGCGCCCAATGTAAACTATCTCGCGCAATTCCCATTTCCTTAATATCACCCGCCTACTTGATAAGGAGATCTAATGTTTCAAGCCTTCGTAGAACTCTGAATGATGAAGTTAAAGAACTAGAAAGAACAAGGCCGCTCAGTTGTAAAGTGTTTATTAGAAGCTGTCAGTACAGCGTCTCTCGGAGAAACGTAGGACTGAACGAGTGGGTATCAGGATCGTTTGAGTATGAGAGAGAAAGGTTGAAAGTAAGATCGTAGCAGAGTTAGTTGCTCGAGGCGAGAGTCGCGCGTGATCTTTGCGCTGCTATTGATCGTGGATGTAATTAACGGCACGCCGGAAATTCTCGTGCATCGACACAAAGAATTATGAGGCTGGCTGTGCTCGCAAATCACCTGGTTACATGTGTCGTCGTCGATGCCGCCGCCACCGCCGCCGCCAGTGGCTGACACTCGCTTAACCGCTTTATTAGGTTAAAACCTACGATGCGGGTATACTATACACCCATGTAATTACGCTGAGCGCTAATCGCCCGAAGGTGTCACGCGTAATTAGAATTCATTCCAGCTTACGCAACGCGCGCCTCGTATCCAGCATCAAATTGTTCCAGATCCTCGGGGTTGTGGCGGTACCGCCGCCTTCGGATTTACATACACTAAACACACCGCTCCGCCTAGCACGTCTACCTCCTAAGATTAACGCTCCATAATTTGTATAATTTCAATTTCGATGAAAATGAATTCCCATGATTGATTCCGCCGCGGTACGTCAATCTTGTTAAGACCCTCCTTCCTCTCACCGCTTCTAGTCTCGCTCGTTCTTTCTCCCTCTCCGTGCCAAATTATGCAATTTCGTTTAATTGTTGTACCCTAACGGGAACGCGCTAATTGGATTTCTGACACCTTAGCCGAGCACGGCAGCATGGCCAAAGCAATTTCTACATGACCCAGATATACCTAACTCGCACACCTTCCTTCGGCGTGATCGACGAATTACACGCTGTGCCTAGCTCGTGTTAATCTCGCTTGGCTACCGACTGCCGGGGTTACATAAATTTACCAGGCCCGTCGTCGCTAGAAGCCAGAAATTAACAGAGATGTCGGCTGACGTAACAAGTCCTGAGAGCTGCGGCCTATGTTCCGCCCTGATTTCGGGAATGGATTAATTGGAGGTAGTTGGAGGCAGGTGTAAAGAGGCGGGTAGTCTCAGACGCTTTCTCGGATAAAAGGCACGGCTGAATTGTTGAAGTGGGAGAGATGTTTCGGTCGGGGCCAATATCTCCGCCATGCATCATTGCCGTCCTCCGCGTCCTCGTCTTTCGTACCGAGGCTCGTATAACAAATGGTGGCCAAGGTGTGGAGAGGGGGGCGAGAGGGAGAGCCTCCCTTGTCTCATGGTGTCTTGTTCCATTTTCGCGCGCACCAATCATCCACATTGACAGCGCAGCGTTCCGGGCAAAAACTTGCTTAAATTCTGCTGCCACCGGCTCGGTCCGCTTTTCAGCTCCGTTCCTACGCCGGCGGAGGCCGCGCGCGGCACGCTGCCGTCTCCCGTCTCTTTCCATGGGGTCACAGGATGCAAACGACAGGCGACTGATTTACTCGCGCGTGATTTTTACTCGCTCTCGATAGGATCGCAGGGGCCGCCGCCGCCGCCGCACCGTGGTATGACGACCACGCCAGCTTCGATAATGCCACGTTCCTCCTTTGCTGCTTCGCGACACCGTATAGAGAATCCTTTCGGCGGCTTGCTTGCATCGGCCAACTTAAGAACAAGTTGTTGCTCCTCGCCCGAATTCCGGTTTCCGTGCTAGTCGAGCGAAATAACCCGGGGTACCGTTTTTATCGGGGTAATCCGCGCGTGTTAGCCTGTTTAATATCATACGTCCGTTGTGTACATTCCATGAACAATAAATTGTAGCAGTTTGCGTTGAGAATTGATAAGTTGGTTCTCTCCATCTCGTTCTCGTTGAGTTGTATCCTAGCTGTTTCTAGAAATCATGAAAGTCACTGGTCCAGTAGAATTTTACTGGACACGCTCCATACAGAAACGCGTGTACCCGCGTGATCGTGAATCATAGGAGACGCGGCTATGAGTCTTGCTCACAGCTTGTTAGATTTATCACCTTTTGGGTTGCCGAGCGATCTAGTTTCCCCTGTTTGCCGCGATACTACGATGGAAGGCAATGGTGTGTAGAGTCCTGCTTGACGTTTACACACGCTAGCAGCGTGTGCTATTTACCACCGACTCCTCTTCCCCTTCTGGCGGGAGTGCCGTGTGCGAAGTTGGACCCTTTGTTACGCCCGTTGTACTGATCTCTTTCGGAGGATCTTTCGCAACCAGGTAGCATGGGGCCCCGGCAGAAGAAGGTCTACCGTCGGAGAAGCTGCTATCGAGGTATCTCGTCGAGCGCAAAGTATATACCAACCAACCCGCCAGAAAGCAAACACCACGATTCTCTTCTTTCCCGATTTTACCCTCTGCATTCGTTTTTCTCACTTGTCTCTTTCTATTCTATTCTTACTTTTTACTTGCAATCAGATTTATGCTACTTAATGTTAATAGGCTGACACGTCAACTATTCCATACTTTCAATCTTAGAAGTATTCTTTAAAAATCTAGCTGAATCAACACGTGTTAAAGTTCCATGATGTATCGGATAGGTGATAGCTTCCGTGAGTACTCGATTGGCGAAAGTAAGACCAGGAATTTTATACAGCAGCTTGGTCGAAGATGCAGCTAAGAATGAAGCTGAGGGGAGTAAGATACCGGGAGTACCCGGTCGGTACATAGAGGGTGCACGCAGAGTGGAAAGGCGAGTTGAATTAATAATCGGCAGATCGAGTGGATAGCGGCCTCCCCCCGAACACGTCGAGCGGAGGAAAAAGGACAGGCGAGCAGTGGAGGCCAAGCAATATGGACTTAGGGGAGGACGAAGCTCTCTAAGAATCGAGCATTGAGTTGATTTATGCCAGATGGTAGATAGCGCAGTGGCCGTGGCTCCTTTGCTCCTCGGCCACGCTCTCTCCTCGCCGAAGCAGTACGTACGAGTAACCAACCACCTTCGGGCTCGGGACCTATCTCCGTCGTCTTGGGATGCACCTCCGCTTCCTCCTCCGAGGATCCCCACGACTCGTTGAAGTAGAAGGCAAGCCGAAGGATCGCAAGATGGGGAACGTGCTCCCCGAGCAGAAGAAAAAGCAGACCAACCCTAAGAAGACCGTGCTTGACTGGAACAAGCGATGCTAGGTGAACCCTTACGGGTCACTCAGCCCGTGACTTCCTACCTCGATACATTTTCATTAGCACAAACTTCCTACCCCTCTTTCTACTACCGGTTGTCACTTTCCTCCTTCCTTCGACACTTCTCAACTTATTGCTGGGATTCGCTTAACAGACACGGAGATACACCTCGAGGCGACTATCAAAGAAGATCCAGTCTTCTTCTTTAGCCCGCCTCGCCTCAGGAGAAGTAACAGTCACCTTCGACGTCTGCGTCGTTTTTCCTCGCCCCGAGCTTTTCTCTTCCCATAGACTTCTTCGGTGCTCTGTCGACTCGAAGTACTGGCATCCCCCTCGATACGGGAAACCGTATCGATATGCATTTAGCGTGCGACTTCGCCGTCGGCTCCCTGGTATCGTAAGTCGGAGGGGTAACAGAAAAACAGCAGATGAATTCAGACAGCTCAGCGCCGTCACGTTGTTACCAGTCGCTTCTACCTGTGTAATAAGGCTCCCAAGGGGCGGGTATAAGGCGCCACGACTTCTTGCGTGGAATCCTTCGGGCTAAGAGTACCCTTTGTCACCTTCACTATATTGGAGAGCCTATTTCACGGACGAGGAGCGCTACTTAAGCTCCCTCGCAGTTCTACTTCAATGAAGTTAATTGCCTTTTCGCTCAGTCATGTAGATGTAGCTTGGCATTTCTAGAATTCTCTCGTAGACATAGTGTCGAGTTTTCTGTTCTGTCTTTTATGTCAGTCATACTCGGTGCGTGTGGCACGCAACTTGGCGTGCTTAAATAGTAGATTTTTCGTGCTAGGAAACAGCCGAGCCATGAATCCTTTAAACGAGCAGTCGCTACCGACTCATTGTCAGACAAACTCGGTCTCACGGTTTTCTGAGGCACTGCGAGGCAAGTCAGTGTCGGCGGCCTTGGCAGTGGCGAACATGCTTGAGCCGTCTGCGGTAGCAGAAGGTGGTGAAGAGACAGGGGCCCGAGAAGTCTGCTGGCCGGCCAGCAAGGAAGAAGTAGAAACGAGCGCGGCGCGTAGGGAAGGTAAATGCGCAAGAAGGTCGGATAGCTGTCAACGGGCATTGAAAAATGTGCTAAGTCGAGAAAAAGTGGCTCCCGCGGCTGGAAGCGTTGTGCTCTCGCTCTCTTTAGCCCCTGAAACGTACGGCGTGCAGGCTCTCTCTTCTTCTTTCGTTTAAACCGCGTGTTTCTGCTCCGCTCTCGTTCGAGCCGGTGCGCGCCTCTAACTGGCCCTCCCCGATCGCCGCACGACGCTCGACGCTCGGGTGCGATCCTTATTTCTTACTGGCCTGTTAACCGGCGAATACAGCAAAACGGTACAGGATCGTGGAATGTGGAAGACTCGCGGCGGCCAAGGCTGCCACCGTCATTAACATTTACGCGCGTCCGCGCGCAACGCGACTTCGCTCTAACCGTGTATGTATGCAAATGTCCAACAACAGGATCGCATACACTTTCTCGTATGCAAAACAGTCCCTTCCACCCTCAGGCCTTTTTATAATGATTACCTGATAACCGGATATCCTTCCCTCGGGTTTTCTTTGCAAATTCGAATATTTCCTAAACTCCGTTCGTTCTTCTTCCACTCACCTGGAACACTTTGGCGAACAGTGGGAGCAAATTGGTGTTCATCTTGTGTATGAGATAGCTTTGTCCGAGGGTGAATATCGAGGGGGATACTTTCGATCGTTCGAACAGGCGATTAACACGAAGGGCTTTAACGCGTCAGGGTAATTACGGAGGTGCGATGGTGGAAGTGCCATAAGTGTTGGCCGCACGGCAGGGCGCCGCCGTGCCGGAGGAGTATCGCCAGCGAATCCGTGGAGGCGCTAACTAACCAACTGGTTAGCGGTCGAAGGCGCCTCTTACTCTCTTTTATCGCCCAGCCGCTCTCGCCCACCCTCGGCTTTGCCGACCCTTGCAGAGCCTCGCATCCTTTACGTAGCCGTACGAGCAGGCGCGTATGCAGCCGCGGGATAATTGAGTCACAGGTTTGGCGAGCAACGCCGACCGCGCCGCCGTCGCCGCGCGACAAATGATGTATCGGCCAACCGATTCCTCTCCACCAGATATCGGACATGGTAAATGCACAGGCTTCACGCGCGCCCTCTCGGACCCGTAGAGAATATATAGATAAATTCCGCGTGGCAAGGTGCTTGCGCGCCGACACGGCCTCTGGCTTGTCCATGGAATTGTGCGTTAAATGATCGCCCGGGTAATTTAAGATCGGCATCGCCAGCCAGCACCAACAACCTCGCCGCCGTATCTCGCACGACGTACGTACTGCTGCTATCCCCCTGGCAATTGCACCTTCGTCTTTCCACAGCCTGAATCATCCAGGCTATTCTACCGTTTCAGAGCACAGCCAATTCCTATCACTCGGCTATCTCCGGAGTTGGAGTAATATCGGTGTGGATACCCACAAGAATAGTCACTGGAAGGTGGACTATGGTTGTAGAACGAGCGAGAGTAATGGCAGTAATGTCGAGATCGTCTTGATAAACTTGTTCGAGAAGTCTATCCATCAGGTTGAATGGGTGACTCGGATTCAGAGAAGCGCACTTTCAAATTTTTCGGCAATAATTCACGCGGTGTTGGGAGACTTTCTTAAAGTGGGCGGAACTTATTCCAGCATGTGTCATTTCTCAGAGTACTTGTATGCTTGGCGCCAGAACAGAGTGCAAGGAGACATGCGTGCGGCCTCATCGCACGCGAGTATCCTGTAATTGAGTCGCAAGCTCGTAGTTCAAGGGGACAAATGATGTGTCGGTAGGCCGATTCATTTTCACTAGTCGCGTATCTGTCAAGGAGCTTGTACCGCCCCGTGTAACTCGGCCCCACCTGCGCGCCCGGATAATGATGTCGCTGAAACGTATTAACTACTCGTAAACACGATTAATGTTACGTTTATCGCCGCCAAGGAAAACCCGATAATTACATTGAATCGCGGCCTCTAGCGGCCGGATTAAATTCACACCGACCAAGTGCTAGCTCGAGGGAAGAATTTACAGCTGAGAGAAGCCGCTGGGCATAAAGCGAGGTGTAGCAGCATTTCTCCAAAGAAATGGCGACGTATAAATCTCGCACGATTAATATTGCCTTGCGAGCAAGGCAAAGACGCAATGAAATCTTGCCGAGTCCTGTAAACATGCGATTCGTCATCCGGCTGCTAGAGATACAGAGGGAGAGAGTGGGGGAGAAAGAGGGAGAGAGAGAGCTCGCGCGCCCACTTCTGGCGATGGCATACATGGAATCCGTATGCAAATCTAATGGCGCGCGCGTTGCTCGCGCAAGCGGGGAAAGCCTGTTGGTGGAGTTTAGCACTCAATCTGTCAAACATCATAGTAGAATCAGTTCGCAGCATTCTAGCATGTCATCGAATCTAACGAGGATAACATCTCCCCAAGTGGTGCATCATCCACGGTTATGCAGAGTGAAAGTACGTTCTCTAGTCGAGACATTTTCCTTAGAGCAATCTTTCGAGCAGGTGATTTCCCAATAATTCATCGCGCTTTGTCCGAGGACAAATTCGTCGGCGATTGGCGAGACCAAATGTGGTCTCGAGTTGAAATAGGCTATTCTCCCATAAAGGGAACAGAGCCGGAATCGAGTGCCGGCGGCAGCGGCTTCTTGAACAGCGAGCGTGCGAGCGAGCGCGTGCAGAGGAGCGGAGCAGAGCGGAGTAGTGCATCGTGCACAATGTACAGGTGCACGCACACGCGTGCATGCGATAATTGAGCCACAAGTTTAACGCCGCCGCCGCCGCCGCCGGTGCGCACTGGCCGCGGACTGCTGCGGCGGCAAATGATGCATCGGCCAGTCGATTCGTTCACCGCAGATAGCCGATCTATTCGATGTACGACTGGAGGCTCGCGTTCTGCTCCGAGCCAGCAAT
This sequence comes from Ectemnius lituratus, assembly GCA_910593735.2. Lineage (NCBI taxonomy): Eukaryota > Metazoa > Arthropoda > Insecta > Hymenoptera > Crabronidae > Ectemnius > Ectemnius lituratus. The sequence continues at coordinate 3,965,590 of OU343033.1, forward strand.
GGGCGGCAGCACGTGTGTGTATCACCAGTTCGCACACTTTCACGCGAACCATCGAGAAAGAGAGTGTGTGAGAGAGAGGGAGAGAAAGGCCTGGACACCATTAAATCGGGCAGCCCCGCACTTGTCAGCTCGCGAAAACTAACTGCTCGCACCTCGCATCTGCATACTATCAGGATACCACCGGCGCACACCACAAACCTCTTTCTCACTTTCCTAGAGAGTGCTTCTCTACGAGATGTTCATCTAGAAACGTCCGCCAATTCCTGCAATCGTTTACCTTCATCCGGCGTAGTGATTGCGAGCGAGCGTAATCGTTATTGACTCGCGAGAACTTGAGCCTGTTATCTCTTCCTCCATAGTCCACTCCGAGTTTCGTTCGTACCTTTTCGTTCAAGGTCATTTCGTGTAAGTGGATATTCATTCTACCTGGCTCGTTACTATAACGATCGCTGCCCTATTCACTGACCTTAATGGGAATATTACTTGATAATCGCAGGTGCGTTTAGTACACGCAGATTACTGACACAGGGGGTGACGTTCTTGGGAAAGGGTACTGGTTGTCGTCATTCTCCCGAACGTGGGCGATCTCATTTTCCATTGCCGAGGAGAACGAAGCAATGTAGCTGGTATCAAGGCGATCGAGCAATTTTTAGATCAAGGCTAGAAAAATGACAACTGGTTCGGGACGATGATGCCCGACAGAAGTACAGCGTGGACGTGTTCAACCTGCCTCAAGTAGCAACCACGCGTTAACAACCATCGTAAACACGTCTTCAAGACATGTTTACGAGAGAAATCCATAAAGTAGGCATAATGATAATAATTTTGTTATTGTCATTATTGAAAATCGCCCGACCATAAAGCGACGCGAATTATTGGAGTCCGTCCAACAGTCCAATCGGGTGACAGTCATTTGAATGCAGCCGATCCTGGCGAAAAGTCGGAGGGTTCGCTCGGAACGAGTTGTATATTTCGCACCATTAAGATAACTGCTCGATCGTCCACTGGGGAAATACCATGCGTAGTCTCACAGGTCCTGGCGTGTTTTCTGGAGCTCCGCGGATATATCCGTCGACAAGAAACCTGTCTGACTCAGCACGGTGACTCTCTACTGGCAAATTCACAGTAGAGAATGCCAGTTTTGTGTGCTGGTAAAAGTGCAGCTGGTCATAGAGTTCGCTGGGAAATTAGTGCTCTCACCTTCCCCGAAGTGGCTCATCAGGTCTAAACGCGCGTGGATCCTCCCGAGAAAGAAAAGAAGTGCGGCGACACGTTCGCCGCGGCGTGATGTAATTATCATTGGCACCGGGGGATACTGCGGCGAAGGAGAAAAGGTGGGGGTAAAGGGGACCGCAAGTGACGAGCCGGTGTAGTAGGTAGCCGGTAGCCGAGTTCGGTACTTTTTGCTGGTGGATCCCGCGGTAAATGGTCAGTGGTGCACGCCATTAAGTAATGCAGTCGATTTCTTCGAGTGGTCGCGCCAAGAGAGTCTCGGAGTGCGTGGAGAAGCGAAGACCGAGAAGAGACACCGACCGGCCGTGTATGCGATCGCTGAAACTTGTTTGTACGCATTTTCGCCTGCTCCGTCCGCCCCTCTCCCGGCTGGGCCGTCTGTTGCTGTCGCTCGGCGATCTGCAGCCTCTCCAACAGCGCTTTTTACCCGCGAGCTTTAAGCGAGCGTTCGCTCGCTGGCGCGCGCGCGCCGGCGACGAATGTGAGCGGTGCTTAAGGGGGCAGCGCTAATGGCGTCAACCCAGGAATATCCGGGCCCGAGATAGGGCTATCTGGGGCCCGTCGAAGGAATGCGCCCCGACTTTTAGGCTGCACACGCTGGACTGCGCTCTTGCCAGCCGAGGTGACGCCATTCGCCGAACCACTGCCCGCCGAAATTCGAAGCGCGAATTACACGGCGGGCGCGCAACTTTATCGCAGCATGTCACCCCGCATTCCGCTCTTCCCGACGAATTATTCCTATCTACCTTTTGCGATTATTGTCCGAAAGCCGCCCCCCCCCCCCCCCTTATCCGCCCGATCGCAGTGAAATGCAATTAACGCTGTCAGGAGAATTACGATGGCCAGCGCCGGCCATGCGTTTGCTTGGCTGCGTGCGTGCGTGCGTGCGTTCGTCTGCGATTCACCGGGCATATTTGAATTTCTAAAGGCTCTCATAATAGCCGACCGTTGCACTTACGGACGTCGAAAAATCGGCGCATTCGTCGGGGGATAATGCTTGAATGCGGACAATGGATATTCATGGAGAAAGTGAGGCGCGATGGTGGTCCCATTGTCTCGCCTCGGGTATCCGCCAGTCAGGCGGTACCAGTCGATCGTACAGCACAGGTCAGAATTCCAATTTCCGGCCTCTTCCAGTTTGTCCTTTTACTACGCACTCACGAGACCAGAATCGCCTGTCTTCCAATCAAGCTTGATACTTTTCTGCTATACGTGATACTTAGCCACATCCTCGTGCGGTAAATTAAAGGATCAAGACATCCTGCGAGCCCCGATTGTCTCTCCGCTGTGGTTGTTGCCCCTCACGGCTGACTGATTGTCAGCGGGAGAGTGATTAATGCGCACCGACATTTGCGCCGAGACAAAGTGGCATCATTGCGGGTGGATTGCGGCACCAAGGTGTCGAGGATTTTGCTGGCGGTAGTGGAAGTCGATTGTCTCGTGTTAGATGACTTTGCTCGATAGGTGCGTGTCTGAGCAGCGCGAATAAGTACTCGATCGGCAAACAATCGAGTCTGCTTTCTGTGGATGCGCCACACCATCACTATTTACTCAGGGTTCTCGTGTTCCGAGCTCCTAAGTACTTAGAAGGGTTGGCAATCCAGAATTGTATGCTGTTCAATCCTCTCCAATTGATATTTACGTGTTGGAAAAAAATCCATAATGTATGGTAATTTAGTATTTATTTATCTTGAATATGGAAGGAGTGAAGCACAAAGTCTGACTTGGGGTGTAGTTGTGCGTGTATTTATGTGGAGGTACAAATACGGCGAGATAATCAGGCTGAGATCGTCGCACTCGAGAGGCACGATCGACCTTTGGGAAACACGGTCATCCCCGATTGCGAGAGGTGTGTCATTACATGCAATGCTAACTGCGCGTGGCTAATAGTACCACAACTAGGATTTGGTTTGTGCTGCAATGCTACGAGCAGGGCTCGTTGTCGGATAATCGATGTCAGGGTCAGGTACTCGAACACCATTGCTAAACACGCCAGGGACCAGTCATCGAGCCACGTTCCCGTGAAATAGGTCAACCCGGTTTCTCAAGTCTCGTGAATTACTCTACCTCTTTGCATCGTGACAATTTTCTCAAACCAGATACACTACCACACAATAAGAAGCCACTTCAGAGATTGTCTACAATAATAGTTCAATTCTCCACCAGAGTGACCTTCTCGCCAGTCAAGCCATTATGCACGATCCCGTCAGGATTCCGAGTTATTGGCGAGTACGGAGTGGCGTTTGGCAATAATGATTGGCGAACTGCCGGAGTGGTTGTTCGTCTCTATCGCAGACGGACCACGTACTTCGAATTGAGCGAGCAGCGACAGGCGGCTTCATGCAGATTTGAGGACCAGTCAATTTAAAGTGCTGACGGGAAATAGCGTGAAGGGACCAAACTCTCCGGGCGAAGAATTGTGCGGAAAATTGCACTAACTCGGCGTTCCGATGCGAAATAGGCGGAGTCATCTAACTGTGGAGTTGGTCCAATTTATATCCGGTATACCAGGCCACCGTTGTCCCATGGGAACCGCCCGAACCTGCCCTACTTCCCAAACATAATGCATCGCGAAACTAGATCCGATTCAGCCTCCAACTACCATAAGTCCTGGTTCTCAATTGGAAAATCTGGCTGGTATTTAGTTCGCCAATTACACTAATTAGGCGGAGGAAGTATTTGCAGCGCGTGGCTTGTAATCGTTCATTTAGTAAGCATACATATATTTAACTGGTGGGAATTTTTGGAAGCCGAGGAGACGGAATCCCTTACATAAATTAGTAGTCGCGGAAGGCAGAGAAAGTATACTTAGAAAATAAAATTGCAAACTTTATGCTCTTCTCAACCTCACCCGGTATAAATACGAACCGCGTCGGATAATTCCGTGCGCCCCGAAAGGAGAAACGAACACTTCCTGCCGGCAGATTTACGGTATGATTCCAATAATTCTGTCGCGCGCCGTGAAAGCATCTCCCGTGTTCATGGTTAAAGAGCGCTGCTGCGGCAGCACGGTAGTGCATCGCACCCAAGCGATAAAAGGGAGCCTTCGAGATTGGGATCACTATACACGGGCGACACACCGGCAAAAAGACATTGTCGGCTGGTGGAAAGGAGCAATTTTATTGGCGTATTGGCAGCCCTCCAACGAAAAGATAGAATGCGAACCGAGGCAAAGACTTGAAGGAGAGTTCGCACGGGTGCTCCACTCGGAAATGCAATTAAAGTTCAGTAAACGAATCTTTTTTCCAACACACTTCTTCCTGTCGCACTTTGTTTCTTCGCTGTTTTTCATCCGAGTTGGAATTGAATCGAGCTTGACAATGCTGAGCGATCAATCTAGATTGCTTGATTGTAGATACGGTGTCGGTTGCTGGATCTCTATGACTTTAGCTGTTCCCTGTTAACAGTCTGCTCCAGTTTCTGTTAACGATGTGCGTTGGGGGCTGTGTACTTACCGCTTTGAGGGCACTCTGCACATAATGTGCAACGTTACGCATTCTAGAGTAGGTCGTGGAACACTGGTTTCTACCCTAAGAGACGATATTAGGATGCATTAACCTCGGCTGATGCATCCGACACAATAATCGAGTCGCACGTGCATTAATTACTACCACGTTTCTATTCGTCCTCCGTGCTGTTACAGGGGCAGACCTCCATTAAGAAACTATGCCTTGAGTGCGCCATGCCACACCAGCAACCGCCGTAGTTCCTCTGTGCCCGACAACAATTATCCGGCCTCTCAGATGAAAGTTATAATTTCCTCGACGCTAGCTGACTCGATTATTTCCAGGCTAACTCGTGGAAACCGTAGTAGTCGTCGATAGAATGACAGAAGTAAAAGTAACCGAGTTTATTGTTCTGTGGACAAAGAAGGACGATGAGGACAGAGGTAGTAAGGCATCCAAACCTCTTAAAGGGTAGAGATTCATTGGAGACAGCAAAGTGTACGCGTAAGCGTATTAACTTTGATATATCGAGCCCTCTTGTTACTTTCTTTCGCATAGTTCTGGTTGGAGGGATGCTGGCAGTGTACTCGTGCAGTCATCTCGCCCGAATTACAACAGGCGCCGGGGATTACAGTAAGCCATTTTATGTGAGCACATGTCCGAGGGATAGATGGTGTTCGCTTCGCCTTTTTCGCCCTACCTCTTGATAAATTAGCGCGATGATCGAGAGGCGTGACTAACTACGAGCACGCACAGCACCTCCAGCGCCGGAGTGAGTCCGAGGTCGCTAATTAGAAGTTCGCAGGATATTCCCGCGCTGTCGGGCACGCCGAATTCACCGAGGACGATTTTTCCGGTTGGAGAATCCTGTCTGGCGTAGAGGCTCGATTCGCGCATACATCAGCAACGACTTTAATTGGCGAAAAAGCCAAGCGCGCGACATATTAAATATCCCACGGGCACGCGGGCGCGCAAAAAGTTTGGTAATTGCCTGGCGCAACAATGTACATATCTCCACTCAAGACCACCGGGGCCAAACGCATTGTTGCGGCCGGGGCGATTCAGTCTGCCTGGAAACTCCACCGATTCGCCCTCGCTCTTTTCCTCCTTTATCTCGAATAAACTTGTCCGCCAGACGCTTAATTAGCAATATGGTTTTTCCAGCGCACCCCCACGCTTATAGGGTAGGGTAACATTTGTTTCGCGCAAACTTCGCTTACTCGATGCTGACTCGGGACGATATATCGTTCCCTCGAATGTCTGGCTTCCGAAACCCCTTTATCGCTGCTTCAATTTCTCTCCCTCTATCTCCATCTCGACCCTCCACTCCGCCTCTTTCTCAGTTCGTCTCGAATATACGCGTATATCTTGACAATGGTACACCCAGCCTGTAGTTTACGATCGGGCTATCGCTGTCGGATCTCCATTAGAGACTATCTGTCGGGGTAGAAGAAAGCATCGGTGTTTGTCGACCCTCCGATCTTCTCGAGTGTCGTCCGCTCGATTCTCAGGGCGTTACGCAATTAATTAGACTGAGACGGCTCTTCGATTTTCCGTCTGGGACGTCGTAGACGACAAGGAGAAGACGATGGAGAGCGTACAGTTGGCAGGCCGGCGCGGCAAGTAGCCGAGTCGCAAGAGCGAAATGCCGAGACGGCTTGTTCGCCTTCGCCTTTGATGCCGAGAGATTTGCGGCTCTATTTTGCATTCCGCCTGGCCGTCTAGCGTGCGCTTGTAGTTTCACTCGCACGAGGTTCTCCCGTTGCTGCAGCAGGAACGGCGGCAGCGGCGGCGGCGGCGGCGACAGCAGCAGAGCCGGGCTTTATCCGCGTTTAGAAAATTAAAACGAGCTCAGGATGGCGAGTGAGGAGGGCGGCGGTGGCGGTGCCGGCACGCGGTTGCATTGTTAACCGGCACTGCCGGGCAATTAGCTAGAGCCTTTGCCTGCCCGTTCTCTTCCTTTCTCCCGGCGATTCCTCTCGCTCTCTCGCCTGCCTCTCGTGTGACCGTGCACTATCGTCCTCTATCCGGGTTCCTCGTACTCTCCCATACTCTCCCGTACTGCCGCCCGGGAGCCAGACGCCTTGGATTTGCTAGTCCATTGCCGCCCTCCGATCTCTCCTTCTCTTTCTCTTTTTTCCCGCAGTCGTCGTCGTCGTCGTCGACGTCGACGTCGACGGCCGGCTTTCTCCGGGTACACGGCCTCGTCGGGGCCAAGAAATTCGCGTGCTCTTACTTAGGTATCCTCGGTGACGGCGCAGCCAAGTCGCCGTAGGAAATAGAGCCGTGGACCGCGTGGTGTCTACGGTGCCCGTACCAAATTAGAGTCCACGCGGATCTTCGTCCGGTATTTTTGCCACTGTGCGACGCAGACACCTCCCTACCAACTTTTTTCCTCTCCGAGACATACCTTCGCATCGCGTATTCCCCGACCGTATTAGTTGCAATGTGAAAATCCAATGCTTGGTATTAGAGTAACTCGTAAAGTCATTGCTCGCGCGCTCCGTTTTCGACTGGAATTTTCGAGTTCCTCGTCTAGGCTGTGTTGGGTGCCACCCAGTGATTGGTATGGGACGCAGCCGCTGCAAGTTGCGAACTGGTAAAGGTGAAAGAATGCTGAGTATGCGCCACGCACGATCGCCGTTTTGTTCAGGCTGCCGCTTCGGCAGGAGTCGCATTTCGCATAGCGCGCAACAGAATTAGAGTCCACGTGCGCGCCGAGAACCTTGGCACGTGGTGCACCCGCCTATTCGTCTGATCCCTTGAGACTCCCGCTAATACTCGTGCAGTTCCGAGATTCCTATGTGCGCACGTACGTACATGAATTTCGAGCTATGATCGACAATGACTGCAACAACAAGCTCCGCTTCATTTAATTACCAATTTCACAGGATATTAGAGCGAGTGTCCAATAGACGCATAAATAGTTCGAGTTAAATTAGAACACGGCTATATCCGCGTACAAGTCTGGGCGTGCACATTGCCAGTCGCCCCTCACTCATTCCCCAAGTCCATGAAAATGCGTTTGAAGCCTGATGCGAGCGAGCGTGGCATATCGAATGCGCTAGATACGTTCGCCAACAGCGTTTGGTGCGACGAACCGTAACGGCAATGCTCTGCCGAGACATAGTTAAAGCTATGACCTCGAAACCCACAGTGTATTTCCTGCAAACCCATTCTCTAGTCGTAGAGCAAAGATTAGAGCTGCTCTATTAATATGCAGATGGAAACATCTCATAAGTGTTTGCCTTCAAATTATCCATTCTTTTGTACGATGCTAGTTCATTTAAAGGTAGCTCTACCAAGCACACGAAAATTAATGCTTCAAGCGAACTATTAAGAGGAATTGCGATCCCGGCAGTTTCCTGGCCGCGCGACAGAATACATATATCGTTGGCAACGTATATGATCATGCGATGGCCGATTTCCACGGAACTCGAATTACGCGGCGAAAAATTGTGAGCTGCCGGTAAAATGGCAAGAGGGAGTGAGTGAGAGAGCGAACGAGCAAGCGAGCTTGGGTCCGTTATTAGGTATAAATTACAGTCCAGCGAAAAAGAGCGGCGCACGGGAAAAGGCCCGAGAGGTGCGATCGGCTGGAAATACGATTCCACGCTCACCGCTCTTCCCTCTCACTCTCGAAATTTACGGCCTCGGTAATAGATATTGGAACCGCGGATTCCTCATTACGTGCCGCCGTTAGATGAAAGATAATGATGATTCGTAGCCTCGAACTTTGGCATCGCGCGATTCCCGATTTCCCCTTCCACGGGCTCGAGTACGACCACTTCTTCCTACAGGAGGAAGTAGTGTGGGTGGGTTTGTTGAAAGAATGGGGTTTCCGCTACACATCGACTAGTTCGGCATGTATTATTTATTAGGGATCGTCAGTGCGCACGGGCACGTGCTTCGCTCTTGAATACGCGAGCGAAGTCGCGTGCGCTAGGTAGCCAGCTAAGGGGGAAGCAGTCTCTCGTTTGTTCAGAGTACACCTCCGGTGATTGCCGAGCTAGTCGGGAATCCCTGAACAGTTTCTTGCCCGTCCACTTATTAAAAGGTTCGCCAACTATCCCAGCACACAAATTAATTTACCAACTTAATCGCGAATCGCGGTTTACTTGTTTCTCTTGGAGTTCGGTGCAAGTTGAGCCAGGAGTCAGATGGAAGTTCGACCTACTCGCAAGGAGAGGAGGTCGGTGACTCTCCCTTGGTGAGGAGGAGCGAGTAATCCAAGGGGAGTAAGGAAAGACGGCGGAGCTCTATGGTGTTCAATCGTGTGTGGATTGTGTTGAAGCTTCGTAGGAAGAAGAAGCGGTGGAGGTTCCTTCACGACGAGACTAGGCGGCCGCCCGCGGCTATAACGTGTGCAACTCGTTCCAAGTTCTGACTCTCGCTCTCTGCCTACCCACCCCATCTTTCTCTCTTCCTCTATGCGCAGTTGACATTTAAATACATTATCATAACAATGCACTCGGGTGCATGTTAAGTTAATATCATTATACCTCCCCGTCCCGCTAGAGTGGCAGTCTCGCTAGTTCGCCAGAGTAGGAACTCTGCTGGAGCTTCCTTCTTCCGTTATCCTCGGCACGCTCCTTTTCTCTTTCGATCATTTTTTCCTGTTAAGGCGCATGGCCACGCATTCGTCCTCTCTCACTTTCTCTCTCTCTCTCTCTCTCAGTTGGTCGCAGGCGTGGAACGGACGCCTCGGGGATAGTAGGGGTAATATATCTCGTGGCTCGCCGACAATTTGTTGCCATCGAAGGAAGTAATCGAACACGATCGCGCTCTGCCGACGCGCCCTCCTCCCGCTTAAACGCGTTACGCTCTGCCACCTTGCAAATGCACGTATCGAAAGTAGCCCTCGGATAGGAAGCGAGAAGCGATACTTCTTATCCCGACGCATCGTCGAAATATACCTGGTTGGTTAATTACTCTCCCGCTCGGTTCGATCCTTTTCTCTCTTTTCGATCGCGGACATATTAGTGGTCGAGCGTGTCCACTTGCAGCCAGAGATGTTGTTCAATTTGTAAGGTCGTGAATGAGAGGCGATCAACTTCTTCGATTCCCTTTCGCGCGCTTCATAAACACTGGGATTAATTGGGCATGCCTCGCACTTAATGTCTAAAGATCGCTCTGGATGCCCTCTGGCTATATGCCACACACCCGCGCGCGCGCGCGCGCGCTTCAGTGTCGGCACGAGCATTAATCGCATTGTGTGGGATCGTCATTTAACATCTGTATCGAGGTAGATGACTATTCGCGGTACCGACTGGCTGACAAGCATTCAGCGGGCAGGAAGAGCATGTCTTGCCCTTACACTTACCAGTATACCTGTCCACGGGTATATCTACCGGTTGCTCGTAGCTGAAGTGAAGAGAGCCGCCCGGTGCGGCGAGGACTAGCAGCAATGCGTGGGGGTTTCTGCTATCCTGCTCGCCGAAAGAATTCCCCCCGGTCGGTGGTGGGTATAATGCCGCGTAAGGATCTGCTCTCTCTCCTTCCCTGAGGAAAGGAGCGGGCGGCAAAGGGTCCTTGCGAGGAGGAACCGCGACGATAGAGGAAGTACGGAGGAGGATGGAGCAAAGAGAAACGTACGCGAGCGTACAAGCATCTTGTAAGCCGACAACCTCGGACGTCTGCCGCGGCCTGCGTCACAAAGAGACCGCGCAAACAGCCGTAGCGAGAAAGGATTTTTAGTGCTCGACAGAGCGGCCTGCGAGCGTGGAATAAAGGGGGGTTGGCGGAGGGGGCGGGAGCGAGCCGGGGATGAGGAGTGAAGTACCGCGGGAGAGAAAGGAGCAAGCCTTGGTAGGGGCATAGGAAATATATTGATATTTATTTACGGCTGGTAATAATAATTGATCTTAAAGGCTGCAACTCTATGGGGCCGAAGTATCCTTGCTTGGCAGGTGAGCGAGAGGGCCGAGACCATATAGTCTGATCCACCGCGCTCGGAGAGAGTTGGAAGATCCAACCGAGAGAGCGGCACAGCCTGGCCCAGGGCCTTACGACTTCTTTATTTCGACCGGCAGTATATTAGCTCCAAACGAAAGGGTTAAAGGTGTACAACTCCACTAAATAAATTCGTGACCGTCTCGACTTGCAACCCCCTGCTTCATAGCTCGGAGGACCTCGGTTACTATGCGGCGAAGTCACTCCTCTCTGGTAGATAGGTCGATTCGATCCTATACAAAAGTTATTGCACACTTATCGAAGCGATTCTTCCATGATTTTCTCTTGAAGTTTAGCTCTGTTGTTCCATGGTATTATTTCTCTTATGGTATTACTTAAGTTTGGGATCATTGAGCTGATTACCGGGATACATTAGGGCTATCGGATTCCGGCAGGGATCAGGGTCGATAGTGATCGACATCACATTGGATTGCAGTAATTCCTCGAGAGGCGGGAATGCGTGCTAACGATTCCACGATAGATAGGTATCTCGCACGATGGTGGTCGTCGCCCGGGAGAATGGTGGACCGCGAAAAACGAAAATTCTGGACCGCCGGCTCCATTTGCTCACACGACCTCCCCTATACATCATTCTTCCTCGTCCTCGCAGCCGCGCAGCACGTACACATGCACTCGCCAGACAAATATATATACATATATATGCGTGCGAGGGGTCCGTGACGAGTACGAACGTCCGACATCGCGAAACTTAAGTGCCCGGTTACCGGGCAGCGCACCGGGGCGGGCGAAAAAAGTTGAAAAGTAGCCCTTCGCGTTAGGGAGTTATGCGCGAAACGCATCCGGCCCCTCGGAGACACTGATAAAACGGCGCGAGATGGAGATCGCGGTAGTTGTACGCCGCGAAAAAGATTTAGCTGGAGCCCGGGCCGAATACCCGGGCTCTGGCTATTGCGACCAAATATTTGATTACTCGCTCGATAAACATTTCCGCGCAAATTGCCGTAATACCGCTAAAAATCCTTCCTTCTCCAACGCGCGCCAGATTTCTCATTCTCTCGCGCACTTCCACTCGCACGAATCTGTCAGATTTTGTTTACTTCGCGGCTTTTGCCCGAAGCCGACATAAATCATCGAGTAATACATAGTTAGAAGCATCGAGGTTGGGACGAGAAATGTGGAGAGAAGAATATTGCTATGCTGGTATATACCACGGGCGCACCGATCATTGTACTGTAAATGTCACAGGGTACAACTGGAGCGTTGAATTGCTCGGCGAGAGATACTTGGCCGTAGGAAGGCAAGCTTTCCCCGGGAAAGAGAGAGCTCCTAAACTATCGGTATTTATGAAAACCCATGTTTTCGGCTCGCCCGCGGAAAATTATACGTTGGAGGGTCTGCCCGCAATTCCACGGCATACCAGAAAAGATTGCTTTCCTTAGAGCCGCCACGGAGAAATGATATATATTTCTTCTTATGCTCTCACATGCCGTGTTGCGGGCATTACGAAAGAGACTCTGCGATTCCTGCCCTCGGAAGACCGAAATCACGATCTCCGTGCGGGCACTCCTTGCATCCTCGGCTTTGACCGGGATATCGCAAATTACCTGGATTTTTGCGCCCAAGCAAAGAGCGGATACCAAGCATTTCTATTTTTCTGTTTTAGGTGAGTATCCCATCACCATCCCACCGTGCCTTTGTCGGCATCCCGAGTACCAGCCGAGTGAGGGCTAACACGTGTAAGTTCCATGCAGAGATGTTGGGTCGATGTAGGATCAAGCCAGGGGTACCAATCACCGAAGCAAAACCATGGCCAGTGATCGATAAAACACACGCGTGCCAATAACAACGCGAATATCAGTAGCGAGGGTTCTCACGTTCGACAAAGCGCGAGTAACCGAGCTGGAGAACATACATAAATCAGATATAAGTTACGAACGCTCGGTAGACCGGTAATAAGCCTCGGCCTGACCTGCCTGAACGCGTGTAAATCTCAACAATACTGCTTGTTGGCTGCTGTACCTATTGCTTGCCGACTTTAGCTCTTCGCTCGCCTTCCCGATTCCCCGTCATCGGAAGTGGCCTCATTTTCCGCTGCATTTGAACATTTAATTGCCATATTTCCGCGTCTGCTACACCGTATTTTGCTTCATCGTACTTGGCTACATCGGAAGCGTCTCAAAGCAACACCAAGGAGTATCCAAAGCAATCATCCGGCACGAAGGAAGGACTTGTCAGCGAAATGGGAGGAAAGGATCATCGTCTCCGTCGTGCCGGTGAAAAATATCTACGGACAGTAAAAAAAGGCAATCTAGGATCTCTTTACGCTCGTTAGCACCCTCTCCGTTGGGGTGAAAAGAAAATCGCATTCCTCGACAGCAGTGCTAATTATTTATCTCGTTCGGAACGAATGTACTATTGAAAAAGCATCTCATCTTTCACGCTCCTGTTGCTCGGGGTATCGAATAAGCTGTAGGCAAGCTTGAACCATGAGAACCGATCGTAATGATGGTGGTAGAAGGGGAACGCAGGACAGGCAACGTTAATTTGAACTTTGTAAGCATTTCCTGTGAACTTGAAGATTAGACGTACCTAATCAACAGTAAACGCTCGTGAGAGCCATGAGTCTTTACGCTCGGTTGGTAATTGTGTGGCAAAGCAGTTTTAAGCTATCGAAACCGCGGGCGGATAGCTCGAACGCTCAATTACCACGCTTTGTACCGTAAATCATGTACAAGATACAGATCCTTGGTCGATCGGCGACCCCTTAAAGCACCTTCAAGGTTACTGCCGGCTGCAGCAGAAGCTGTCGGCAGATCGAACAGCAGTAAACAGGAAATGTATTGCATCGATAACCGGGAAAGAGAGAGATAGATGGAATGAGAAGAGGGGCAAAGGGGTGCACCGAGAGCAGATATATATCTGCGATCGTGGGAGTTCGCGGGAGGATTTATAGTCGGACGATTCACGGTATTGGAGAGATCATCGGGGCAAACGTCTCTTCTCGTGCACGTAGATCCCTTTATCATGCATGCATATATCGCCCAAGGAGTCTCGGCTTCGCCCAGCCACAGGATTATGAATGGTACTTTTATATCCCCTCAAATAATCTCGTCCCGTCGACTTACTGAATAAATATAAGTCACACTGTTTCCATTTCTACCGAGCGATATTCAGACCGTGTTGCACCAGCTTCTGTATGGACGGGGTGCGCAACGAAATTAAAAGCGTGCTGCGTAATTGAGAGCATTTTAACTAGGTCGTGACAGAGCCACTGCGGGAGTGACGCAAAAATTGGGAATGTTCAGCGGCTGAAAGTACGCCGATATCATTGTCGACACGGTACCGCTTATATTTTAAATAGGCCATTACGCGCGCTCCTCGTAAATAGCCACATTATGGCCCATAAAATCGAATAATCGTCGGCTCGGTATTTAGCGTGAATAGTCCATGATAACGCTTTGTCTACGGTCAGCAGATTGCTGATTATCTGCCGCTGAGCAAACGATATTTTATGCTCCTCCACTGAAAATATTCAGCTTTTGCAAACGTATTTATTATCATGGCAGTTTTAACTGTCCGCGCAATTTCATGTATTATAACAATTCTGTTCCGCGCGATACCGAGAATAGGAAAGAGGGACATGGAGCAGAATCATTGGGTGTTAAGTACCTGTTTCAAGGTATATCTTCTTATAGGAGTCATGGGTATAGTGAAGCGACCACGCATCATTCTAACACTTTATACCTGGCAAATCCATGTCTTTCGCCGCAGTAATTTTATATGGCCGCTGGCCCACCTATCTCTCGACTGTGCGCGCGCGTGCGGTACTACGGTTAACGCCGGTGTGCAACGTCGCCAGATATCCGAACTTTATTGCCGCACGGTGATAACCCGTAAATTGCCGTCCATAGGAGAGAGGAGAGCGCGATAGCGCGAAGCCGTAATCTGCGCCCAATCGCCCGCAGAGTCGACGAGCGAGCAAGGAACTCCTATTGCCGATTCACCTGGGCCGCAACTGCGCTACAATGCACCAAAGCGGCGACGTGCTTTTTACGCCTCTGCACGCTCTGCTCTTGGCGCGACAATAATTTTCCACCTTTCGAGATGCAGCAGCTAACTGCTTCCAAGAATAATTATTATTGCCGAAGCGATCGCGCGCGCGCGCCCGCAAACGCTGCCGCCAGAGTGATTTCGTAGCTGAGTGTTACTCTCGATGGGGGTTGCGCTGTTGGCATATCCGGTTGGAACAGGGCTTGATTAATCACGGGTGTACCGTAAACGCTTTAATTGCTGAAATCCCCGAAGGCTGCCGAACGCGAGAATAAGATTGCTGTTCGCCATCCGGCGATTTGTCCGTGTGAAGTATAGCGTGCGCCGAAGCCATCGACGCTCGTTTGTCCGTGTGCGATCGGGTATCGGGCGAGAGGCTGCTCGTTGTTCGTTCCAGTTTTTAATGGAGCTTCATTCGGCCTCGATGCCTAGCGTTACGACCCTCTCGAAGGAAGAAATCGGGCCATATGTGAGCCTCCGTTGAGAAGTACGCGCCGACCCCTCCTCACTACAGCTTCCACTCTTAAACACGCCCTCGATCGTGCCAGTCAAATATGTAATCAGGCCTGGCTGCCGGAGCCGTTTTGACCCGGTTTCCTCGCATCCTCGACTAACGACTCGAATTCAACGTGCTCGTTCCACAACGCCTTCCAACCGACTAGAAGAACCGGCAAGGTTATGCAAAGGTTTACAGGGAAAATTTCACATCTCTTTAATTCCACTGCATTACCGCCAACTCATTCAATAACCGTCTAATGCAGGAAGACACTGTATTACTAACTACTCTGACACGCTCAACATAGAACCCGAATCATCGTTAGGTTAATTAGTGGCGATGACTTTCATGCGACGAATACAAATTTTGCAGGAAGATTTTCCATTCCATGTGTGAGTATATACGAAAGAGCGAAAATCCAAGAGAAGCAGAGGTGGCAGAATTCTCGGTGTGACGATTAAACGCGGACAGGTGAATTTGAATCCGGGTGCGACGAACCCCTCGTAGTTCAGAGCGGGTATGTTTCACCGGCTGACTTTCAACCGCAGCCACGCAGCAGCCGGCATTTAAGGGAATCTTTAGTGAGCATCGGCGGCATTCAGAGATTTCCGGGCGCGGAACGCGTTATACACCGAGAACGAGAGTGAGTCGACGGCCGGAGTTCACATTCAGCGGCGGCGCTATTGGAGCGCGCGCGCCTGTAGTTCTCCAGTGCGATGCAAAAGCCGCGCGGCATTCGAAAGTTTATCCTAGCTGACTTTTTCACCGGGCCAATGTAGGGCTATCCTAGGCTATGCGTGATGTGTGGATGCATTTCGACGCGAGCCAAGCTCAGGTAGCGAAAGGAGGATAGATCGGCGCGAGTACACAGCGATGCAGTTCAGCGAGCTTTCTTTCAGTCCGTTGCCGCTGCTGCCGGCTGAAAGATTGAATCGGTAACGAATGCCCGCTAACAGGTGCAACGGCAGAGTTACCTCTCTTTGTCCTCGGAAGGTATTCCCGCGCACGGGTGCTTCCGTCGCTGACCTAAATCCACGTACGCGCGATTTGAAAGCGAGCAAAGGGGAAACGCCGCTCCCAGGGAACAAATCGCACGCGCGGCTGCAAAATGCGGCCGGCTGCATCATCCCGGCTTCAACCAACCCTGCAACCCTGCGAGCCCCTCTGATTTAGCTCGGCGCTTGCATCCTGGCTTCACAGATGGTGCTACCGGTTTCACGTCGCGCTCTGATTTTACCCGCAGCTCGCTCCTTTTTACTCCTTTTCCAGGCGAATCTAGGCCTCCAGACTTTTTGCATGCAAGAGCGCTAAAAGAAAAACGAGAGCCCCGTAGAACTCGAGGTAGACTAAACTCGAAACCCAGATAGGCACGTGTAAAAGAAACTGAATTAAACAAGACCTTTCAACACTCGAATTTTTTTTGAATCCCGTCTGCACGGAATATTCTGTTTTTTCAATTACTAAGTCTACAATGAACGTGAAATCTGCGTGTTCCGGAATCATGTATAATGAGAGGAACATGGAGCGCTTTCATTTTCATCAGCGTTATCATCCTCCTGCTGTTAGGCGGTGACGCTCGAAAGACGGGAGAGAAAGAAGGGCAAGTGCGGAGATGCGCTCTAATAGATTGCACGTTCACTGTTTACACCGTGCCTCTGTACGGGCTGCGCAAGTGTGCGCGAACGAAGCGGAGAGGTACGAAGTCACATGTGCCACCTATCACAGCGGGGAAGCGACTGCATGCTTTTCCATAGAGGTTCTACCGCATAGAGCAGCGTGAATCTCTCCTTCTCTCTCTCCCATCTCTTTGTATGTACCCGAGACGACATCGCTGACGCCTTTTTTCCTTCACCTTGTTACAATTAGGGATAATTATTCGAACACGGAGAGTGCGCTGTAGTGCGTGCACGCGTCTTTAGCGGCTCGTGAGTGTGCAGTGAAATTAATGAAAATCCTCGCCGCAGCCAGGAATCGCCGCAGGAGTGCAAGCCCGCTAATGATGGAGCAGAGCTTGGAAAAAGTAGTATTATACCTGGTATACCTTGTACCGACTCCTGTCGCTCTGCTCGGCCTATCTCAGACTCGGCACGTCTGCCGTTCAACCGGAATAATGTGGTAATTGAATTTCTAGCGCGCTGCTGCACCTTGTCGTTACATTGTCACGTGTGCAACTGCTCCCCTCAGCACGCTTGCAGTGCGATATCCTTGTCTGAATACATGAATAGGCTCATTCCAGACTTTTTCCTAGCTAGTTTCCCAGATCAGAATATCATCCGCGAGCACCCTATTTACTGAAACCTGTTTGATCATTGACGTTCTATACTACTTACTGCCACGGAGCACTTTCTCGTTGGAGCGCAAGATTAGTGCGCGCTGTTCTATCTCAGCATGAAAAGCTCTATTTTCAAAGCGTACTTGTGTGCCTGTGGACGGACAAAAGCATAAAGAACTGCAGGCTGGAGTCGAACGGTAAAGACGGCGTCGCGCGCGCACTCAGTCAAAGTGAGCCGCAGCACGCGAGAACTCGGCTAAGTAACGCACGATCTTTACGCACGGCAGAGAGACCACTGACATATGTGTATATCATCAGTGCATCCGGAGGCTTTTCCACAAAGCGCGTCCGATGCGTATACTCTGTGGCAGATAGGTACAGGGAGCATGGGAATTTGCACGACGGCAAGTCTGGCAGCGGCTGGTCTTGCCTTTCTATCCTGGCGTTGCGTATTTCGATGCGGTGGGCCTACCACGGCGAAAAGGGGGTTGCCGACTCGCCATAAAGTGCAACGACGAGCAGTAAAGGGAGAGGAGGACTGCAACACGAAATAGGGTGGCTGAGTCGGTGAGGGTGCAAACAGAGCGCGAGCCAAAGAGGGACAGCGCTGATTGCAAAAGTAGGAGGCTGCGCGCGACGAGAGGAACGCAGAGAGACCGAGCGAGTTCGGTTGCATATAAGCACGCTGCGGATTATTATAATAAAAGTCCCGCAGCTTTGTTCCCTCATACGGATGCACTCGCGTTGCCTTTGTCCAGTCGCTTCTCTTTCCCTCTTGGGTGCGAGCTGCTTTTCTATTTACATTTCTCGTGCATCACACAACCGAAGTGGACGCGCATCAATGCCTAAATGGCGTTGCTGGGATTCACCCCTTGCGCGATGTCTACCTCCAACCCTACTTCGTCGACCTACCTTTCCTGCGGTCGCCGCCGACTGGCAAAGCGGAAAATATTATGCTCGAGTTATGCATTTAGCCGTACAGCCGTCGGCGTCAAGAGCCGTACGCCCGCCGCCCGACGGTTATTAGACGCGACCAACCCCTTCAAGCCTTTCGGAGGCGTATTAAAAATGCTCTACTCTTCTACCTACGGGCGCTCTCCTGTCCACGACATATATGAGTGCACACATATTTTAATGACATTCTAGAGAATTCGGCCCGGCGAGCCGACCAATCTCTTTCTCCTTCTTTCCCTTTCCCTCTCACTCGCTCGAACATGTGCCGTACACACCAGGATACGCGCTCTACGCAATGTATCTTCTACGATTGCATATGGAGCCTCATTGTTTTACTCTGAATCAATTACATGGCTGGGCTCCCGCCGTCCGATCCTATCTGTCCGCGCTAGTACTACGTGAGTGCGCGCGTGTGACTTTCCGTTCTACCTTGAGAGAGGCATCCGCCTATATCAAGCGGTGTACCGGAGGACGCGTGCACAAATGGACTAACCGCGCGCACTAGGTAGACCCATCCAATGGTCTGCTCAGCGCTGTTACAAATAAAGCCGAGCCGATCCACGATCTCAGCCCTGGTAATTGGAACGTTCGAGCAAAGCTCGCGAGAACCGTCCCGGCTACGTCTTTGGCCCTTCTTTAAGCCGCCCTCTTCTTCTTCTCTCCGACTTGCACTCTCGTCTACCCGGATTCTCTTCTGCTCCCATGCCTTGGGATAATTGTTCTCGGGTCCTTTGCAACTGCAACCTCCATTAATTCCGTGCGACTTTTAATTAAGCAGATGAAGAATTACCCTGATAAAGTTGTTAGAATTGGCTGGGAATCTTAGCAAAGATCTCAAGGTAGACGCAAGAGAAAGAGAGTGAGAAGACTTCACCCTTGCTACTTCTTCGGATGCTGGGAAACTCGGATTTCCTGGATCCAAAGTATAGTCGAAGCGCAGCTGTACTACTTCTGATCTCGCCTCTCTGCCGAAGGTATATGCCAGTATTTCCCTCGGCTCGCCAGCAAGTTCCTTTAGAATTGAATATTTCACTGTGATCGACAAGCATACACGAGAGTGCACAATCGAATTCAAATGTTATTGGAACATGTGAATGCGCCCTTCGCGTACGTATGTACTAGTGGGTAGTATATCTCGACCGACCTTGCGAAACGCAGCGGGTGTGATGTGCTCATCGCATCCGTAAGTCCGCGATCATATTCCTCAAACTCGACGTGAGGTAGAATCGCGTTTCTGGAATTTTTCGATTTCCCTGCTATCATATTGGAATCACTATTTGTGCCGACAACAATATATTATGTAGTACTTGCTATGGAATTCAGGAGTTATCGAGTTCGAATATAAGTGTGCGAGAGGGAGCGAAAGCTTTCCTCTCGACAAATTGGATCACCATTCCACTATGTAGTTGAAAAGTATGTGGAGAAGGAATATTTCGATCTGTAAACTGTACTACATTTTTACGTTTTCAACACTTCTATTCAACCATTTGATTCGAAGACTTTTGTCTTTCTTCTTTACAAATCCCAATATTTTTATTTTGCCTCACAACTAAACGGTGCTTTTTTAGGAAATTGCCAGCTAGTAGAACTATCGTGTAACAGATTTCTGTGGATATTTTCGCCCGATATTCCACCGCTCTAATTACTTGGCTGGCGAGTATTTCAAGGAATTGCGGCGAACGCTCGATAAAGCGGCAACCAACAACGGCGTAAAGGCACGGTAAAGGAATGCTCCCGACAGAGCGTCGGAAGATGCGGCGCTGAATGCCGATTCCAATCCGACAGCTTGTACGAGCAAATTAATGAAAATCCACGCGGTCCCGCGAAGCTCGCAAAAAGGGCTCCTCGAGCATGCTGCCGAGAGCAACAATTCGTCTTCGTTGTTTAACTCATTGTTCCCGGACGTCGATTTACGACCGGGCGAAATGCGCATTTTCGGCATTTTTTCCGAACGCACCTGGAGGCACCTGCAATCTCGTCTGCCGCAAAGAGCACTGATAAAAAAGAAATACAGCTCTTAATACGCGTTGTGCCGCACAACGCCACCGGCATTCTACCATCGTCCATGGCAATTCACTTAATTCCCTTGGTCTTGCCATCCATTTCGCTCGAATTTCGCCGACATCAAAACCTGCCTGCCCTCTTCCGAATGCCGGCGAAAGTGCCGACGTACAAACTCGGCGAATTTTACGGCTCCCCGGATAAAAGTTCAGTGTCGGGAGGGACTGAGTGTACCGATTTAATCCTCGAGAATCAGCCTGGACAAACATGAGGCGGCGGCGATGGCAGCGCGCGCGTGGAAGCTACCGCTGCTGCTGCTGCTGCTACTGCTGATGCTGGATAGAAGATCGCGGTTCAACGGAGGTGGCCGCTGGCGAGCTTTAATTAAACGAGCGGAAATGATGCTCGGGTAAATATTAAATAGCTCCGATGCCGGGCCCCGGCTGTCTCGTTAACGGCAGCCAGCGCGTGAATATGATTAAAGCTGAATCCTGGCAAACAGGATACGCGCCTCGGCACATTCGATAAATCCACTGTAAGCTCGAGGATTTCCAAGCGATGGCAAATATTTTATTATCAATGGTAACGCACCTTTGCCTTCCCGTCGATGAAAACTCGTCAGTTTTATTCATATTTGCTTGCAATATGCGACCCCGTGAGTTTTCCCTCGGACTTCCTGACGCAATCAATAATTAATTTCATCCGAGCTGGTGGTTAATTTTTGCGCGTGAAGCGATTGGAAAGTGCGACTTCCATGTTGCAGGCCGAGATTTTCCGGGATTGCGAGGGTTCCATATACAAGCGGACATCCATTAATCCGGAGCAGCCGGGCGCTCACACTCTTCTACAACGAATGCTGTCGTCACTCGTCTCGCAATTAGTCTCGCTTACCACGTTTTTGTCGGGCGCCTGGCTGCCCGGTCTCGTCGCGTGCTAGCGTACTAGCTCGCGCCCTATCTCTTCCTCATACAGCTCCGTCTCCGTCAATCCTGGGTCACGGCGAATCGTATGCGACAGTGGAATGAGAAAGGGGACGCATGTAGATGGTTATACGGCGTGGCCCGTTAATAGGAGGCACGCGTGTCATTCGTAGCGTGCGAGAGAGACTCTCGACTTGGCGCGCGCGCGGGAGCGTTATTTTTACTCGAGTCCGCGTAACACGGCCGATGGTTATATACTCGTTACACCGCGTTAACCCTGGCCCGGCAGACCGATAGTATCGAGGCATTAATTCCCGTAAACGAGTCGAGCCGAGTCGACGACGCGAGTGGGATAACGAGGCGGATCTTAACGAGTTTGGGAGATGAGTAGTTCATGGCGGCAGTGGCGTCGACGACGGCGACGGTGGAAACGATACTTGAGAGGATTTCGCTCGCACGTATGCCCTAAGAGGGAATTGATCGGGCGAGCTGTTCGATCACTTTACACGCCGAACACCTTGATCACTTATGTTAACGAGATTACACCGTACCACTTTGATTACTGCACTTGATGAAAGCAAAAAGACTCAGCTCGCTTATAAAGGATCGTCTCCGCTAACAACGAGGGTCGCAAGGTCATTAAATTAAACCCGAGCCAAATTGCAAAGACCGAATTATTCGATGGACGCTTTGCCGCAGAGCTTTCTCCTCTTTTATCCCAGTCAGTTTCGATCTAATTTTGTAAAGGGACATTTATCTCGGCGCTCTCTCTAAATTCGAAACGCGCGCAGGGATCGGCCGATACGGGGGTTTAAGGTGGGATCCATTCGAGATAAGATCCCGGAGATTAAATCCGCACGACATTATTATGGGCGGGCTGGAGCGAGCGTGCGTGGCAAATACGTCTGGATTTTAAGCGTTTGGTGCGGCCCGCATTTGTATTCGAAGCCCGAACCCTTCTCCCCCGGTTTGTGCGCTCCCGATGCAAAACGCTGGAAAACGATCGGATCCCAAATCCCCCGACACCAGGCGTAACTCGCGCATTACGCCGCCAGACAAAACGCAACGGAAGTTACGCGAACCCATCACACCAGCAAATGGAATTTCACTTCGCTTCGTTGCCCGAATCCTTGCAACTCCTTCTTGACGTACGGTTACGATCGGAACGACTTGGATATCCTTCCGCTGAATTGAACAGGTTCATCTATCAAAAATATCAGTTAGCCAACCTCTCTATAAAAACTTCACCCATCCAAATTTAGAACGACCATTCCGATCGATTGTAAACTATTTCTTGACTCTTGATGCTTTTCCTGGAAACGTTATATTACTAATATCTACCAGGATTATTTCTGGCTTGAGTAAATTTATCCATTGTATGTTATCCGTTACTAACCGAGTCAAGTAGCTGAATCCAGCAGTGAAAAAGTAAAGAACGAGGCCGAGGGCGTACTAGACGCTAGAAATAGTCTACTTCTATTCTGCAAGTTGGACAAGAGTAACCTAGAGGGAACTTAAGGGAGTAAAGTTCGTAGAACGCTTTAAGCGATGAGACAATGGACCAGCTCGAGTGTCTGATGTTACTCACAAGTTTTTTTTCATCGATCGGACGAAGGAGACGAACGCAAACCGATGGGGGGGCTATGGCGCGGTGGCAAGCGGGTACAATTAACGGGTCGTTGCAAACGAATATATGGACCGCTCGTGCGGGATGCCCCCCGTCATATGTCACGTCTTTTCGTGTGCGCATTTCGGCGTGGCGAGGTTGGCTCGCACGCGTTACTCGTGCGCGACGTGAGTAACGATCGGCCCTGGCGACGATGCAACACGATGCAGCGCCAGCAGCAGCAGGACCAGCGCCACACTACTAGCAGCATCCCGAGTACATCGCATCGAGCTCCGAGAACGCGATACACAGGGAGTTTCGAATTTCCACGGCTATTCGAGAATCATCGTCACACGGAAGGCACGGAAGCACGGGGTCCAGGTGAACTCCGAAGGTCGGAGAGGACTTCTCGGTGGGAGAACGCCCCCAGGAATTGGGGATTTATGGGGCGACAGCGCCGGGCCAGGAGGACCCCAGGACGTCTGGGGCGGCGAGACGTCCCACTAAACGTATATCTGCTGCCTTGTAGTAGTAATATACTTCATTACTCGTGTACAACACTAACTCCCGGAACTCAAGCAATATTTCCGCCCGGCTCCTCACAGTCCCAACAAATTCACACGCATGGGACTCTTTCTTCTCGCCTTTCTCCTCCGTCACTTATTAGTTCCTTCCTAAATTCTTGACGAATGATCTATGTTGACGCGAGACGAAAGAAAGCTCTTCTTCTGAACCCTTTCCTTTTAGAGGGATTCCTCGTACTCGGCCTTCCTCCTTTCGTTTGGAGAGATGGTTGCTTGAACGGGGGCGATACCGTCGATTTGCTCCGGCTTCAAGTGAACTCCACGCGGCACGAAGTTTGCGTCGGCAATGAAGCTTGTACGCCTCTCTCGCTGATGGCTTTGTGCGACGTTTGCTCGAGCGTTGTAGAAATTCAGCAACTACGTAGGTGCGCACCCGTGGTCGTGCGCTCGGATGAAAAAAGGCAGACGGCACACGGCGGCGGAGTGTAGAGTGGCCGGGCAGAAATCCCCTCGGCGAAACAGACGAAACTTCTTGCTCGACGCACGAGGGGTTGTTTTGACAGGGGCTAAGGCCTATTCAAATTATTACGCGTGCGGCAACCCCTTCGAGGCAAAAGGGGGCGAGAGCCAGCGTCGAAGGCAGGGTAAGACCTGGCTCGGCCCCTCAAGGTAACTCGAAGAACTCAAGCAGGACTCTCGAGTATCCAGCGGCTTTCCCCGCGAGTTATCCTAAACGGGTTATGCACCTGTGTCCGCGAGAGAAGATGGAGCGTTGGCCATGATGACTTTAACATAGCTTGCCGATACTCGATTTAAATGGGGTAGGGTGTGCTGCTGCAGAGCCGTCTCCTGACTAAGAACATTTGAAAGGTTCGGGAAGCAGGCATTGCAAATAGTCTCTTCAATCTAAAAGGCGGCTTTGTACGTTTTTACGAAGAAGCTTTGACTCTTACGGAGCTCGGTTGCGTTTTGTCTGTGAATTAAACCGAACCCTTATAATCACGCCTCAATATCTAATTAGCGAACCGCAGGGAAAGCTTCTTAAACGATCCTTTAACCAGCCCTGCGAGCACCGGCACGCCACCGTAGCGTAAGTACACTGTACCAAAGTGCACAGGGAGCGAGCAAGTGATTCGCCAATGCCGGCAGCAAAAGCGCTGCTCTTTCCACGTTATACACTTTCCACGAACAATCAGTGAACCCTCGGTCAATTACGGCTTCCTCGGCAAGGAGAATGAGAGAGGGAGAGAATTCCAACAACCCCATAAACGTAACTCGCCCCCGAAAAAAGCAACGGGCGCTGAGGTAGCTGCGTGCGGAAGCCCGAAGAAACTGGTCCCGTAAATTCTGTACATAAATTGGGAGTCCCCGAAAGAGGATTACAAGAGAGTGCTTGGAGTGGCGGGCGCGTTCACCCGCCTTTTGTCGGGGCGGATGTCGAGGACACACCGAGTGCAGTCACACTTTTGCGCTTGGCGGCCCCAACGATGGACCGGAACATCGCGGAACAGAGCCTTTGATGGCACTTTGACGCGCACAATGTCTCACCGGCATGCACCGCTGGCTGCACCCGCTACTCTTACGCGGCAGCCTTTGCAGATGGTCGAACGGTAATGACCTTAATGAGGCTGTTTTGACGCTGGTTCGTCCAGTGGAGCCAAGCGGTGTGCGCCACTTCTCTCCGAGTGCATAGCGTAACCGCACTGCGCCCGAGTAATTGCTCCCTGGCCTCTTCGACCTACTCGCTTTCTCACCTAATTGCACTGGATTCCTTGTCAAGCAAGAACTCCCTGATATCGCGGCCACATCCGAATAACGCTCGGCACCACTCGTCTTCCTCTTCAAATTCCACAACCTCACCTTTCGCATATACTTCACCCAATGGAGGATGCAAGTGGAAAGAGGTGGAGCATTACAGGCAAACTGTATGATAGCCTGTTTCCACTCAAGGAATTAGCGCACTATGTAATGGGCGTGCATTGTAGGCTTTTTAAAGCGGCAAGATTCCAGTCGTCCATTTTCTCTTGCTCCCTGGCAAATGGGTCAAAATGCATTAGCGCGAGAGCTCGGTGCATTATCATGATTAAAGGGATACGGCCGCGCTCCCGTAATAAAATATTTTTTATAACACGCCATGCCAGTACGCGTTTTAGCATGAAATTCATACGTGCATCTTCTCTGAAGCTGCATGGCAGTCAAACGGCCGAAGAGGGAGTAGTAGAACTACAACTACCCACTAACGTTCCACACGGAGGAAAAACGAGCGAATACAAGAATCAGGTGGTAAGATTTAAAGCCTGAAAGCTTTGCTATTGAATAAAAAGTTTGCCACTCCAGTGACTGCTTGTATGTATCAATAAGGATGTAATTTCAAAGCAGGAAAAGCCCGGGCAAGTAGAATCACGGAGAGCAGAGGGCATAATTGACGGGAGGGGTTTCGAACTACGAGGATCGGGTATGAGCACATAGAAATGCTTCGTAATTGAGTTTGGATAGAAGCTGTAGAATTCGAGCTAGCCCTTCCTATAAAGGAGGTCGGCTAATGATGTTATTAATTAATCGGGCAATTAGCAGGCTTTCCAGGCGGGGTGGCTGAAAAGCAGATTTAAACCGGGCGAGGCTATCGGACCGCGCCTTCAGACCGCAGGAACTCCTAGAAGCTCTGTCACTTTACAGGTAGCTTAAACGCGTAGGTAGTTTCCTCTTTGATATTGGGGGGGACAATAACAGGCGTGGCACGGGCAACCGGGCTAGTGCCAGGGTTTCGCCCACACGTAACACACACGCGAAATTTATATTCGCCTGCATTGACCGGCAAGCCGTCTTGTTCGCGAGGTCCTCTTTCTACTTACTGGTTCGCCCTCGAGATGCCCCGTCCACGATAAAAGCCTCATCGAACCTCGTCGATCTACTTACTCGTGGAGCCTCTACGCTCTGTACCTGCTCAATCCGATGGAAATCTGTCCCGATATACCTACTCATCGGGCCTTTTATAATCCCTGCTCTCCACTCGAGAGAACTCTTCTGGAATGCAGGCCGATCTCCTTGCCAAGAAAATACGCTAGTAGATCCGGCTGCAATTTTGTTCGGTATGTTAATGAAGCACAAACTTTATGTGTCGTCAACTTCACCGAGAGTGCTTTAGTTTAAAGTAACAGCGACTGGCGTCGATTTTTTTATCTTTGTTTACCGTCGCCACTTAGATATTCTCCATATTCCTCTATAGAAGAAACTCTGCGAGGGTTGAGGGCGCATTGTTGCCCTTCTAGGTCAGTGGACTCTTGGGATTCTTCCAAATTTTTCGGCCGTTCATCCTCGCGGAAGGAGACAACGCGGTCAATTTACACACCCAACAGAAAGCTAGTATCTATACTCTACCGCTACAGTCGTATTCAATAGCACCATAAATGAAATGGGAGAGCGTGTTTTGAAGCTCGAGCTTCTAGGTTCGTGCAATCTGTGATTAACGACTCGCCGATAAAACATGCTGATCACTTCGTTAGGATTGAATATCCATCAGAAGTCATTAGGGTTCGCAGAAACTGATAAGGCAGACTATGGAATATAGGTTTCGCCAATTACCATTTTCAGGGCTGAGTTCATGAAAGCTCGCGATCGACCGAAGAGTTATTGAACGCGCCATCCAGGTAGCCGGTAACTTTCAGAATTTATGTAGACGCGGTGCAACAATCACAAATTGCTTTTCCGCGTAAGGGAAGGAAATAGATAGGGTCGGAGAGCGGCCGATTAAAAAGCGATAAGAGGAGGCCAGGAGACAGATGAATCTGGTGTATCTGCAACGAGAGTATCGACACCGATTCCTCGCGCTTATCCAGCTACGATAGGTCCGTTGAGATAAAATCGAGACTCGTGGCAAATGTCCGGGGCCGCGGCTCGATCCTCGCA